>JAJJWX010002350.1:0-600000 GCA_023529315.1 Papaver bracteatum | reverse complement strand
AAAGTTTTTGGAAAATAAAGACATGAACAATGACAAAATGCAAAAAAAAAAAAAAAAAAAAAAGGTTGTTGGTATATTGGATATATCTGGTTATCAATCCATGTACTCCAAAATATACAGTGCAAACTCATTAATGCCATAATCTTAGATTTAGTTGCAATAACGTGACAATTTAACTTAAAATAGATTTGAGAAAACATAAATTATTTTTTGTTGGTTCTCAGCAACAAAAAAAAATATTCTCAATTAATAATTGCTCTTTAACTAACACTATAAACCCCACCTTGAAAGATTTCAGGCATATCTAGACTACCAGCTTGTATGGCTTCCAAGAAATCTCCAAAGATTGGTATTGTTCCCAGGTTGTCCACAAATCTGCAAAAAAAAAACCTAAGAAAAGCAGAAACTGAATCGCCCAAAAAACTGTAAAAAGTAAAAACTCATCAGGAAAATTCAAACAAAGCCCAATATTAAAGAATAATCGAAACCGTTTATCAAGATCATATTATGTTCATCACTCTTTAGTCTCTTAAAAATATCGAGGCTTAGAGTGACTGGCATGAATTAAGTACTCGACCACAGTTCAAGCTTTGATTTCACTTTCCTCATTCATCTGCGGGGAATTATGATGCTAATCAATCTATTAGACCTGCAATGAACAAAGATATTGATCTTATGTTAGTTGAAATTGTTAATGAAACAATATTAGATAATAAAATCTTAATTTTTCTACAATCGTGGCAACCTGTTTATCCACAACTACCAATATAATAGCAAGGAAGATCCAATAGAATAGGGTAGTTTCCTCATTTGAACTTCTCTATGTAGTTTCCACAAAAGTTCCAAACAGTGGAAAGGTTTAAGACATATGCACCATCCATTATATCGCAGAAAAAGCGCATTGTAATGGCCTACATTAGTTCAATAAGGACCACGGTCTGTGTATGAACCACTACATGGAGGGGTGAAGGAATCCTTCTAAACTTTCCGACCCAGAAAAAATAAATGATATTTTTGGATCTATTAAAACCGCATAAAGTCACAAACCATTATATTTATGAACAAAATCATTTGCCAGAACACTTAATGTTTTTTTTATCGATCCAAAAAAAAAAAAAAAAACCTATCCAAAGAAAAAATCCTGACAGCAGCTTTAGGTTAGGAAGGCAAAAACATTTAGGTCATCCGGCATTAACATTCTCCCTTAACTTGAGGTGTCAGATGATCCTATTTTGGTAACATTTTGCCAATTGAACTGCCACTTTTAACGTATTGTCGTCATTGCTATTTCAATTTCCCCACATGCATTATCAAATGCAATCACACATTTAAATCGTGTTTGATCATGTCATCAAATAAGCTAAGTATCATATCTAAACATATATACATGATACATCAGAGTTTGTGTATAAAGAAATTTCTTGAACTCACCAAATAAAGCAACATAAGATATCATCTACATAACCAATAGTTAAACTGGATTGCAAAATTTACACTACAACTGAAAAATATATAAGAGCAAATATGAGAATATGGACAGTAACAAATCCCAAATAGAAGTGCATAGAATTTTACTTGTATGGCATGAGATATAACCCATTAGCTGAGTAAAAAGGGAAAGTTACATGGCATACCCAAGGCATTGCAAAGAGTAAAAGGATAAAGGTACACGGAAGGGTAAAGGTATGCTCTAAGTGTAGAAGTCACAACAAAGCCAAGATGGTAAGGATAGAAATCACCAAATACGGACGTGATAGATACTGAGTAGTTACCCAAAGTTTACATTATCAAATTCAATGCTTCCTCCACTCAATTTTAGAGATTTCGGATCATTTGCATTTACAATTTCTTCTCTTTCCTGTAGTCAGGGAAAAAAAAAGCAAATTATAAACCCTTTGAAATACAAAAGTACCCTCAAAATTAAAGCAACACATCACTACTTCTCATTCATTTGGATAATGTAAATTTTGGGTTGAAGTGCATACCTACTTAAGACAGAAAAACACCAACGCTACAAAATTATACAGAATATTGATGTTTTCTGCACCCTATCCACATGTTTTTCAAGGTCTTAGTATGTAAAAAATGATAAAAGATGTAGTAGCTTCAGAATGATTCAGGATAAGGTAAGAACATAAAAAGGTTCTGATGATTCAGGATAGGGTAAACACATAAATGACCTTATAATATATACGATTGAGGATGTGATCCGATGATTCCGATCAGCTTAACGTATAATCCCAATATATTTCCCTTCTCTTAATGGAGCTTCACCTAAAAATCACATTATATTATCCATAATCTTAATCTCGTACAATATTTTAGCTCACTGGAATCTAAACCTAAGAAAAATAAATTAAGTTAAGCTTAGGGAAGAAAACCTATAATAAACAAAATCACTTGTACACTTATCAGAAATTCTATCTAATTTTTTTTACCTGACATAGACTGGGAAATTGATAGAAATAGAGGAGGAATTAGAATACGTTGAAGAACTGTCTACCATTTGAATTTTTCCTGCAATTTTGATCCAGTGAAATAAGAATCAGATCACACCACATCCATAGAAACAACGACACTTCTGAATTTAATCATCCAACACTAAAAGAACAGGAATAGACCTAGTTAAGCAGTTTGTTTATGCTCTCGAATTTCATGAATAGTTGCAGAGGTTTTTCAATGAGCTGCATACTTCGGAGAATCCAGTATGAATGATTATAAGTGAAAGTAAAGATAGAAGATGAAGAAGCAGACTATCAATAGAATTTTTGGTTTTTATTGCTAGGGTTTGAGCTCTTTGTTCGGCGTTTGAGAATGAGAACCGTTTCAGTACCAAAAAGGATTTGCTTTTATGAATATCTCTACGCCACACATGTGAGTAGTAGTGTGTTGAATGGGGAATCAGAGCCCTTGATTTATCTTTGTCCAGACAAATCCTAACCACCACTAATAAAGGCAAATTTATCCAAACCTTATTTTATTGTGTTGGTTCATTTTTAATATATCGTATAATTTGTGTCCCGAATACTTATCAACTCCTTATGATTTAATATGTGTTTGTCATAAAAATAGTTAGGATTTTCCTCTTTTTTTTTTTTTTTTTTTCCTTTAATATTTTACCACCTGAGATTTACTCAAACGAAAGAAATATAATCTTAACTTCCAGACACTTTTTTATTTAGGTGCATTGCTTATAATGAGATAATGCTCTACATGAACATGGAAGTTTAAATATTTTTTGGAAATATGTCATCAGCAACGCTCATCTCAGTGAAATCAACTAATCAATATCGTCCATAAAAGTCTCCACATGCTCCTATTTCGCTCCAGCTGACTTATCTATCATAGTCATGTTGTCGATACTCCAAATAGGCAGAGAATAATATTTTTTTGCATCGAACGAATGATACAAACTATCCAATGTGACATGATTTTCCTGTAATTTTTCAACACCCATTAGATGACAATGTTTAAAATGTGTATCCATTACCTTTTTGAAGGGATTGTATATATGCGAACCTCTGCCATTAAATCTTCAACAAAGTATTGTGCCCAGCAATTCGTCTTAACGAAGTCTTTGGTAACTTCAAAAGTCTTGGACATTTTGTCACTTCCGTATGTTTCTACCTTCACTTGGAATACAATCTGGTGACACATTACCTCATAAAGAACCTTGAACACATATTGTACTCCCTGATCCTTTACCAAAAGTTGACATATTCTACGTATATTTATTTAAAAAAATGGTATTATGGATTGTTGCTTTCTAAGATTGTGGTTTTCAAAATTGGCCTCTTCAACTCCCACAGCTTTCTAAGTTTATATATATTGTTTGTTTTTAACATTTTAGTTAGCCATATTATGTTTGTTACTAACTTTAAACTTGATGTCATCTTCTACTGTGAACTTTATGTGATTTCAGAATCGAAATAGTTATATCTCTTTCATTCGTATCAAGTAATAAATTGTATATCCCAATAATTCTTCTACAATAATTCCTGTCTTTTGCCATTTCTGGACCATCAGTAGCCATTATTGTCAAACGCAATTTGTCTAATTTTTATTGATGTTATATATTTGTAATGTTCACTTTTGTTAAATAAATAGATTGTGGAAAAACTAAAAAAAAAAAAAAAAACATAAGTATTACATCGGGTCTAAGTTACTATATCCAAAATAATCCGGACACTGCTTCTGGTGCCTTGTTTCCTCAAATTCCTCGTTGCATTCTAGACAGTACATGCAACACCAATCATTTGCGAAGTAGCTATTTGCGCAAGTGTGGTCAATTTATCCCTTGCCTGTAATAATAATAACAACACGTCAATTTTTTCCAAGGCATCCAGTTGTAAATGGCATGAATCTAATAGATTTGAATTATACCTCAATATTAGATATGACCTTATTCTCACATAACATAGAAATTGAGGAAGGAAAAATCTTGACCACTCTTTACATAGGCAGAGTTAGCCAAACTATGTTTTGCAATTGTCTTACGTGAAAATTATTATTAATCCATATTTTAGTCAGCTCCTATCGAAGCCTATCTAATTAGTCCTATAGAAAGCTAATCTAAATTTTTTGACCTTATCTCTTGACCAAATTATTGAAGTATTCTCAGTCACATTCTGCTTTGTGTGATCTACCCATCTTTGTCTACTCTATCTTCTGATCCAGTGAATGAAACCTATACATATTGATCCGTAATTTGATATTGTTGATTTACTATCAATAGGTCGCATGATTTGAGGATGTAAAATATAAAAAATATTCCATAAACATCGGAGGCGAAATTTAGATTTATGATTTAGAGTTTTTTATGATGATTTTGATGAACATACATAATTTTCAAACAAATATTTTAGAATGCAAATACATTTTCCCGGTCTATAAGGTTTTATATCGGGAATTGAGTGAAAGGTGTTGTCTTTGTAGGTAGTTGTCGCGAAACAACTCGACATTGATGGTCTTTCAGGAAAAAAGAATGTAATAGTACTTGAGAGAGCGATAATGTTCTCTTACGCGGGTACACCAATTGCCTTTATATAATACGGGCGATCGAAAAGTCATGATCATATTGTCTTATACATTCCGGTATCATCCTCGAAATATTTGATTTTTGTCCTTATCAATCGTGCTAAAAACAACCAATTACATCTTTCACAATACAATGCTTCATGTTTTGTGAAGATTATTTTTTTACTTAGTCAATAAAACTCGCTAAAAAGCAAAAACTATTATTATACACTACTATTACCAACACTCACCACCATAAAAACCGTCCACCGCTATTTCTTTCACCAATAGTAATGTTACCACCTCCACTATTCACAAACACCCGCCACCGCTTATACTCACCATTAGAATTAATATAGGTTTTAGTAAAATTATTTATTAATAAAATTATGTATTTATGTTAGATTATTAAAGGGACATTTATAATAGAAATTTAATTAATCATTATGAACAATCAATGAGACACTAATTAATAAAACATTTAAAAATGGTTAAGTTGCAAACCCTAGCGGTAAATTATCTTTGCCAAGGTCAAATCCTGACCACTCTTTACATAAACAAATCGATAATAAATAATTTCATATGTTCTGATCTTGATTCGTGTCGTTCGTTTAGTTATTACATAACATGGCAATTGATTGCACCAATTTTTTAAAATGGACATGTGTTTTATCGAGTTTATTTTAACATTGAAATGATCAATCACGTTTTATATTTTATAATATAACGTTACACATTTTGTGGCGTTACGAAATTAGCATAATATGTTTTTTTCACCAATACCCGCCACCACCATAAAACCATATGATCCACCACCACCTAGTGGCAGAGCCAAGGGTTGACTAACCTGGCTCTAACCCCTTAAATTTTTAATAACTACATAATTTTTTTTAGTTTATTTTATAAATAGTACTTTGTCCATATATATTTATGGCTTAGTCCACCAAAGTTTACATGTTTTTTTTTTTTAAATAGGCCTCCTCAATGTCAATTTTTGACTCCACCACTGCACCATCACCGCCGCCCATCCCATGTAGGTTGTTGGACGCAATTCTAATTTTCAATCACAAATGCCATGTATGAGGTTTAGATTGAACAAAATTTCGTCAATTGATTAGTTTTATTATTATTTTTCCGTGTAAATATTATTTTTTGTATTTCAATCAATTTTATTTTAACATTAAAAAATCATGATTTATACGATATAGTACCAAAGATAACAGGGGCACCATTTGGGTGATCCAACTACGATAATGAAAATATTGTTTTATATGATATCATCCCTGAAATAAGTGTTAAAAACAACCAACCACATATTCCACACTACGATGTTATCGATGTGGTAATGACAACATAAAATTAATATTGTTCATCACTACTCACCAGCATTCACCGTCACTACTTATTCCACCACAAACCAGGGGCGGAGCTAGGATTTTGAGGAGAGAGGGAGAAAAAACTCTTGGCAAGTTGGATACATGTGAAAAATGGACTTTGTATCCCATTTTACGATAATAGAACAAAAATAAATATAATTGTGCTTGGCTCTGCCCTTAACCACCACTAATCTTTTGGCCTCCACCTCTTCTACTACTCATTGTCGCAGAAAATGTCTATTGATATTATTTATCAAAATTACTTATTAATAGAAATAAATATTATAATTAATTAAGAAAACATTTATAATTAAAAAATGATTCGTCATTTATTATGAGCAATTAGTGAAACACTAATTAATAAAACACTTTATAATAAATAGATTATTTATTATGTGCAATAAGTAAAATACTAATTAATAAAGAAATTATGGTATTTGAGTTGAACAAACCACCATTGTTGATTTATATTTTCTATCAATTCCAACCAAGGTGGAACACTGGTTAGAGGCAACTCTTATGACATAATAGGTCATGAGTTCGAACCTCCCTGTTATAATTTTTGAATTTCCATTCCTGACTTGAGCATTCATTTTTCATTCATAATATTGGAATTAACGCCACACGTGCGAGATGTAGGGGGTGGTCAGAAGAACCACAACCCTTGATTTATCTTTGTCCAGACAAATCCTGACCACCACTAACAAAGACAAACTTATCCAAACCCTGTTTTATACTAATGATGATTAGTCATTTATTATGAGCAATTAGTGAAACACTAATTAATAAAAAAAATTATAATGAATAGATTATTTATTATGTGCAATTAGTGAAATAAAAATTAATAAAGCAATTATGGTATTTGAGTTGTACAAACCACCATTGTTGATTTATATTTTCTATCAATTCCAACCAAGGTGGAACACTGGTTAGAGGCAACTCTTATGACATAATAGGTCATGAGTTCGAACCTCCCTGTTATAATTTTTGAATTTCCATTCCTGACTTGAGCATTCATTTTTCATTCATAATATTGGAATTAACGCCACACGTGTGAGATGTAGGGGGTGGTCAGGAGAACCACAACCACTAACAAAGACAAACTTATCCAAACCCCCGTGATTTATCTTTGTCCAGACAAATCCTGACCACCACTAACAAAGACAAACTTATCCAAACCCTGTTTTATACTAATGATGATTAGTCATTTATTATGAGCAATTAGTGAAACACTAATTAATAAAACACTTTATAATTAATAGGTTATTTATTATGTGCAATTAGTGAAATAAAAATTAATAAAGCAATTATGGTATTTGAGTTGTACAAACCACCATTGTTGATTTATATTTTCTATCAATTCCAACCAAGGTGGAACACTGGTTAGAGGAAACTCTTATGACATAATAGGTCATGAGTTCGAACCTCCCTGTTATAATTTTTGAATTTCCATATCCTGACTTCAACATTCTTTTTTCATTCATAATATTGGAATTAACGCCACACGTGTGAGATGTAGGGGGTGGTCAGGAGAACCACAACCCTTGATTTATCTTTGTCCAGACAAATCCTGACCACCACTAACAAAGGCAAACTTATCCAAACCCTGTTTTATACTAATGATAGTTTGGACAACTTAGGCAAGTTAAAGAGTGGTCCAGATTTCTCCTAGGGAAAGCTAAATCTGTGGTTGTGGTTGTTTACATCATTATTATATAATTGATTTCTTATAATAAATACTTAATTAATATATTATCATAAATGTCTTATAATTATCTTAATAAATATACTTTAATTAAATAAATAATAAATTTGTTAATTAAGAAACATAATAACTTTTAATTTTTTTTAACCAATTCCATTTTTCTAAATGTATTTTTATTAAATAAATAATAAATTAATTAATAATTATATCAATAAGAATTAGGGATAACCAGGGTGGTGTTTGAGAGTGGTGATGCATGGAGCCGGTGACGATAGTGATGGTGGTGGAAAAGGTAGTGGTAATGAGTTGTTCTGGTGGCGGTCGTGCAGGTTCAGTGTCATAGTCGGAAAATGTTATTGTATGTCGTTAGAACAAAAATAATATTATTACGGAAGTTGTAGTTGATTTTTTCAATAGGTCATACTACATGTTTCACTCGGTGGTTTCTTCGAGACACATATTTAGGTCAACCTAGAAATTCTCCTTAAGAAGCATAATAATTAAAAAATATGAAAAACAATTATCATCATTTATATAAAGCAAACAAAAAAATAAAAAGGGTTAAAATTGACAAAATCTTTTTAACTTATTATGGACAATTGTCATTTTTCTTGCAATAGATAAATCTAAGTTGTAATTGTTTCTCATAACTGATGATTAAAAATGTATCTAACGTCTAAAATTTAATTAATATATTACTATTTTTTCATTTGTCTTTCATAATAACCATTCTATTAATTTTTCATAGTAGACGTTGCATCAACAACGATAATAATTAAATTATTCTATTAAAAAATATTTTTATTAAATAATGATATTAAATATAATTCAATTAACTATATCCAAATTGGTCAACATTTATTAAGTGGATCACAATGGTGGTCATGATGGTGTAAAGGAAAAAACGTTGCGGTGTGGTTGGAAATGGTGATGGAAGCTATTTCGGTAACAACAAAAATGGTAGATGGTGTTTTTGTAGTCGTAAGTATTGGTGACCAAATTGCACTAGTGAGTAATTTCGCATTGTCTCACGTATTTCTTATTAAATGGCAGAACGTTATTTTTGTTCAATAATGATGGATAACATAGTCTATTGTCATTAGGTCAAGTGGTTAACCATTTGACAACTAGCTATATTTTTATGTAGCGAATAACCTCACATTTAGAAGATCAATGTCGAAGATTGTCTGAGGGTTTTGAAGAATTGGAGATATATCTTTTATAAATCGAATGGGTTGCCATCTGAAATGGTTCAACATTTTATAATATAATGACTTGGATAAATAAATTAGTATTTATTTGTGTTATTCGGATTGTAAAAACATACGATGTAATATGTATTGTAGAGTCCATTCTGAGTTTTAATCTTTTTGGACCATTTTTAAAGGGGACAAAATCAACAAGGATCTTTACATTGTTAATACGTACACAATTATTTATGGGACGAATGAGTTCGAGTGATGTAAAAAATTTTAACCTACATAGTTCGATGTGCTGGTTTTACGTGGTCTCTAAAATAAAGGAGATGCAGAAGGGCGATTGATGAGTGCCAAATAGTGCATATTTCTACACCTTTTTATTGGCATTTAACTCATCTTTTGCACTTTAAAATCAGATATTATCCCAAATTCTGTATTTTCTTTGTTTTCATGAATAAATATTTGTATTAATTAACTTTGTGTTTTTAGGTACCAAATAAAGCTTGGATGAATTGCATACGAGAAGGCAGAGACAATGGCGAAAGAATGGAGTCATTCGGAGTTCGTATGAAGAAGTTATGGGCAAAACAAGAAAAAAGGCAAAATAGTCATTTTACAATGGTCATGTGATATTGACACCCTACAGTGCGTTAAGGGGCAGTCATTTACTAAGGGGGACCATCAGTTAGGCACCTGATAATTTCACTCCCGGTTTGGTTAGGGGGACACCGTCTTCAACATTTCAAACCAACAATTTTGGCGGGAAGAACTTCTTTCAACTGGTTGGCAGTTAATGGCAGTGACGGATTGGAGCTCGACGGGAATGCTTCCAAGGGACGATGAGCTGCTGGGTGCTGTTCACGACAAGCTGATGATCGAGGAAACAACAAGGAGCACGTGATGTTTATGGAGTTCGATGGCAGGACAAAGAAAGTAAGAAGAAAAGAAGGAGAACTTGATGAAAGAAGGAGACAGCACGGGTTGTCGGGAGCTGTTAACTGCTGCCATGAGTGATGAGATGATGCACTGGTTGTCGGAATAAGAACTCAGTGACCGTGACAATGATGCTGTGAAGAAACAAAGGAGAAGTGAGAGTTAGTGCTGATGATTCGAACTTTTGATGCGCATGGGAAGAAAAGAGCAGGCGTGGGAGAATAAAGCAACAAAACGTGTGATGACTAACTCGAGCATGGAGATGTGAGATGGAGTTCGTAATGATGCACGGTGTTGGCAGATCGAGAAGGTGATGGGCCGAGCTGTGAAAATGTCGAGCTGCGTGAAGGTCAGAAGCACATGCACTTTGGGAAGAAACCGAAAGAAACGAACTAAAGAAATATAAAGAAACAGCAAGCTCGTGGCGAAACGTGAAGGCATGGGGCGACTTGGCAGCACATGGGAGCGTGATGGGAAGCTCTTGGAGAAAACAGAAGGAATCAACAGCACGTGGAGGCGTAGAGACAGCAAGAAGACAAAAGAACGTGGAGAAAGGAGCGTGATGGGCAGAGGCGTGGGAAGAATACTAATTTTCGGCTGAAATTAGTGTGGAGAAAAGGGGAGAATTTTGTATAAAAGGGGGGAGCAGTTTTAATTGAAAAGTAAGCCCGGAGTAGCCGGTGCACTTCACTTGTAGTTTCACTTTCTGTTGTTCTTAATTTCATCATGTTCTAAACTTTGAATGCTAGGGTAGAAGATGAAGCCTGTAATTCTATCTAAAGTTATGCAATTTCTTGTTTACTCTTTTACTGTACTGATAATTTGTATGAATGATGATTAGTTAGTTCACTAAGAAGTTTGTGATGGATTGTACCTTAAGCAGACAGTCTATACTAGGAATGAATTAGGAAAACTAGGTGGAAAATCATCAATTAGAGAACTGTTCTCCAACTGATGTAGAATGGGTGTTTAGTTAATGAAACAAAAGATCTTGTGATGGGTTGTACCTTAATCAGACAGCCCATACTAGGAGTGAATTAGGAGCATTAACGGATAAACTTGTCATGGTAGTTTCTCAGGAAAAAGTAAGAGCATAACTGACTTTGTAAAACTTTAGTATAGGTTGATCAGGTGGAATCAATCACCCTAGCAAAACCTTCTATATTGTTTTCTTTACTTTTACATTTATCTGTTACTTGCACAATCTCTGGCCATTTTGGCAAACAATCTTTTGGTTACACCCTTGCTGGAAAATAAGATAAGTTTAGCCTTAGCTCAGGCTTTACACCACAAGTCTCTGTGGATCGACCTGTATTTGCACACACACTACAACATGACACTGTGCACTTGCAGTATCACTGTGGGCATAAAATATAAACATCTTTAAGAGCCCACTAGCGATACCGTTTCAAATGATTGATAATATTTTTTTTGTCATTGCAAACTATAAAACGTATGAAATATCGTTGATTTTTTGCGGAAGAATAGGTGAAAATAATTCTGATAGGGTACAGCCCGGGAAGAGGCATTATTTGGGAGAATGTCGAACTATCAAACATACTGGAAAGGAATCATATATAAGTACATGATAAAAGATTAGTGGACTGAAGAATAAAAATATCTATTGATTTTACTTTTATAATGACAAGTAAACTCGATAATTAATAAAATAATATATTTAATATCAAAATGAAAATTATGCCCGTGCCGAGTTTAGAAGAAGAAGATGAAGAAGAAGGATTTTGCGAGGTTTGAGTGATATGATAGATCTTGGTGAGGAATTTAATGTTGGGGAATCCTCATTCCAACCAAGAAGAAGGTGGTTACATTGATTTTAATGACTCCCAGTTGCAATCTTTTGTAGACAATCAAACTAATTCATTCATTGATTTATGTGATTTGTGTATGTTTGATTCGTGAAATCACAGACCACAGTCGGCATTCTCTTATATCCAGGTGCAGTCGGTATTGTCAACAAAGAGTCGGTATTGAAAAAGTGTTTCTCGACAATACGGACTTTGGTAAATTTCGAAGCAGAGAAATGCAATTTTGAAAACTATATAGTTGGAATTACAATTAAATTTTGAAACAATGCCGAAAACAATAACCAATAATCGGTATTGATATAATTTGAATCGACTATGTCAACTCCTAACATGCGAAAAACCCAGTTAAATAACATAGCAGTCCGCATTGCATTTAACAAAAAGGCAATGATGACTATTGAAAAAGCGGGGGGTCTAACAATCTGTATGGACAACTCCGAGTTGTTTTCTAGAGAATCAACTAGACTCAATCAATAGAAAATACTCAAGAAGTTATTATCTCAATCTCTCGATTTAATTTACTCAAGCAAATATGATTCGTGAGTCTAATAAAAGAGAGATAACTTGGATGGTACCAAAGATCAATATCCAAGTGTCAATTGATTTAAATCAACAACCAATAGGTCGGGTATTCTAATCGATTGATCAACGAACAACCTGTATTATTTCAATTATATAAAAATATAATGCGGAAAAGAAATAACACAGATACCAGAATTTTGTTAACAAGGGACCGCAAATGCAGAAAAACCCCGGGACCTAGTCCAGATTAAACATACACTGTATTAAGCCGCTACAGACACTAGCCTACTACAAATTAACTTCGGTCTGGACCAATCTCACACTTATCCAAGGTACAGTTATGGTCCTACGCCTCTGATACCAGCAGGATACTGTGCACTTGATTCCCTTAGCTGATCTCACCCACAACCAAGTGTTGCTACGACCCAAAGTCGAAGACTTTAGCAAACAAATCTGTCTCACACAGAAAAGTCTACAAGATAGATAAATTCGTCTCCCACGAATAAACCAATGAGTTTAGTTCTGTCTTTTGATAAATCAAGTTGAACATGAACCAATCAATAAAACTATACTTATATTCCCGAAGAACAGCTCAGTTTTACCAATCACCTCACAATAGTCATAATCGACGCAGCGAAAAAAAATATTGTGGAATCACAAATGATGAGACGAAGATGTTTGTGATTACTTTTATATCTTGCCTATCGGAGATATAAATCTCAAGCCAATTATTATAATTGTACTCGTACGATAGAAACAGCAAGATCAGATCACACAACTACAAGAAAAGTAGTATCGGTATGGCTTCACAATCCCAATGAAGTCTTTAAGTCATTAACCTGGTTTTAGAAAAAGAAAACCAAAGGTTAAAGGAGAATTGACTCTAGCTTAGCAAACTAGTATCACACAAAATGTGTGGGTATTAGGTTTCACAGTTGCTAGAGTTCTCCCTTATATAGTCTTTCAAATCTGAGTTTGCAATCAATGTTAGCTTAGTAACAAAGCATTCAATACTCACCATTAGATGAAAACCTGATTAGATACAAGATAATATCTCTCAACCGTTAGATCGAAAACTTAGCTTGCCATATACACATGTACTTGACGATTTTGGGTTTGTGTAACCGTACCCAAACGTGTACAATAGTTGGTTCAAGATTATTCAACCAAATTTTTAGCCAAATGATAACTTCCATATGAACCATATTCTTCTTCACCATAACTAGTCCAAATGACTCAAATGAACTAGTTATAGAGTTGTTCAATTGCTATGAGATCTTATGTACTACACAAGACACAATTGAAGCAAAAACGATGTGATTCACTCGAATCGATTCATGAACTATAAAGCCACAGTTTGCAATAGAATTCCTTAGATAATTGAAATAAGTTCACGAACATCGTTTTTATACATAACCACTCAAATTCGCGGATTGGGTTCGCGGACTTAAGTAACCGGTTGGAGTTCACAAACTCCATCAGAAATTCTCAGGTTCGAGAACTTCCGTTAGTTCGCGGAGTGGGTTTGCGGAATGAAACCAAGCTTCAAATCCAGCAGTCTTGATCCAGTCTATATTAGGTTTGATCCCGCCTATTAAGATTGTTGTAGACGTTGGTGATTCATTTTTTGGGTTTGCGGGAGCTGGTATTCCAGGTAGCCTGTGAGAGAGGTTTTCTTATGCCCAAGATAACTCTTGTTGAAGACTGTGAGTCATTTGGGTAATGCTATTTGGATTTGGTTGCCTTTCCTGATAAATCTAATCATTTCTAGTTATCTATAAGGACCACCAAAGGAAACATAAGGATGTTTTGAAAAAGTGGTGAGTTTTCAACTGTGGAATTTGCGTGAATGTCATATGGGGATTTGGGAAGTTTGGAAGATTTTGGGTTGTGGCTGATTGAGTAGGGAGTTTTGTGGGGAGAATATTATATGCAGTCACAAGTTGTGGGCATAAGTTTGGAAGTTTGGAAGAGAATGTGACCAGCAGATTTCGGATCAGAGATGCATTGTGGACATAAGTTGGTATCAGTGAGGTGGATATGGTTTAGAATGGCGTAGGTCGGGAGGCCTTCGTTAATTATTTTCCGTAAGAAAATTTGTAATTCTGGAGGTCATTGAAATATCCATAGAAACTAGTCGGTGGCAAGGGGTTTTGGTGGGAATGATCCAATGAGTTGGTTAAGAAGTGATATCCAGATGGTCTGGTGTATTTTCTAGCTTTAGTGAAGGCCATATGATTCTATCAGAGGGGTTATTTTGGGGTAGGTGGATATTCATGATTCGTTGACTTATTTAGGGTGGAAGCAGATTTAATTACAGGTGTGAGTAAGAGGATCAATGAGGTCGGAGATTTTCTGGATTGGGTAACAACTCGCCGAATCTAGGGCGTTATCGAATTGTTGGATCCAATTTTCTTGAATATGGGTTGCTAATCCATCTCCGATGCAGAAAGCTAACACATTTGAAATATTTGGCACCAAAAATTTGAACCCGCAACTCATCACTCTCAGTAATAAGCTTCCAAGCAAGCTTACATATAACCGTTTGATTAAACAACTCCAGGTTTCTAAAACCAATACCATCTAAAGACTTAGGCTTATTCAGATGAGTCCAAGCTATGAACTTTAAACCTTTATTATCCCTGTTTTTGTTTACGTCAAAGAGAAAATTTTATAAAAAAAATTCTAAGTCATTAAAAAAGTGACAAAGAAACTAATGAAGATTACATGGATGTGTAAACCACATCATCCCATTTACATATTAGTGTGGATAGACTAAAGCCAGAAAACATATCAGTGTTATACTCCACTAAAAAAATAAATATTTTACATAGACAATGATTTTCTTTCATTTCTAGCCACATTATTGTAAAATCTATTCTTTCTTTCTTTCCACACACTCCACCAAATAGCAAACGGCAAAAAAAAAACATAATTTCTTGAACATCTTCTTGCTTTTCTTATTTTTCCTTTCGAATATAGTTCTCCAGACATCACATGAATGCACCCATCTAATGCCAAAACTACTCAAGAAATAAGAAAATACCTCATAAGTTATCTTGCAATGAAGATAAAAATGACCATTTGTCTCAATATGTTGATCACAAAATAAGCGAGTTGCATCCTGAATTACTAGCACTTTGTTAGCCATGTGATCCGACCAGATATTCCTTTGGAGAGTATCAAGTTTCTGAATCAGAGTATTAGGAATCTTGAAACACCTTAAAAAGCGGGGGTCTAACAACCACACCCAATATTTCGTTTACGCAATCTGTATGGAATATACTTCCAAAAGAATCAACTAGACATTCAGACTCAATCAAGGAAAATACATCCAAGACTTATATCTTTGTTTATCAATGTAATCAACAAATCAAACATATAAAAATTTACGAGCCTGATCATATATTATGAGAAACAACTTGAACGGTACCAAAGACCAATGTAGAAGTGTTGATCAATTTATATCAACAACCAAAGGTTGGATTATCTAATTGATTGAACTACGCACAACCTGTAATATTTCAATTATATAAACAAATATAATTCAGAAAAGAAATAACACAGACATCAGATTTTTCGTTAACGAGGAAACTATAAATGCATAAAAACCCCGGGACCTAGCCCAGATTTGAACACCACACTGTATTAAGCCGCCACCGACTCCATCCTACTACAAGTTAACTTCAAAATGGAATGTAGTTCATCCCTAACCAATCTCACACTGATTAAGGTACAATCGTGTTTCTTAAGCCTCTGAATCCCAGCATGACTCTACGTACTTGATTCCCTTAGCTGATCTCACCAAAAACTAAGAGTTGCAACGACCCAAAGTCAAAGACTTGATAAACAAATCTGTCTCACACAGAAAATTCTATTGAATAGATAAATCTGTCTCCTACAGAAATACCTACAAGTTTTTGTTCCATCTTTTGATAAATCAAGGTGAACAAGAACCAATTGATACACAAGACTTATATTCCCGAAGAACAGCCTAGTAATATCAATCACCTCAACATGATCTTAATAGTATGTAAGCGGAACAAGATATTGTGGAATCACAAACGATGAGATGAAGATGTTTATGACTACTTTTTATCTTACCCATCAGAGATTGAATCTCGAGCAAATCTTAAAGAAGATAGTACTCAATAGAGAGAACAAAGTAAGATCAGAACACGCAACTACAGAGAAAATAGTTGGGTCTGGCATTAGAATCCCAATGAAGTCTTTAAGTAATTAACCTATAATGGTTTAGAAAAACCTAGGTTAAGGAGAATCGACTCTAGTCGGAACAAGTATCACACAAGAGGTGTGGGGATTAGGTTTCCCAGTTGCTAGAGTTCCCCCTTATATAGTCTTCAAATCAGGTTTGCAATCAGTAGATGGTGGATTTTCGACAAAAGCTTAAATGGTAAACCCATAATTATACGAACCTCTGATCCAGCAGTCATACGTGAATTTTGAGACACGGGACTCTCATCGAATTCTCTGATCGATAATACTTTCTCTCAGAGTACATGTAGATATGTAGTCTCACAACTGGACAACGACATATCTCATGAATACTGAATACTTCAGTAATTATTTCTATATAGTATCACGGGATGGACGGCTCCTAGACAGCTTGCTCTGCTAGTATAGAGAAATAACGTCTTCAGGATACAAACAACGAGTTTACCCGACTATATAAAGGATATGAAGCTCCAAATAAGCTCATATCGAATAATTAATGCTCCTAGACGGCTTACTCTGCTAGTATAAAGTCATAAATTAATTATTCCTAAATTCTTGGATTCATCCGCAGAATTTCTAAAAATATTCAGATATTTTCGCAAATATTTCATTACGCAAACCATGGTTCTTCCCAGAAAAAATCCATGGGTTAGTAATAAATATTCGACGCACGGGTATCAGAACTACCTCTAAGCGAGCCCTGTCTCAAACCTAAATTCTTGGATTCATCCGCATAATTTCAGAAAATATTCAAATATTTTCGCAAATATTTCATTACGCAAACCATGGTTCTTCCCAGCAGAAATCCATGGGTTAGTAATAAATATTCGATGCATGGGCATCGGAGCTACCTCTGAGTAAGCCATGTTTCAAATGGTGCAAGTGTATTCAACGATGATGCATTAACAATCACCGCACGAACGAGTATTTCAAAATACGACGAAACGATGAACCTATGCAAAATAGGATGAAAAAATAACAAAATTAAAAATTGACCAAGGTGTTGGGAGCATGGACCCACTGACCGGCTGACCGTGCCGTGGTTAATCCCACACCGGTTTCATATTTTTATCATATTTTTGTTGTTTTCCTTGAGTTCATGAAAAACTTTCACTTGAACAAATATCGTTTGTTTTGAGGGAACTCCTCAATTTTATGGTGCTTCCTTCGCGCGGAGGAAATAATATAAATTAGGGAAAAACATGATGGGCGCGTGACCATTGGCCAATCGGCCATGCCTTGGTCTCAACCGGCCCCACACCTCATGGTTCCTCATTATTCTATTATTTTTTCCCTAATTTCATGAAAACTCCTTAATCTCAGGATATTTCCTTGGTCCCATGAAAAATAATAAAATTAGTGAAACTCGTGTGCATGGGCCATGGCCGGTCGGACAAACCCTAGGTGGCTCACATGTCCCACTTTTTTCTTAGCATATTTTTCATGTTTTCATAATCCCATGAAATTCCTTGATTTCATGATATTTCCTTCAAATTATGAAAATTCCTTCAAATCATGAAATAATACATAAAATTAGGGAAAACGCACGGGACCGGGCTCTGGCCGGCCAACCATGCTCCAAGCCGGTCCCACACGCCCACACATCCCTTATTTTATTTATTATTATTTTTTATGTTTCCTTCATCTCATGGAAACTCCTTGATTTCAACAAAAACTCTTTAATTTTGGCAAAACTCCTTCGTTTTATCATATTTTCCTAAAATCATGAAAAATATTACAAAAATTATGAAAAACTTGTGGGATAGCTCCCTTGGCCTGCCGGCCATGCCTTGGCCATGATTGGTCCCACACTTCATAATTCTTTCATTTTTTTCATTATTTTCCTTCATCCGATGAAGTTTTGACGGTTTTATAAAAAAACCTAATTTTGTCATATTTTCTCAAATGGTCGCTCAAACGTGCACCAGAAAATATCATAATTCTCAGGACTGAGACACGGACGTCTCAAAGACGAAAGCATTTTACCTTGACTGACCAGGGTTGGATTTCTGGCTCGCAATGATCCAGTCCCACGTGTTTTCATAATTTGACCTAATTTGCGCAATTGCACGTATTGAGTCCAGAACTCTCCAAATAATTTCAGGATTTGACGGAGCAATCATCATTTGATTCCGTGACCACCCATGGCAGGATTCAGGACCCCTTGGTCGGTCTCTCACCTTTTCATAATTAATTAGGTTTTATCACCTAATACTGAACCCAACAGTAATTCAATAAATGATTAAACCGGTATTTAATCATTCTTTCATTAACTCACCAACTCTTCAAAGAGGTCTTGGTTTTTGCTCACGTGGGCATATGAAAATTTCATGGTTGATCCATGGTCCCATGAAGCCGGTTCTCCTTCATTCCATGGTTAATTTTCAAATAAATCATCAATTGGTCATCATGATTCCAGATTAGGGTTTAATCATCAAATAAATTAGGTTTTATGAATCCAAGGATCATGATTCCAGATTTAAACACTAATAATTTTACAACGATCTCATGATCAATATTCTTATTAATTATGCTCGGTTCAACTACCACCGCTTTAATTAATATTTTATTTTGGTTACGCTGCCAATAATTCATCAAACGAGCAACACTTGCTCAGATGAGCAATATTTACTCAAATCAAGGAATATTGGTTCAACTATCAATATTCAACAAATTATTGAGCAACACTCGGTCACCTCAACGTGAGGATTCCACCACTATCTCAGCAGACACGTTCGATTCATGAGTTGCAGAAAATTTCACAAAATCATGTTTAACTCAGCAAATATGTGGACTCATCGTCCCACGAAGTCATGAAATCAACAACTTACTAAATTAACCACGAGACATCAATCATGTCACTTGGGGGATATCAACTAGGGTTTTGGTCTGGAGGTCTATGGCACATGTGTTCACCCATGATGAGAATGTGAACAAGTCATGCAATCAGTTGGAGGAATCAGCAAAGTAGTGGGTGGAAAATTAACCAAGTCTTCGCACGATGAGTAATTGGTTTAACACGATTTCCCACTTCCCCACTCTATGATTTCAACAAACTGTCACACTTCATGGGATCATGGTGTTTTCAACTCCTGCATTATATAATGTCTCAGAATCCTGATTGAAACAACATCATTCGAAGAGTTTTCAAACATTCGAACAACGATCTCCTGAACGAGCAATTTCTTACCAAAGTTCATACAGACACTCTTTCGTCTACACGAACTCATATAAATCACTCTCAATCAGGCAAGATTCAATCATTCAGAGCATTTTCACGCTGAATTCACAATACACCTACAATCACATATCATCATTGATTTCACACATTTCTCAGCTTCCCTCCTACAGATCAACCCATCCTCTCTTGTGACCGAATTTACTCTGGAACGACCATTGTCTTGGTTTAGGCCGGATTACTACAGATTGATCTCTCGAACTTAAAGCACTCCCTTCTTGCAGTGCATCTGTGTGAGGTTGAACATTTCGCTCGGTTTAGGGAATCTCCTCCGCACGGTTGTCTCCTCAATTCTGCAAAAACCAGCAATTCATTTTTTCCCATCTACAGATTGGCGACCACAGTGGGAGATCATTCTCTCGGTTGCAATCTCTCATTCTCACAAGATGGTTGGTCTTAGGTCAGGGTCCATTACAAATCCTAATGCAAACATTGCTAGCACAAGTGATAATGAAAATATTCCAGAAATTATTCCAACCACTAACACTGACGGTGGTGACATCACTCCTCCTCACGCCAACGCGGAAGGTCATCCTTTGTTCGTCCGATATCCCGAAGAGGTCAAAGGAAATCCACCACCAACTATGGCTGATCTCGTCAAAGCGCAAGTAACTCTTGCAAAGAATCAGACGGATATGGCCACAGCACAGGAAAATCTATTCGATCACTTGAAGACTCTTACTGACAAATTGTCAGAGAAATCTCAAGACAAAAGGAAAGAGAAGGAGAAGTCCTCAGACGCTGCTGATCATGAGGTAATTCCAATTCACACGGTGAATGACGACGAAACCAACAAAGTCGCGAGTAATTCGTCAACAAAAGAATCATCAAACTTCATCACTCGAGAAGACTTGGAGTGCCTTCTGGAGAATCATGGGAAAGACAAGACACCACATGTCCATCGTCACCAACCTCCCTATCCTACCGCTACACAAAGAACTCCACTTCCCAAAGGTTATATCTCTCCAACTTTTACTCTGTATGACGGAACTGGCAATGCTCGAGAGCATGTATCTCGCTTCCTCGAATCCTTAGGAGAACATGAACATAACCATGTCATCCGTCTCAAGGAATACTCAAAATCCTTGAAAGGCAGAGCATACACCTGGTATAACAACATTGCACCAGGGACCATCAATAATTGGGGAGAAATGATTAACGCCTTCTACAGAAAGTACTTCTTCGTGTCAGAGAAAGTCACTCTTTCTGATCTTGGAAGGATGTTTTAAAGAGTTGGTGAAAATCCCAATGACTTTGTAAAAAGGTTCAGAGTCCAAGCCTTTGATTGTCATGATCCAAACGTCACGGAGCAACAACTGGTGGATTTTTGCATCAATGGCATGCTCCTGGTCTATAAAGCACTACTAGAGAATCTTCAATTCCAAACTTTCTCTGAGCTCCATGAAGCAGCGAAGAGGTCAGCAACCACTGTACCTGCTCTTTTAGAAAGAGCGAAATCTGCAAAGACTGAAGAAACACGAGACACTCGAGGAAGCATACATCTGGTCAACAAGCAGTACAACCTGCAGCCCTCCGCAAATACTGTCATAGAAGGGAGAAAACGGAAATCTGAACCACAACGCAAGCATACTTCTTCCATCCCTTCAAAGGCACAAAAGAAGGATGACGTGCAAGTCTCTCCTCAGCATACATAAGATCCATAAGCACCTGACTTTCCCTGCTCCATTGAAGAAGTCACTGAATTGCTGGAAGCCTGGATTCAAGACAGTGCAATCAAATTTCCATATGTCAGGAGGGAACCAACTGAAGAATCCATGGAAAATCCTAGGTACTGTCGCTTCCATAGGTTTGTCGGCCATCCCACGAGCAATTGCCAGACTTTGAAGTGCATATTTAAAGAAAAGGTCGAGTTAGGGGAACTTAATCTTGGAACCGAAGGAGCGCACAGAGATCCCCTTCCTGTAAGAACTTTTCCATTTCCAAAGCGCCAATCAAGGAAGCAGTTCAGTCATTAATAGAGCATATCTGCGAATTGCTCTATCTATTAAAGGCGCAAAGGGGAAATATGTTTATGGCTTTGAATCACGTAGTTTCTGGAAAACGCCTGCTGATTTCAGATGCACCTCCTGAACCTTCAGCCACTGACAAAGAAATGTATAACTGGGGACTGCTCACTACAGTACACGTCAAGGGAAATGAATTCAAAAGGGCATTTGTTGATGTTGGTACTACTGTCAAAATCATCCCTTTGAAGACCCTTAGAGCTGCCGGCATTACTCAACATGAGGCTACTCATGCTCCTAAAACAATCAGAGATCATAAAGGGATTTCCAGAGATGTATATGGCTTCGTCAATCTAAAAATTACATAAGTTTCATTCTGCACTGAGACCAAATTTTACATAATCCAGGAAAACCATGGATATGACATGATTCTTGGGCACGCATGTATCCACAATGGAAAAGTTGCACCCACACCTTCAGTTGCACTTTCATCCGCTGAAGAAAACTCCGACTCGGAAGAAGAAACGAAAGATGCCTCATCATTCGAATATCTGGAGGAGGTCAAAGCCTTGACAGAACTTGCACAAAAGTCTGGGGAGAATCCAAATACTTTTGTCAAGAGATTCCACGCCCAGGTAAGTCTTATTCCTTCTCATATGCCCATATCGTTAGTTTTCAAATATACTCATTTGGTTCAAGGGCTTCACTCCACAAATGACTTAGCAATTGAAAAATGCTATGAGTGGATCATCACACCATAATAATATTTTACCAAATGGCTGAGTCCAGATCCTCTTCAAGTTGATCATCCAATCAGGCGATTCATTGTAGAAGACGTGGATAAACATGACAGACAATACAAGGGATACTCCCTTTTGCACGAGTGTCCACATGTGCCACAACCCTGGAGTCTCATCGCACGAAGGATTCCAAATCAACAAAAGATATTCAAGGCACGGATTGCGAAGCCAAACAAGTTCAAGGAAGGAGATTTGGTTCTCAAGGTAACTAAAAGAGATCTCCATTCTGCAAGGAACTCTAATTGGGAAGGGCCGTTTGTGATCGCTAAATCCATAATCGGAGGATATTACAAACTGATCAACATG
The DNA here is from genome assembly GCA_023529315.1 of Papaver bracteatum. Classification (NCBI taxonomy): domain Eukaryota; kingdom Viridiplantae; phylum Streptophyta; class Magnoliopsida; order Ranunculales; family Papaveraceae; genus Papaver; species Papaver bracteatum. The sequence goes on along the minus strand of JAJJWX010002350.1, from coordinate 576,879 downwards.
GATGGACGAACCCTACTAGTAATTCACGAGAATTGGCTTAAGGCGTTTGTCTAAAATTATGGGACATTCGAGGTACTGGGCGCTTGAGCATTCATGATGTCTGGATTTAGCGTTTTAGGATTTTCTTTCATTGTATTTCAATTCCTCCAAAATGTTTGCAACACTTGCAATCAGTATTTGAATTCGGCAATTTATCATAAATTCAGTTCATACTTCTTCAAAGAAAATCTCTATTGGATCCAAAATAAAATCCTTAACCAACCCAAAACCATGATATCAAAACCCAAATAAAACCTCACACCTCTCATAAATTCATAAGTTCAAGAGATTATGCAAAATGAATCAAAGGAAATCAGCGAAGAAAGATTTTTGCGCCTCTGCATCCTTCAAAGCATGTAAAGCCGCCTTCTCCTTGTTCATCTCTTCAGTCATCCTGGCGATCTTTTCTTCCTTCTCCATCATAGCATCATTGGGAAAAGGTATGTTATTTTCGCAAGAATCCTTAATAACATTCATTTTCTTACGAAGCCACTTCACATTGAAGCCAAGTCTTTCGGAATTCTCCAAGTTGAACTCCCAATCAAAGAGTACATCTGGAGTTACGGCATTTCTGGCTCTAGTGCATATATAGCTTACAACATGCAAGAGTACACTTACCTGCATTTTTAAAGCATAAGCACGCCCGGGGTTCCTGTCAACAATTATATGGCCAAATTTCTCCCATATTTTCTTGTACACACCCACATATCCAATGGGAACGCTGAATCCACCAAATAACTCATGATACGGGAGTAAGGTATTGAAAGGAGGATCAAAAGCAACTCCTGCACTTGGGTATTCGTGCACAACTATACGGTTTTCAATTATTGGAGCAACTTCTACAGTCAAGGCAACAGTTTCTTCAGTATTTTATGCTGGTGCCCTGGATTCTTATATTACGACAAAAATCTGGGTCTCCATGACTTAATCAACAACACTTTCATGACCTTGAGGATAAGAGATGGTGGACTCCCTATCAATATCCTCAGGGTCGGTTGTTTCATCATTTTGGGTTCCTTCATTCTCAACTTCGGTATTTTGCACCTAATACGAAGATTACATGAGATTAGGATCATCCAAGCATGAAGCCAAAGGAAATCATGAACTACAGCATACAAGTGGTCTATCATCATCAAAGTCTTTCATTATGCATGCTATATATATCAGCAAAATACAAGAAAGTTACAAAAAAAAAAACGTTTTTCGATGAGCTCGCCTGAGAAGATTTTACACTGCCCTATACAACATGAAGAACTGGGAGAAATTAGTGAATAATCAATGGTTTAGGTATACACCATTATATTCATATGTGTGTTGCCTACAACATATCCAAATTTCACAGAAATCGGACGAGCGAGCAAAGAGATGTGGTCGAAACTCGGGACTACATAACATCTGAAAAAGTTCTGAAAGTCTCCTGGAAGTTCACTATTTCGCCTTTTTCAGGCCCTGAACGTGCTCAAAACTTAAAAAACTTATTTTATAAAGCTTGAAAATTTCCTTGGATTGAATATGCATATGAATATCATCAAAATTTGACATCAAACGAAGATTCTACGACGTTTTTCCCAAAATGCTGAGTTCTGAATTTTCTGGTGACGTATTTTCGGCAAAATTTTCATATATTCAGATACATTCTCATTCATTCACTCATGTATCAGCAAGTTTACACTTCTATGGATGAAATACAAGATAAATACTTACGTAGGTGGTTTCCGAAGTGTTCAAAGAACCAGAAATGCTCACACCGGCGTCGATAGCAACATTATTTTCTTTCGGTTCTTGACTTTGGGAGTTTTCTATATTGACATCCTTCGAGCGAGCGTCACCAGTATTCTCCACATCCATGGAGTCATCCTCCTGGAAATATCCCCAACAATCAGCACTTTATTCATAAGGCGCCATAATTAATATAGGAGGAAATACTTACATCTTCTTCTTCATCACTCAAGTCGGAAATTATTCGCCCAAAAGCGGAAAACTGAAGATCATCAATACTAGATGGAGTAAAATTCTGCAACGGAATAACAAAGGTGGTTCTAAGATCCTAATTACGTGGATGAGAATAAGTCATAATGAAAGACGTATCGAAAACTCACCAGACAAATCACTGGGGACTTTATAGTGTTGGGTAATAGCTTGTAACCTTTATGCCTGCCTTCTCCGCCATGAACAACCGCCTCAGTCTCTGAGAAATCTACATGGATTCGAGGTCTTACAATACGACCGTCCTGTGGAAAAATTCAGTAGCATAATTAGAATACAACAATTATTATTCTATGAAGATTATATAAAAAGCATACCTGAGAGCATCCTGGAGACAATTTTCGCTTATCACCGGAGAGATACTTCAATCTTGGTCGACTAGCAATCATCTCATCAGATGGACGATTCCTTAATGGAGGCTGAACAACTGTCACGAAGTCATGTAATCGCTCAAATTGATCGTCCCAGAAGTCTACATAACCCGGAGTCACATAGGAGAATTTATCAGAGAAAGGGAACCAGTATTTACTTCCTTCCACATGGGCATGGTCTAAACGAGTCATGAGCTGCTCAACTGATGGTTTCCTCCTCCGAATAGTTGGAACGCATTGGTCCATGCCCATTTGTCGAGCTACTTTATCAATATTATACTCTTCCACTGAAAATTCTCCGTACGATATTGACAGCAGATGACCAGAGGTGCAACTCAACATGAAAGATCTCTCACCATCATTCAGATCTGCACCAGATGACAAACTAGTGCTCGCTCCAGTATTGAAAGTCGTTGGTTGAGAAACATAAGAAGGCACTAACACCCAAGGACGAAAATTTAATTCAGATTCATCATCCAACATGTCAATAAGGTGCGCTTTGGACCGAGGCTTCTTTGTGGAACAACGCATGATCCTAGCATTGTCTTTCTCAAGGAAAATATGGAGAGCGTCAGTATTTGGTCCTTGCAAAACATTAAGTGGAATAGGTACATAATTCTTGAAGTGTTCCCACATCAGAGCTTGAAGAAACATCGTGTTAGCATAACATTCAATCTTTATGAAGCTATTCGACACACTGGAGTCTACAACCAAAGAATCTAAGTTGTAATACAAGGAGCCTAAGAACAAGCTACCTATTGGGAGTTGCTCTCCTTGAGCCATCTTAATAGCAAAGGGGATCACGAAAGGCTTTAACAAGTTTCTGCTGTCTTCGAAAACATTTTTGGACAACCATAAACATAATAAAGCAGCAATGGGTAACATACCATCGATAGGTTTATCAGAAACCTCGTCTTTGGGCCACCAGCATGTCAACCAGAGAGCATAGCATCCTTTACTGCCAGCCTTATTTGCTACCTCCATTGCAGATATCAAGATATGAGAAATTGCAGTATCCTCATCTGAAAGATCCCCAGGGAGATTGCCCGTGATTGGGAGATGCATCAGAGCTGCCACGTCTTCCAAGGTAATGGTAAATTATCCCCATCTGTATATGAAGGTGTGAGTAGGAATACACCAATGAGCAAGCAAAGCTACAATACTTCTTGCATCATGGTAGATGAATAACTCCCCAGAATCTTGAATATCCCTTGTCATCTGCGCCTGATCGAGCATAGTCCTCACATGAGGAAACAACATATGCCTCGCCCATCCAGCAAACTTCTCCAAAGGTCGACGAGAAAGCTTAAATTATATAATTGATGCAAAGAAGACCCCACGTTCAAGACAAAACCGGATGACTGTCTTGGGAGTCACGAATTTCTTCTGAGTGACAGTCCTGGGATTTATCAGAAGACGATACGCTTGAGATTTCAAATGTTTTACAGCTCCTGGAGTATCTTCCTCAAAAAATGCGTCATTAATATTTGGGACGTTCTTAATCCCAAGGGTTTCATCTTCGTCTTCACCAACAGAAGTTTCATCTGTGCACATTTCATCTCTGGAGATGTCATCATCAACACACATTTCATCTCTCGGAGTGTCATTAACTCGGGAGCTGGTCATATTTGCGAAGTAGCTGCAAAAATGCACATTACATTCTACTTCAGTACATCATCCAGAGGAAATACTAGCGTCTAATGGTAATTCTTAACTCTTACCTCTTTACGCTTCCACTAACGGTAGTGATAGCAATGCTAGAGTTAATACTTCAAAATCGTTCGTTTCTTCGAAACCTACAAAAACGAACAACTCAGATTTTTTCATAAAATCATGAATATTTCTACTGTGTGAACATTCACCATAGAATTATGAAAAACTAAAACATTATTTCATCATAAATAATTGTTTACTTCTAAGCAATATCGCACAAAACTCAAGTTTTGATTTTGGAGAAAATAATATATATTTGCATGTATATATAAACAAAACATTTATTTACTCACGTAAATAAATAAAGATTTTTAACATGAGTCAGGCTTATAAAATAAATTGTGGACACTCAACGGTTTCAAAAAAAATCCCATGAATTGACCATGATTTTTTACAAAAAACTCTTTTCCTTCGTGCCGTCATACGTATTTGAAACGAAGGTTTATTTCAATTTTGTGAAAGCTCACACATTACAAGATAAAGTTTTGATTTACATGAAAGCTCATACACAAAATTTTATCGCTGGACACAAGTTCATATATACGTAACGAGAGAAACTCTTTCCTCTGTATCATTATTTTTACCTAAAACGAAGATTTTGCTTCGGTTTTGTGAAAATTCACTTTTTCATGATAAAGCTTTGACTCACATGAAAGTTCATAAACATAGTTTTATCACTGAACCTACATATTCATATATGAAGGAAAACCTCTCCTAAATCAGGGATTATTATTAGTTTTCAAAAACTAACGATTAAACTAACATACGTTTCAAAAACGAAGGTTTTCGACAAAACCCACAATTATATATACACGGGTATATGATTTTATAATGATAAATATGTGAACAACCCATAGAACTCATGAGAATTAACAAACATCAGCAAAAAAAAAAATTCAACGCATACCTGTCGGCGCCTGCGGAAAATAGCCGGACTTTAATCGGACGGCGGACGGTGGCGCTCCTGCAAAAAAAAAAATTCTTCTTGATGCTGGCGTGAAGGTGATGAAGAGGTGATGGGATCTGCTGGTCGTGGGAAAAAAAAAATTAAAAAAAAGAGAGAGAAACAATTCCTTTTATATCAAACTTTCTTTCCAAAACTTAATTTTCTAAGGATTTCCTTATTGGGCCCGTCCCACGAATCCTAAACGACCAAGGTCCCGTCATGCAAATCAATGGTTCAACACCAACTTATGCTCATCAAACGACATTCTATAATGCCACTAGAATCTGCTTTCAAGTCATGGTATGCTCGTACGATCGAAATCCGGTAACATCTTAACTTACGACTGAGTTCAATTACTTGTATTGTTATGACCGGAAAATCACCATTCAATGCTGACTGAGGAACACGGCTTTTCTCACTAAGCAGGGGACTTAATGTAGATGGTGGATTTTTGACAAAGGCTAAAATCGTAAACCCATAATTATACGAACCTCTGATCCAACAGTCAAACGTGAATTTTGAGACACGGGTCTCTCATCGAATTCTCTGATCGAGAATACTTTCTCTCAGAGTACATGTAGATATGTAGTCTCACAGCTGGACAAAGGCATAACTCATGAATACTGAATACTTCAGTAATTATTTCTATATAGTATCATGGGATGGATGGCTCCTAGACAGCTTGCTCTGCTAGTATAGAGCGATAACGTCTTCAGGATACAAACAACGAGTTTACCCTGACTATATGAAGGATATGAAGCTCCAGCAAGCTCATATCAGAATAATTAATGCTCCTAGATGGCTTACTCTGCTAGTATAAAGTCATAAATTAATTATTCCTAAATTCTTGGATTCATCCACAGAATTTCTGAAAATATTTCATTACGCAAACCATGGTTCTTCCCAGCAGAAATCCATGGGTTAGTAATAAATATTCGACGCACGGGTATCATAACTACCTCTGAGCGAGCCCTGTCTCAAACCTAAATTCTTGGATTCATCCGCAGAATTTCTGAAAATATTCAAATATTTTCGCAAATATTTCATTACGCAAACCATGGTTCTTCCCAGCAGAAACCCATGGGTTAGTAATAAATATTCGACGCATGGGCATCGGAGCTACCTCTGAGTAAGCCCTGTTTCAAATGGTGCAAGTGTATTCAACGATGATGAATTAACAATCACCGCACGAACGAGTATTTCAAAATACGACGAAACAATGAACCTATACAAAATAGGATGAAAAAATAACAAATAATTAAAAATTGACCAAGGTGCTGGGAGCATAGACCCACTGAACGGCTGACCGTGTCATGGTTAATCCCACACCGGTTTCATATTTTTATCATATTTTTGTTGTTTTCCTTGAGTTCATGAAAAACCTTTCACTTAAACAAATATCGTTTGTTTTGAGGGAACTCCTCAATTTTATGGTGCTTCCTTCGCGCGGAGGAAATAATATAAATTAGGGAAAAACATGATGGGGGCGTGACCATTGGAAAACCGTCCATGCCTTGGTCCCATCCGTCCCCACACCTCATGGTTCCTCATTATTCTATTATTATTTCCCTAATTTCATGAAAACTCCTTAATCTCATGATATTTCCTTGGTCCCATGAAAAATAATAAAACTAGGGAAACCCGTGTGCATGGGCCATGGCCGGTCGACCAAACCCTAGGTGGATCACATGTCCCACTTTTTTCTTAGCATATTTTTCATGTTTTCATAATCCCATGAAATTCCTTGATTTCATGATATTTCCTTCAAATTATGAAAATTCCTTCAAATCATGAAATAATACATAAAATTAGGGAAAACGCACGGGACGGCTCTCGGCCGCCAACCAACCATGCTCCAAGCCGGTCCCACACGCCCACACATCCCTTATTTTATTTATTATTATTTTTAATGTTTCCTTCATCTCATGGAAACTCCTTGATTTCAACAAAAACTCTTTAATTTTGGCAAAACTCCTCCGTTTTATCATATTTTCCTAAAATCATGAAAAATATTACAAAAATTATGAAAAACGTGTGGGATAGCTCCCTTGGCCGTCCGACCATGACTGGTCCCACACTTCATAATTCTTTCACTTTTTCATTATCTTCCTTCATCCGATGATGTTTTGACGGTTTTATCAGAAAAAACCTAATTTTGTCATATTTTCTCAAATGGTCGCTCAAACGTGCACCAGAAAATATCATAATTCTCAGGACTGAGACACGGACGTCTCAACGACGAAAGAATTTTACCTTGACCGACCAGGGTTGGCTTTCTGGCTCGTAATGAGCCAGTCCCACGTGTTTTCACAATTTGACCTAATTTGCGCAATTGCACGTATTGGGTCCAGAACTCTCCAAATAATTTCAGGATTTGACGGAGCAATCATCATTTGATTCCATGACCACCAAGGGCCGGTTTTAGGACCCCTTGGTCGGTCTCTCACCTTTTCATAATTAATTAGGTTTTATCACCTAATACTGAACCCAGCAGTAATTCAATAAATGATTAACCGGCATTTAATCATTCTTTCATTAACTCACCAACTCTTCAAAGAGTTCTTGGTTTTTGCTCATGTGGGCATATGAGAATTTCATGGTCCATCCATGGTCCCATGTTTCTGGTTCTCCTTCATTCCATGGTTAATTTTCAAATAAACCATCAATTGATCAAATTAGGGCTTCTGAATCCAAGGATCATGATTCCAGATTCAAACACTAATAATTTTGCAACGATCTCATGATCAATATTCTTATTAATTATTCTTATTAATTATGCTCGGTTCACGTTGCCAATAATTCATCAAACGAGCAACACTTGCTCAGATGGGAAATATTTATTCAAATCAAGGAATATTGGTTCAACTATCAATATTCAACGAATTATCGAGCAACACTCGCTCACCTCAACATGAGGATTCCACCACTGTCTCAGCAGACACGTTCGATTCATGAGTTGCAGAATATTTCACAAAATCATGTTTAACTCAGCAAATACGTGGACTCATCGTCCCACGAAGTCATGAAATCAACAAATGATTAAATTAACCACGAGATATCAATCATGTCACTTGGGGGGATATCAACTAGGGTTTTGGTCTGGCGGTCTACGACAGGTGTGTTCACCCACGATGAGAATGTGAACAAGTCGTGCAATCAGTTGGAGGAATCATCAAAGAAGTAGGTGGAAAATTAACTAAGTCTCCACACGATGAGTAATTGGTTTAACACGATTTCCCACTTCCCCACTCTCTGATTTCAGCAAAATTTCACACTTCATGGGATCATGGTGTTTCCAACTCTAGCATTATATAATGTCTCTGAATCCTGATTGAAACAACAGCATTCGAAGAGTTTTCAAACATTCGAACACCGATCTCCTGAACGAGCAATTTCTTACCAAAGTTCATACAGACACTCTTTCGTCTACACGAACTCACAAAAATCACTCTCAGTCAGGCAAGATTCAATCATTCAGAGCATTTTCACGCTGAATTCACAACACACCTACAATCTCAGATCATCATTGATCTCACACATTTCTCAGCTTCCCTCCTACAGATCAACCCATCCTCCCTTGTGACCGAATTTACTATGGAACGGCCATTGTCTTGGTTTAGGCCGGAGTACTATAGATTGATCTCTCGAACTTAAAGCACTCCCTTCTTGCAGTGTATCTGTGTGAGGTTGAACATTTTGCTCGGTTCAAGGAATCTCCTCCGCACGGTCGTCTTCTCAATTCCGCAAAAACCAGCAAATCATTTTTCCCCATCTACACAATCAATGTTACCTTGGTAACAAAGCATTCATTATTCACCGTTAGATGAAAACCTACTTAGATTCAAGCTATTATCTTTCAACCGTTAGATCGAACTTAGCTTGCTACACACAAATGAAATGTGCCTTCGTTTAGATATGGGTAACCGTACCTAAACGTGTACACATGGTTGGCTCAGCAATAGTTAACCCATATGAAAACTTTTATATCAACCTTGTTCATCTTAATCACAACTAGTTCAAATAACTCAAATGAAACTAGTTATAGAATTGTTCAATTGTTTATATTCTCATAGAAGTATACAAGAAACAATTGAAGCAAAATAGATTTTGATTCACTCAAATAAATTCATGAACATTATTTCATGGTTTGCAAAGATTGCATTCCTTTTTATATAAATGTATTTGTTCACGAATAAACCGTTTTTAGAACTTAACCCAGTCAGGTATGCAAACGTGTACGCATACCTAGAGTTCCCGGACTTGGTCAGTTTGCCAGTATGCAAACGGTTACACATATTGTCGTTCATGACCAACATCAGTTGAATTAGTATGAAAATGTGTATGCATACTAAATTCCTGGACCTGAACTGTTACACCAGTATGCATACGTGTATGCATACTAAGTTCCCGGACTTCAACTGTTAAACCAGTACGCATGCTGGTATGCATACTATGGTTCCCGGATTTGGAGTAACTTTCAACAGTTAACATACAAGTATGCATACTGTGTTATATCCAATCAATGGTTATTTTTTCTAGACTCCATTTTAATCATTGAAACATTCTTAAAAGATGGGAATAGTTGTCTCACACAAACTATTATCTTCAAAGCAATTTTCAAGTGATCAATAGATCAATACGAAACATTCAGAGTCTACATCAAATGACTATCTCACACAAATCATGTAAGATGTTACCAAGTGATTTTCACATGATCATCTTTTAACTTTCGTCAAGAATAAAAGATGAACTTGGTTAAAGTGAAAGCTTACCAACACTTATTTCGAGAAATATGTAAGCGAGTTAAACTCAGCTCGAAATATCAAATGTGTATAATGTAAAGTCTATATAGTTATACGACTTTTGTCTCAATATGAGATAGAATAAAAATAGACTTCTGAGTGATAGATGAGTTCAAGTCTCTACATACCTTTTGTTGATAAAGTTCCACGAGCTCCCCTTGGTAGTTCTTCATCTTCAATCGATGAACGTTGTGAAGTCTAAAGCTCAACTGCACATTCTATCCTAATCCGAGACATAGCTACAAGTAGACTAGAAATCAAGACTTATAGTTTTGACAACTAAACTTGACAAACAAGCTTGAGATAGAAACGCTTGCGAGTTCGACCGAGCAGTTCTCTAACAATCTCCCCCTTTGTCAATTTTAGTTAAAAAACACATAATACATATGGATTACAAAATAAATAAACTTTGTATCTTCTCATCCAAATGCTTGATTTCATTGGTTCTTCAACATTACTCGAAATCTTCGTCACTTCCAAGTACTCCAGTGATTCTGAACGTGTTCAACTCAGCATCATAGTTGTTGAAGATCCGTAGCCAGAACAATGAGAAAACAGTTGCTCTCAATCATTGTTATACAGTGTCATAGTATTATTACACAACATCAAAGTTTAATTGTATCTCAACTTTGACAATAATACTACGGTAATATGTATCATTACCCCTTAATCGGTACTTCATCTCACGATGAAAACCAGTCCCCTTACATAATGATCCATAAACCATATGTATTTGTAGTGTGATCTACACAATAATTCTCCCCCTTTTTGTCAATATAAATTGGCAAAGGTACGAAAACTAGCGGGATCATAATGAAATTCTCATAGAGATACTTCATGACTAAAAGAGAACATATCAACTTTGTTTCGATGATTTCACATAGTCGAAACTTAGTATATTCATCAAGGAGTTTATAAAGATACAAGAAAACAACTACAATATTCCATAACCGCACTCCCCACAATGATTTGGAAATTAAGCACAAGTTCAATTAAGAAGTCTCCCCCATAAAATGTCATTCCCGAAAGAACAACAAGAGCGACCTTACTTTTACAGGAAAATAAGGATTTCTTTGGACATTAACAAATCACATAAAACATGAATTTGTATCCAGAAAACTCAATTAAAGTAACCACTATGTCGGATGGTTATACTAGGGATTCTATTTATGATAAAAGACACCAAATAAGGGGCTTCCTTTTTTTTACGAATAAGCCAATTGAGACTATCGATTCTGGTCGAGCAATTCAAGAAATTAAGAACTGGGAAATGAGTCATAATGAAGCGAGCTCCTTGTAAAGCGCTCGAAGAAAACTTTAGGAAAGAAAGTGGCTTGGGTAGCTCAGCTGGTTAGAGCAAAGGACTAAAAATCCTTGTGTCAGTGGTTCAAATCCACTTCTAAGCAGCATGCGAGACGGATTTCTACGCTTAAGAAGTATAAACCCGAAGGTTCAAGTGATCGCGAAATGGGTAGTGATAGTGGTTAAGTTGCTGGACTCTTGCTTTCCGCTAATGGCAAAGAGAGAATCTCTACTTCTATTCCATTATACATTGAAGATGACTCGGCAAACAATGTTCAGAGCAGCTAATATAAGAGTCTAACCAGCTAACTTTGTCGACTTCTTTCGTTATTCAATCCCATCTCCAACTGAGAACACTCGACCGATCTCATCACTTGAAAGTGTCAAAGTTGGTGATTCTGCTGGGGCGTGAGATGCTCTGGGAGAAAATACCTTAACCCGATCACTACGGCCATCCAACTGAGTTAGCGAGCTAGCCATAAAACAAGAAAGCGCTAGCAGACTAGAAGGAAAGGGCTTCACATGCGCTAGAAAAACTTCAGTTGCTTTTTTTGACAGCCTCTCTTGCTAGAGCGGTGCTAGTCCCCGGTCGCTTCGTGGTTTTCTTGTTTATGTATTTCGTTCTGACCCCTTTTGTTCGATTGGTGACTGATATTCATTGGAGAGAGTAGCCTATGTATTTGAGGTCCCTGAAGTTGAGTAAAGTCGTAGTCGTGCCAGATTCCAGTATTGATTCCCATTAATTTAATATGTAATGATTTCAGGCATTTCGTTAGGAAGAATAGGCATAATGTTAATGAATCACTGAATAACTCCTCCTTTCATTCAGTTCATTTGTTGGAACTTATAATTTGGATTCTATCTTCTATAGGCATCGGTCTAATTCCACGACCCATGATTAATTTAATCAGAAATGCTCAATATAAGAGAATTTACGGAGACATATAGTACTTTCACATAGAAGTGGATCAGGGAGAGATCAATACTGCGGAATATTCAAAGATTCATTCTATTTTTCATCAATATTTGCGTAATGATACCTTATACTTAATCTTTGACATCAAAAGTTCATTCTATCTTCCATTAATATTTGCATAATGATATAATAGACTTAAATTTTGACATATATCGGACAATCCTCGTTCAAGGACGTAAACACATATATCCCATAAATGTTTTTACAATATATATATCATTTGTTATAAAAGGGTATGGGTTTTGTCTCCATGATAACTAAGGTTATCAGACGAACGACGTTTAACGGAGCCATGATCTAACGGTCGGAATATTCCGGATTAGAAAGTCATTAGACAGCTACGAAAGACTCACGGTTTTAACAATTCATGAAAATATTTTTTGTTATAAAACATTGAAAGTCTCCAAAAGAAAAAACAAACTGATTATATGTTAATTAAATTGTGAAACAAGAGGATAATAATATTAGTTCTTTTGAAGCTTCGTGGTATTAATTGTAACTCATGCATATCTCTGAAATCATGACTTTTGAATTCCTACGACTTTTTTTTTTCTTTTGAGTTTTTTTTTTGTAGTTGTTGGTGACTTCCGCATAAGGTAACGAAATCGTTCTTTTTTCTTTTGTTTTCCCCTTTTTTTCATAGGGTTTGGTTTGATTTTCACCCCAATGAGGTGATGAAATCAACTTATTTTGTTTTGTGTTTGGTTCAGGGTTTGGTATAACACGCTCGGATTTGATATCCAAAACTGATACATAATGGCATAACTCTTACTTTCTCAAGGTTTTTCATAAGGTATTTTGATTTGATGAAACGCGAGGTCTTACTTTTTGTTAATTTACGATAGATTTGTGATTTTGGGTTCAGGATTCCTATCACTTTTGGAGATGGAGTTTCAATTTGGAACTCTTATAATACCGATTTTGGGTTCATAATTCATATCACTCTCAGAGATTGAGTTTACGAAAGATTGAGTTCCAATTTGAAAGAAAAGTTAAGATTCTCCGTATATCTTTTAATCTCTATGGGTAATGGGTTCTTACTTTGATTTTCTATTTTGTTTGCTTCTTTGCGGTTGGAATATGTAAAAATAGTATTTTCATACTGAATGTGGTAGAACTGAGATATGATTGAGCAGTCAAACTGTCACCAAAGGACTCTCTAATAAGCCTATCAGATGGCGAAGCTACAAAACATGATCAATAAATATGTTCAATTTAATTTGGCCAGGTGAATGCTCATGTTATACTGCTATATTTTAAAAATTCGGGCACACTGTAATGACAGTGTCTTTCTGTGCATGGTTGAATATCCTTACCCCAGTATTTGCTTCATGTTTTTGATTTGAGATAACTAGAATGAAAATGCATTGCATACCTACAGAGTGATAGTATGTTTATTTTGCATCTTTCTTAAAGCTTACAATGTAGTTATAAGATGTGTTTTAGTGCCATCCCCCTTTTTGACGAATCAAAAAAGAAGAAAAAATCCCCCTTGAATCTTGTGAGTATCATAGAATTTTGATTATTTGAACAGAATGAAATTCTGATTTGGGCATCTATGTGACTACGTCTTTGTAGCAGATGTCCATTGTTGTGGAGCTTGATTAGTCAAAATCATTCCATTTTATTTCGATTAATTGGATTAGGGTTTGTTTGATGTGAATGCTATAGCTAAATTGATAGTTGCGACGACCTGTTTACTTGATTTGACTATTTGGAGAAGATTGAGTTTTTCAAGTCCGAGGTATGTCTTACTTTAAAACATGTATTATACTTCCTATGTATGCTAGACATATATTTAGTATGGTTTCATAATTAGCGTAAATTCTAGGTTCCAATAGAAAAGAGTCTACAAATTCCGTGTAATATAACACACCAAAGACAATCCTGAGATCGCATTTAAGAAACTGTCAGAGGTAAGTGATTTATTTAAATTTTAATTGCAAATTCCATGTAATAAAACACGACAGAGAATTCTGAGATCTCATTGGAAAATAGAATTGCAGTATTTTTTGCCATATTTTCATTTGATTGAATTATTGGATCAGTTGATACTTTTTTGTTTGGGTTCATTCTATTTTCGATTGTATTTATCTGTTAAGAAAGATTCCGGAGCTTAAATGTTAGAATGCATAATGTTGAAGAAAAGTAAAGTTAATATTATATGTCAAATATATCTGGGAAGCCCAGCTTGCTAAGAACAACGAAAAGAATCGAGGGAAATTCTATTTTGCGTTGTTTGTAGGGTTCGAGATCCAATCAGGTTGATTGTGGTGTTTATTTTCAGCTGAGTTGCCTTATCCTGGATGATACTACTAACCATGTTCTCTCAAACTTTTTGGTTTATAGGGTTAGCAGAAGATTCCAAGGCAAAGACAACTCAGTGGCGTTCACCTATCTAAAACTATGAAGTGAGCATATACACTTTACCAGTTAATTAGTATACTGATGGTTTAGTTGTTTGCACATTCTTAAGTAGATTGAAGCAATGGTTAAGGGGTCCCGAGGGTAGAGAATTGGGTCATTTAGCTGGGTCGACTAATTGCATACTCAAGATAAATTCTATGACAATGATCGAAAGAACTGCTGCCAAGGCTAGATTGTTTTGCTACAGTTTTTTTGAAGTGATTTGTCTTGCTAGCTATTTATCATTGATTGATGGTTTATTTTAGTATACAAACCTATAATCCATCATGTATATCTCTAATATAATGATATTCAACAAGTGTTTGATCAGAATCCAAACAAAAGAAGGTCAGGCACCACAAATCTATATTCAATCTCATTCTTAACTTTGTTTTTGAAGATCAAATTGCTTGAAATAAATTGCAAGAGATAGTGCAGATCGGTTTAAGGTAGTCCAGATTTAGGGATTCAAATTGCTTGAATACAGAAGATTATATGTCCAGTGATGTAACAAGGTCCCAATGACCTACAAACCTGCGAATAACTCTTGCATGCATTTCTCCTTGAATCAATCCAAGGAGTAAGCCTTTCTATAAGTGACATTAGTACTTCTTTATGACTATTTGCAGCTAACTGATTTTCAAGTTAAACAGTTATATCCTCTGATTTCGCATGTTTATTGATCATTTTTTAGCTGAAATAAAATCGGAGAAGTGAGTTTTTATATTATAGCTGAAATAACCACAAGTTCTGGCACCATCTGTAGATGGATATTCTTTACTCTATCTAACCATTTTTTATAGGTTCAAGAACTAGGGGTTCATTTACTCACGTATCTAAGGTGTCTATCAAAATCCACTGTTCATGTGTGTGTTGTATATCGTGGACCAGACTAGGCACTGAACATTAGTGGAATTTTCCAGATCATTGTTCCATAGTACACAACACATTATAGAATTTGATAACATATTTGTATACCAGTTTTGACGTTAATGCTCTCTTTATAGGTCTTTCGAGGATGACCACAAAAGAAAAGCAAAAAATAAAAAAATGCTTTCTCCATTATCATCTCTTTGACGGTAGCCATATTCAAGATTTGTTTTTCCTGCTACCGCCTTACATATTTGTTGTATCTCTCTTTATATCTAATTTGAAAATTTTGTTTCATAGGTTTTTTTCCATTATGAATCTGAAAGCTGAGATTTTGATAAATGGGTTTTTCTTAAAATAATATCATGCGGTGACTATAATTTGATTTTTGACAGACGGATGAAGGATCAAATCATGTAAGTAATTTTTAGTTACGCAATGAATGTTATTTTTCTATATTAGAAAAGCAAGTTCCCTAGATCTTAATGTGGTAAATTGTATGTGTATATGCTTTTTTCATGTTTGTAGTAGGTATAAGGGTGATTGTTCGCCTTTGATATAGGTTGTTATTTTTTTTTCCAGCTGGAACCGATTATGGTTGCTCCATACCACATTCATCAACTACTCATCTATAGAAAGTTAAATGCTCATTCTGGACATATTAAAATGGAAGGTCATACAAGATGTTGATGCCCTGTAGTAGGAAAGGCAAAAAAACCACTCTTAACTGAACTATATTAGTATTTGTACGTATAATTTGTACTTCTCCTGGAAGCAATTATGATTAAAAATATAAATACTGACCCAATTTAAGTTAAAAACACTGATGTAAGTTAACACCGGCACCGCGAGCTAATGCTAACAACATGTACAACATGCCAAATTTAAGTGTTATATTGTGGAATCATGTCATCGACTACTCCAGATGATGTCATCTCTTCATGTACTTACAAAATTAAGTAATGTTCAGCTCAGAAAAGCAAGAAGATTACATATTTTGGTTTTGTTATTTTTTCTTGGTTTTTATTGCATAATTTTGATTTTTTTCACTGAATTTCTATTCTTACCGCTTTTACTTACAATATTGTGGTTATTATAATTTACTGATGGTAGTGGTATGTATCGTGCTCTCATTTCTATTTTTCCTGATTGCCAGAAAGTTCAAGCGATGTCAATGAAATTTTACCAACGGAATTCGCAAAATTTGTGAAGTGTGAGAAGGGAAAGCAAGTTGTCACAGTTGATGACGAAGGATTCAGGGGTACTAATGGAATCTATTCAATAATATATTTACTCCTATCAACCTAATAGTGGTGACCAAGTGTTCAATAAGATTAAATATATTATTGACCATGGTCGTCTGTTAACTCTAAAAGCTAACTGCTCAATTGGTCAAGCTGCTGGGTTGTCATCTTCAGGTAAAACTCTATTTGTAGCAAAAAAAATTAATGTGTCAATTGATAGTAGTGAAGGCTTCTTATTTTGATTAAAAGAATGGTGTGACAGGATGACTTAGGCCAACTCCTTACCAAATTGTTTCAGAACAGCATGCAATAAATATGGAAGCCACCTCTTCCCAGGTAAAACATGTTAGGGAACCATCTTCTTGAAGGTTCAATCTTTTTATCCTTATAAAATCAACAAGCTAATTTAGTATCTTCTCTTGACCTTTTAATAATTAATGATATGAAATTTTCCAGTAAATGTAGGTTTGGATAACCAACTATTATTGTTCAAGTGCTAGGGGTAGATCTTATAATTCCCCATCTAAGAAGAAACGGCTATTGCGTTCTTCAAAGTAAGGGGGACTGATGGGATGTTCAAGTTGGCTCTATATTGTTGTTTTAATTTTGGAAAATGATAGTACTTCTCAGTTCAATACAATGGGTATACATATAATATGATTACAAGAGCGGTTGAAAAAATTCATGATGGGTACTAAACAACTTACGTTAGTGGTCATATGAGTTCCATCCTCCTAATGCAATGTTGATATATCTACTGGATTTAGTCCCATAGAGAATTTCATGATAGATTACACAGCGATTCTGGATAGCAAAGTTGACACTTCGAGATTGCAAGTTTCCTTAATTACAAAAGACATTTTAGATGGTATGAACTCGAGAGTGAACTCAACGACTTTAGAAGAAATGTAGTTTTCTTTGATGTTTTAGAGAACATATATTAGCTATGGAAATGCACAATCGGTTAAACACCTAGATATTTTGACATCGTTTTACAGGTTTTATTTAATTATGGGACTCATCGGCGTATTCAGTTGATCTGTGTAATTATGATGTCTATGTAAAGGTTAAACTCCAAGATACACATCAGTTGATAGTCTTATTGAACGAGTATCTTGAGATCAGAGCATGAAGTTAAGAGCTAAACGTAATGCAAAAGTTACAAATGGGTGGGACTAGGAACTTTCGTTTTGATTCTTCAAAGTTCCAGGAGTCATTACATGATTTGTTCTGTGTGTTAGTAGATTTTTTGTGGAATTTTTTTTTTTTTTTTTAGTATCTGAATTTGGACGTATTGGGTTCGCCGCTAATATGTCAGTTGGGAATACGGTTGATGCACATTGCTAGAAGATGCAATAAAACTGGAAAAATTTGAATGTATTAATGAGGAAAGAAAATCACCGTCAGTTTACTTCCTCTACCAATAAAAATAGAAGAAGATGCCTCTTTCTCAAGGAAAACCCGAGCATTGGAAAAGGTCTATGGGAGGATTATTATGACCCGACTAACCTATAGGCTCAACTCACGAGACAGGCCCAGGTGAGCTCAATGAAAGGTCTACGTTTTCTTATGTAACTAGATTGTCTAGCCAATACAGTTTGACTTGGGACACAATGGGAAGAATACTGAAAGTTGGAGGATACTGCAACACAAATCCAAAGCATCATTTTCTCCAACCGATTCTTCTTTGTTATATTCTCACTAGAATACTTTGTTACTACCATTTATGAACTAAATCTAAAGGTTATGAACTAATCCAAGAATTTTTTATAGACGGGCCGTTGGCTGATCTTAATACAGGCACGTTAGAGCCCGAGCCGTCCATACATAGTAAACATGTTAAGACAACTAAGGATCTTATTTTTTTCAGGGTAAGTTGGTGAATGATTCTAATGATTTCGGATTTTAGTTTCTTCATGCGTTCTTTGAAGTGCTTTTATGAAATATGTCATGTTAAAAAACTATATACCAAAGACTACGTGTCACGTGACAATAATCAGAGGTTGAGCTGGGGCGTAAGCCCCGATAATACCTAGTAAAACCAATAAATATTAATACTGCAAAATCATTTTCCAAATAAACTTTAGACTTTAAATAAATAAATCTAAAAGCATTGCAAGATGAAAATTGTTGGAAATAGCAATGTGTAATCACAAAATAAGCTATTCCGAACCCTAGTTATCCTTCTTAAAACACAAGAATAAATTCTCATAAGAAGTTTTCCAGACATTAAGACCTCTAAAAAATTCTTTATCGTCCCCAAACTCCTTGTCGTCAACAACCATTGGAACATAAGGTTCATGAAGAAAGGAGTCAATTCTAACAAACCTTCTTGACTGATGCCGAACCGGGGCCTTCTTAATTTCAAGAGTCCTTAAAACAATAGCCTTTATTTGTTGAATCTCCTTCATTGTTTCCTTCAACTCTTTAAGAACACCTGAAAACTTCTGAAGATTAGAGGGGATGGTTTCTTCGTATTCTTCCCTGTTCTCTTCAAAGTTGTAGAGGAAGGAGACTTATATTTTTCCTTCATGATTGACGGATTAACAATCATATTAACATCTTTCCATCAGAAGACATGATGCTTGGAGTCTCCATACAAGTATGGAATTGTGAAAGAAATACACAAATAAAGCTCAACAAGCAATCTTGTGATAAAAAGAGTTTGTCAGGGAAGGAAAAAAGGAATGTTGGGTTACGGAACCTATATACAGAGTAGGATTCACGTACGACCAATTCATATCTCTGAAGAAGGTAGAATTATCGATTTTAACCCTCTTTTAATGAAAAGGGAAATTCTTTTCAATACCAATTTATGATATGAAAAGATCAACAGAATTCCAAAAAATAGCAACCCAAAAAAAAAACATTTCTTTTCCTTTAGCCTGAACTGTGCAAACTCTTGTCTCTTTAAAGTCAGGAACATGAGACAAAATTCACTTTCAATACAATCAAGTTGTGTTGGGGTGAACAATAATCTGTCCACCATACACTTCTTGTACGGAATTCTTAATATTTTTTTTCACAGAATGTTTAGACCTTGTTCTTTTCCGGAGAGGTCTAATTAATTCTTTAGAAATTAACTTTTTCAGAGAATAACTGATTTTTTTACTTACCTCATGTGAATTAGACTTCTGAACAAGTTTGAGCTTGTTTGCTAATCGATTTACTCTCCGTTGAAGTTTATTGACATATCTTATTTTAAGTTTGTACTTGTAACACTTAGAGAGTTCATGACCCGTAAAAGTACAATAAGAACATGTCAATGTGGAGGATGGTTCAGACACCATAGCTGAGCATGCTGCTAAGAAAATTGAGATACCTGAAATATGTGAAATCGAATTTTCAGTAGACGGGGAAAAATCCATTTTATCCTCCATAGTGGTTGACGAAGTTTCTCCAGGAAGAATATTAAGATTGATGTACGTATTGCTATAATTATCAAAATCAATATTTTCACCAAGGAGTGCAACATTTGACTTTTCATCTTCATTTGAATCATAGTGATCAAACATCTCATCAAGAGTTGCAGTAAGACCTTTGTTCCAAGTGTATTTTCTATGATTTGGACACTCATTAGAAAAATGACCAAAACCTTTACACTAGAAGCACTGTGGAATATCCTCATCATCAGTATCGACGGTGTCTCTATTTTTAGGAGGAGCACGGTCATGAGGTTTGACTGATGACCCGGGTTTATCTCTGATAAACCGTTTATTCTCTTCAAAAGAAGATCTCTAAACTGTCTTGTGATCAGTGAAACTGAGTTGTCATGATCTTCATCTCATGAATCAGTCTCAATAGGATCAACAATAGAGTTGCCAACACTTTTACTTTTGTCAAGCAATTTAGTGTTCTTTTATGCTTTGAAAGCAATATCCTTCCCAGATTTGGATGTATGCTCATGATCAGAGATCTTTAACTTCCCAATAAGAGTATTTTTGGATAAAGTATTAAGTTTATTTCCTTCAACGATGGCATGCTTCTTAGAATTGTATTTGGCTGGCAACAATCTGAGAATTTTTATCACAATGTCCTTTTCAGGAATAGTCTTACCGAACGCAAAAGATGCATTAACAATTTCAGACACTTTGTGATTAAACTCATCAAATGAATCTTTATCAGCCATATGAAGGTTTTCCCAATCATAATTTAGGTTTTGAAGCTTAGATTCTTTCTCAGAGAAATTTCCTTCGAATACAGTTTCTAAGATATCTCGGGCTTCTTTAGAATTAGTGCACATAGTCACATGGTGTTGAATGTCTGGGGTAATGGCATGGATGATAGCATTTAATCCATCAAAAATTTGCTTTGCATCAAGAATCTCGGCAGGATCATAAGCGCCAATATACTTCGGAATAGTTACATCGCCTTCTGCAATAACCGGAAGATCATAGCCATTAACTACAAGAACCCATGATTGAAAATCATGCGCTTGAAGAAAGGCACGCATATCAATTTTCCACCATATATAATTCGAGCCATCGAAGACTGGTGGTACATTTATAGAGATATTGTTTCTGTCCATAGAGTCAGATTACTACAAACACATACTTATGAGGTCTTAAACGTGTTTGCCTGCTCAGATACCAATTAAAAAAAGCGGGGGTCTAACAACCACACCCAATATTTCGTTTAAGCAATCTGTATGGACTAACTCCAATATACTTCCAAGAGAATCAACTAGATAGTCAAACTCAATCAAGAAAAACACATCCAAGAGTTATATCTCTGTTTCTCAATGTAATCAGCAAATCAAACAGATAGAAATCCGCGAGCCTGATTATTATGAGAAACAACTTGAAAGGTATCAAAGACCAATGTTTAAGTGTCAATCAATATATATCAACAACCGAAGGTTTTATTATCTAATTGATTGAACTACGCACAACCTGTAATATTTTAATTATATAAACAAATATAATGCGTAAAAGAAATAACACAGACACCAGAAATTTTATTAACGAGGAAACCGCAAATGCAGAAAAACCCCGGGACCTAGTCCAGATTTTAACACCACACTGTACTAAGCCGCTACAGACTCTAGCCTACTACAAGTTAACTTCAGACTGGAATATAGTTTATCCCTAACCAATCTCACACTGATTAAGGTACAGTCGCATTCCTTACGCCTCTGAATCCCAGCAGGAATCTACGCACTTGATTCCCTTAGATGATCTAACCCACAACTAAGAGTTGCTATGACCAAAATTTGAAGACTTGATAAACAAATCTGTCTGACACAAAAAAGTCTATTGAATAGATAAATCTGTCTCCCACAGAAATACCTACGAGTTTTTATTCTGTCGTTTGATAAATCAAGGTGAACGGGAACCAATTGATACACCAGACTTATATTCCCGAAGAATAGCCTAGTAATATCAATCACCTCACAATGATCTTAACAGTATGAAAGCGGAACAAGATATTGTGGAATCACAAATGATGAGACGAAGATGTTTGTTACTACTTTTTATCTTACCTATCGGAGATTGAATCTCGAGCAAATCTTAGAGAAGATAGTCTTCAATACAATAGAACAAAGTTAGATCAAAACACGCAACTGCAGAGAAAATAGTTGGGTCTGGCTTCAGAATCCCAATGAAGTCTTTAAGTCGTTAGCCTATAATGGTTTTAGAAAAACCTAGGTTAGCGGAGAATTGACTCTAGTCGCAACTAGTATCACACAGAAGGTGTGGGGATTAGGTTTCCCAGTTGCTAGAGTTCTCCTTTATATAGTCTTCAAATCAGGGTTTGCAATCTAAGTTACCTTGGTGACAAAGCATTCAATATTCATCGTTAGATGAAAACCTGATTAGACTCAAGATAATATCTTTCAACCTTTAGATCGAACTTAGCTTGTTACACAAATGAAAAGTGACTTCATTTAGATATGAGTAACCGTACCTAAATGTGTGAACCTTTGTTGGCTCAACAATAGTTAACCGAGGTTAGCCATATGATCACTTTCATATCAACCTTATTCATCTTAACCATAACTAGTTCAAATGACTCAAATGAAATTAGTTCTAGAGTTGTTTAATAGTTTATATTCTCATAGAAGTATACAAGACACAATTGAAGCAAAATCGATTTTGATTCACTCGAATCAATTCATGAACATTATAGCCACGGTTTGCAAAGATTGCATTCCTTATTATATAAATGTATTTGTTCACAAATAAACCTATTTTAGAACTTTACCCACTCAAGTATGCAAACGGGTACGCATACCTATATTTCCCGGACTTGGTTAGTTCGCTAGTATGTAAACGGGGATGCATACTGTCGTTCACGACCAACATCAGTTGAATTAGTATGCAAACGGGTACGCATACTAAATTCCCGGACCTGAACTGTTACGCAAGTACGCATACGCGTATGCATACTATGTTCACGTACTTCAATTGTTAAACCAGTACGCACACGGGTATGCATACTATGGTTCTCGGACTTGGAGTAACTTGCAACAGTTAGCATACAAGTACGGATACTGTGTTATATCCAATCAATGGTTATGTGTTCTAAACTCCATTTTAATCTTGAAACATTTTTAGAAGACGAGAATAGCTGTCTCACACAAACTATTAGCTCCAAAGCAATTTTCAAGTGATCAATAGATCAATACGAAACATCCCGAGTCTACATCAAATGATTGTCTCTCACAAATCATGTAAGATGTTACCAGACGATTTTCACATGATCATCTTTTGACTTTCGTCAAGAATAAAAGATGAACTTGGTTAAAGCGAAAGGTTACCAACACATATTTCTAGAAATATGTAAGCGAGTTAAACTCAGCTCGAAATATCAAATCAAATGTGTATAATGTGAAGTCTATAATACGACTTTTGTCTCAATATGAGATAGAATAGAAATAGACTTCTGAGTGATAGATGAGTTCAAGTCTCCACATACCTTTTGTTGATGAAGTTCCACAAGATCCCCTTAGCAGTTTTTCGTCTTCAATCGATGAACGAAGTGAAGTATAAAGCTCAACTACACATTTTATCCGAGACATAGCTATAAGTAGACTAGAAATCAAGACTTATAGTTTTGACAACTAAACTTGACAAACAAGCTTGAGATAGCAACGCTTGCGAGTTCGACTGATCAGTGCTCTAACAACACCCCATTTGATAAGTTGGTGGGGAATTGAGCACAGACTTAATCATGGTAGACCTACTAGCTTGATTTGAAGATATACTAACCCAATATTTAGTCTAGCCTCAAAGGATTGAACAATATGATCAAATGACTTCACCTTAGAATAAACTAACAAAAGAGGAGCACCTAAATATCTTTCAGAATCATTGACAAGAGAGTGTTATGGGCTTTGGTGAAGTCTTCACGTGCACCGGGGCTAAGGTTACCACTAAGATGCATACAAGATTTATTAAGATTGAGCATCTGCCCAAAACACTTACCAAAATTATGCAAAATATCTAGAATACTATCAGTTTGGCTCATACTAGCCTCTCTTTATATGAGAATGTCATCTGCAAAAAGTAAATGGGTAATAAGAGGAGCTTACATGGCAACCTTAATACTAGAAATGACTCCATTGCTCTCGGCATGCAAAAAACTTCTAGATCGAAACTTCATGGCAAGGATGAAAAAATATAAGGAAATAGAGGACCTCCTTGCCGCATTTCCCTAGTAAGAATGAACTGATCACATGGGGAGCCATTGAGAAGAACACTAATGCTAGTAGTGGACACACACCGGTAAATAAGGTTACGAAATTCCTTTCCAAAACCAAAAATTTTAAGAACTCTAATAAGAAAATTCCATTCAAATCTGTCAAATGCCTTTAATAGGTCAAGTTTTAAAGCCATAATACCAAAAAACCCCTCCTTTTGCTTCATGGTATGAATCATTTCACGAACAACAATAATACTGTTATGAATAGTTCTACCAGGCACAAAGACAGGTGAGATTAGTTTTTTAAAAGAGGCCTTTTCTATTAGCTAGAATCTTAGATACAATTTTATACGAAACATTACAGAGTCTAATTGGTCTAAAATCAGATGGTATTTCATGGTCTTTAATCTCAGAGAAATGTATTAAGACATTCAGGCATGAACCCACATTCAAAAAATCTCTTGATCACATAAATGACATCTAAGAAGCAAAAAAATAAACAGGTCTGCGATAAGAGATGAAAGGTTGATTACAAACAGGTCTGCTACTAAAGATGAAAGGATGATAGAGGTAAAAAGTACATCCCCTAGTAGATTGTTTTTTGTTCGAAAATCAATCTCCACCTCGTCGATTGTTTTTCGTTCGAAATCAATCTCCACCTCGTCGATTTTTTTTCGTTCGAAAATCAGTGGATACATTCGTCCTCCCCGAGGAATTAACAATCAACATTAACTGCATAGTGTAAGATACAGATACAAACAAACACAAATATGCTGAGCTTAATATGAAAGGACTTAACAATCAACATTGACTACATAGCGTAAGATACAGATACAAACGAACACAAATACGCTTTACTTGATATGAATTGAGGGTAAGATAAAGATATATGTTTTGAAGATGCTACTTAACATGTTTTTGAAACACAAATATGCTGAACTTAATATGCAAGGACTTAACAATCAACATTGACTACATTGCGTAAGATACAGATACAAACGAACACAAATATGCTGTACTTAATATGAATTGAGGGTAAGATAAAGATATATGTTTTGATGATGCTACTTAACATGTTTTTGGATGTAATTAAAACACTAAAGTTTTTTAGATTACTAAGTACTATTTCGTTTGTGTATGTGCATGGGAATAACACAACATAAAAATAACATAATTAAATATATTAGGAAGTTCCAATAAAACCATTGATATAAAAATAGAAAATCCAAACAAAAAAAATTAAACTAGCTAAAACAAAACATAAGTTTAATTTAGCACAAACATTAAGGCATAAATAAGAACGGAGAAAGTGAGCCAGATCTCATTTGTCCAGGAATTTTCCTTCTAATCTAAGTTACTTTCGCTTTTTAAGCTTTGGATTCACAAAGCTTTTCTATCAGATCAGCAGCATCTTGAACAGTTGCAATGGTCTGTGCACTTTCTTCCTCTACAGAAATGTCAAATGCCTCTTCAAGCCCCATTACAATCTCAACCTAAGGGCATATAACAAATGTCAGAGTATATTTTATATGGAATATATAAACAGTAGTGAACTTGAAGGCAGTTTTGAATATACCGTGTCAAGGGAATCAGCTCCAAGAGTAGAGAACTTAGATTCTCCGGTGACTGCAGAGTCAGCTGGAAGGGCCAATTGTTTCCTCACAATTTCACACACCTTATCCACAGTCTCAGGTTTTGCCTGGTCAAACAAAATAATCATCAAATCATCAGTCACTACTAGGATTGGGCAAGAACGTTGCTGAATCATGTTTTGGTGGTTTTGTATGGTGGTTTTGTAAGTGATAAACTGGAGAAAGTTTGCAAATTCAGGGTTAGAAAACTTACAACACAGGAAACACGAAGAGAGCGCAACCTGAGAGATGGAAAGCTTTTTCTTTGAAGGGACAAAGAAAATGGCTTAAGACTAGAAATTTTGGTTGTTGCCTGCTTAAAATGTAGAAAAGAAACTTATTAGTTCAGCCCAGTTAACAGATATGATTGGAACACGTCAGAGCTGTATTTTCATTTGCACCATACTACAGATAACAATTTAAATAAGGGTATCCGCATAGAAAAGTCCTAGATAAAATCTCAATAAGAAATCACTGTTAATCACTGACTCTCTATTATAGATGTAACAGAAATGCCAGAATATGGCTTTACACCCAAAACAAAGTACACTGTCAAGACACTCCTTTATCAGTATTATAACTTTGGTTCCTCTCAAGAAATAACATATGTGAAGAGACTAGCTTTTCTGAGTCAAAACATCCAACACTTCATAAGACAGATAACAATTTAACAACTCACCAAGAAACACTAGCCATAAACATATCTGCAAAACTACTTTAGATCCATTTCTAACTATCGATAATTCAGAGCGTAAGAAGTCTATTAAGAGCATGCATAGCAAAGCCATGGATATATATTTTTCTAACTAACGTTCAGGCAACAAGAAGTTTTAAATTACGCATGGAGAAACCCTGGATAAACCCATTGTTTTTGTAATTAATGGCGAATCAGTGTCTTACACAATTTTGCAGTAAACACTGATCCATAAAATATTTCAGATTTATTTTTCAACTAGACTACATTTCAGGTCCAAGTACTAACCAGTTCACTGAGATTATACACGTAGAAAATTCCTAGATAGAATCTCGATTATATCATTATATGTACATTGTTAGACACTCGGTTTATATCCAATCACTATACGCAAAAAACAGCACACTCTAAAACAGAATGTCTGCTTATAGTTCAGATTATCGAATGTCAAAGTGGATCACTCTGTGACTCAAGTAGAGGAAACTAAACATATTGATGCAAAGAACTCCTTCTCACTGCTACCTATGAATCAGTGACTTCAGCATCACATATTGATATAACACAAGCATTTTGGTAGGCTTTTTACCACTACACGGGATCTTCTTAGAAAAGCATTATCACTCTCTTTTCTTGATACAAAGTCAGCCTCATCAAATTAACTACCAAAACTTATTAGTAAGAATAATAACTGCAGTGATCTAAGATCTGCATCATACTCGGTTACATTTCCATGATTCCAAACTATACATAGAAAATAGAACCCCAACTAGCGATATAAGAAGAGCTATGACATCGAAAGAAATATAACATACGCTTTTTTCCTTTTGAATAGATTTTATAAAACTAATCTCTTTTTCTAAATTTAAGATTACATTCAAGGAAAAGGGAAAAACACAGTACACTGTAGCTATAGCAAACAGAGGTTAATCAAATCAACTGAAATCCAACCATGGTTTGAGTGAACAGTAAACTTGGCTCCCAGATCAAATCCTATTTATCAAAATTCACAGATCATAATTATTGATTCACTTGACAAACCATTAGATTTCAAAATGAAACATTTGGATCACTCAACATCAAACTTTAAGGATCTCAAAATCTAAATATGCTACCTAGAATATAACAAATCAACTAAGAAAATACAAAAAAACAAAACCATTAAAAAATAAAAATAAAAATAAACAAAATGAAAATGAAAATTTTATTTTTATACCTTGCATGAAAAAAATGATGGTGCAGAGACGGAAGTGACAGCTCCAATAGATGATGCCATTAGATTGGATCTTCAAAGTTTTGATCTAGAAAACCCTAATTAGATTCAGAGGAAACAAAGAGAATACGAAGAAAAGGAGAGAGAGGCGGAGAATACCAAGAATGTGTGTTAATATGATTTCAGGGAGTGTGTTAATGCGTTTCTTTGTACCTGGGTTTATTATATGTTTTTTTCTTTCGCCTCGTTTTTAACTTTGTTATCATCGAACTGTCTAGGTTCTGCGAGGTCAAAATTTGATTAGTTTACTGCGTCATCAAAAGTAATGTTGCTTTTGTGACGTTACTACACGTGTAAATGTAATGTGTGGGGTCCGATACAGTTTATCAATACCTAACCACCTGGTTGTTGGCTTTATTCACCTGGTTGTTGACATTTGAGACGCCTGAGACGCATCGATTGCCAAGTCTTGCTAACAGTAAGGGTAAGTCCTATGGCCCAGTTTGGAGTGCTAGATTGGTCAAAAAGTGTTGCAAATCATGAAAAAAGTGTGAGAAAAAAGTTAACACTCAATCTGGCTATTTCTCTCTCCTAGCATTTACTCGCAGTCGCACTATCGGCGAGATTGAAACGCCGAATAGAGCGGCGCTCAAAAAGTAACACAAACGCTGGATCATTCGGCGTTATGCGAATATTCCAGAGAATCACGCCGAACTGTTAGGCGCTAAGATTCACGTTGTTTCATTCGGCGTTTCCATGGGACGCCACTCCATCCGGCGCTTGACTCTTATTTTTAACTAACGGCTAATTTTTTCAAAATTCCATTTCTACATGTTTGGCAATTTGTTTTAATCGTATTTTGTTTCGAATTTTGGAAATTTATTAAAATAAATGTAGCCGTTTGAGAATTGTAATCTTCCATTACATTATATTGCAAAACAAAGTTACAATATTTTTTGAAGAAACTAAAAAGTACATTGAAATTGAAATCCTACTTTTAAATAACTTAAAACATAAAAAAAACTACATTGAAATTGAAATCCTACTTCTAAATAACTTAAAACATAAAAAACTACATTGAAATTGAAATCCTACTTCTAAATTACTTAAATTATCACTTTAGTTTAGGGGATAAGGTCCAACCCATAACGGGCTAAAATCTCGTTCTTCCATATTTTGTAGATGGGTCTCTCACATTCTTGTAATTCATCCAAGGGTTGTCGTAGGATCTTCATTTCCGATTATCTTTGTTGTGTTTGTGCCAAGATTGAAGAGCTTTCCAAATTCTTCCTTAGATACTCTTCCTCTTTTTCATATTTAGCCTCTCTATGTGCTTGTACATTTTCAAGAAGTTCGATGAGTTTATCCATTTTTTTCATCTGATTTCTGCGATGCTTTAGCCTCATGAGCCTTTTTCTTTGCTTTATCTCTACCTTCACTCCTGACATCATCGGTTTGTTCGAAATAGCGTCTTCTCTTTGAAATGTCCGAGGTTTCAGAATGATAAGTAGATGAAGTGCCACCAAACCTTGAAATATTTTGTAAACCTTCATCCATATTATCATCTTCATTTTCTTGAGTAGCTTGATTTTGTTGAGTATCTTGAGTTTGTTGAGTAGCTTGAGTTTGTTGAGTAGCTTGAGTGGAAGTACCGACTCCATCATCATTATTCACGTCTGGATTGTAATCGGGTTGATAAGTCTTGAGGATCTGGAAAACCGATTCATACCTCCATGGTTTTCCAGTCGATGCTTCATAATTCTGTTTTCCACGATGATACTGGGGAAAAAAAAGGAAAAATTTAGAGAAAAAAATAAATAGAATAAAATGGAAGAAAGAAAACATTTTTTTTTGAGGTACTTACATAATCCGGCTCGGTCATCCCTGTAGGTTTGTTTTGGAAGTAGGGCCTAACAAATGAAATATATTTCCTCACTTCGGTTCTCATTGTGTTACACTTTGTTCGCAATGCTTTTTTATCTCTTTCGACACCATTGGGACCTTTTCTTTTTTTGTACTCTTCAATAATCTTATTCCAAAATATTGAACCTTTTTTATCTTTTCCATGAATTGGATCGTTGCTTGCTATGACCCAACCATAAATTAGTGCCTCTTCTTCTATTAAACTAAAGTGTGCCATAATTTTGTATGAACAAAATTATGTGAAGAAGAGGAAGTTAATCAATGAAGAAGATAATCAATTGATTTTGGTGTGAGGGATGAAGGAGGAGTAGTCCTCTATTTATAGGGAAGCTTGAAAAAAATGGTTGTTGTGGTTTTAAACGGCTATTTAATATGAGTCGTTGGAAATGCAACGGTCATCTTGATCTGATGGACGAGTTTTAAAGCGCCGTTTGGTTCGGCGTTTCCATGTCGAATGGTAAGGCTATGCATTTTCTACTGTTGAATCTCCAACGGTCACTTTTGATCTCGCGACTGTTATGCCACACGCCGTTTGGTTTGGCGCTGGACGCCTATTGGTGCGGCGCTCTGTCAAACGGCTACATTTCCAGGCCAAACTCACGTCACTTCATATCTCTATATAAACTCAACACAATAACTCAAAATCCCCACACCCAAACTTGTGAAGTTTCATTCTCTTTTATTTTTTCCTAAAATTGTTAATTCAACATTCAAGCATGGTTACATTCTCAATTAAAGAAGACAATGACTTGGTGAGAAGTTATTATGCAATTAACAACACTCAAATAACAACTAACTCCTTTTGGGGACAAGTTGTTGAAGAATTTGTGAGAATCAATGGTAATGCTAATGAAAGATGCAAAAAACAACTACAAACTCGGTTATCAAGCATCAAGTACAAGTGCAAGAGTTTTGTCATTTCATTAAGGGCATCAAATGGTAATCGTGAGGATGCTATGACTTTATATCAAACGGATCATAGAATGCCATTCATTCATTTCACCGCTTTGGAGATACTTGGTTATGAAGCATATGCATGAATAAGTATTATGAAGTTAAATATGTAATGTAATTGTAAATGTACTTAAGTGATAAAAAGAGTATTATGGAGTTTACAAGAACTAATTAAAATGTCTACTTATTAATGAAAGCGTGCTTGATTAAAATAACGGGGTATTGTGTCTCCATTCTCATAAAATGCCTACTTAAAATATGAAATTTACTCTCCATTCTCATAGAATGCACCATCTCCTTGAGGGTCATATTGGTCTTCATCGGTGTCCACGTCGGTTGTACCCTCATGAACTTCCGGCAAGGCATCATCCATAACCATGTTTGGAATATCACCATCTCTCAAACCTGCTCCGTGTCG
This sequence comes from Papaver bracteatum, assembly GCA_023529315.1. Lineage (NCBI taxonomy): Eukaryota > Viridiplantae > Streptophyta > Magnoliopsida > Ranunculales > Papaveraceae > Papaver > Papaver bracteatum. Next base: position 545,750 of record JAJJWX010002350.1, on the reverse strand, counting down.
GTTCCATATGTGTGTAGTGAGTTCCAACCGAAGTTGTCCCCAAATCGCAGGGTTGTACAATACATGAGGAGCTAGCCTTACATTTACTTGAATTGGCGGTTGAGGTTCATCTCCCGTGATCCTCCCCCAATCCTCATTGCATTATTCCAACTCAACATACATATTATGCATTATCAAGCACCCCCTCATAATTGCATTCATGTCCGATTTTTTATAATAACGGCATTGTTTCAAAATAATGCCAAACTTACCTTTAAGACCACTAAATGCACGTTTTATGTCCTTCCTTTTCACTTCTTGATATTGATTGAAAAGAACTTCTCTATTGTTTGAGGAGGATTTGTACACTTGCACGATGCAACCATACATAGGATATGCACTATCTCTTAGGTAGTACCCCTGATCGTAATTCATTCCATTGATTTTATAATGACAAGGAGGTGCTACACCATTAAGTGCTCTATCGAACAAACCCGAAGCATGCAAGACATTAAGATCATTGTTCTGCCCAACCAACCCAAAATAGGAATACCATATCCATCTATCATATGTTGCTACCGCCTGCAAAACAACCGAGGGATATGGCTTATAGCCGCTGTGGGAACCTGCTTGATCCATTGGACATGCTCTCCATGCCCAATGAAAACAATCGACACTACCAAAGCATACCAGGAAATCCCCGAGCTTCATTTTCTGCTAAAATCCTTTCTGTATCTTGAGCGGTAGGTTGACGCATGTATCGACCATTATAAATCCAAATAATTGTATCCATAAACTTTATATCATAATAGTAGATAGTGGTGGCTCCCATTTGTATGTAATCATCTAAGGAATCCGGTGCAATGCCTTTGGAAAAATGTTTCATGACGACAACCATTTTCATATATGGACTATGACCAGGAATACCGCAAGCATCCGTTTTTTGGCGAAAATCATGGTCATAATCACAAACTTGCTCTAAAATTCTCAAAAAAAATGGACGAGGCAAAGCAAACCTACCTTTGAACTTCTTTGGCCCATACATACATTTGAAGTTGAAGTATTGATGCATCATACGAGCATCCGCATCTGCATGTCTTCTGTGCACTGTCTGACGGGTCTTAAATTCATTCTGGACGGGTTGATATATTCCCCGCCTCCTCTAAGTCTCCAAAAGTGTATCCACTGCTATAACATCCGTCTCAATATCATCTTCATCATACGGCAGGCCAAACAAAATTATTATCAAAGCTCCCTGCATAATGTACCTAAATACAACAAATAAAGTATTTAACACTCCATAAAAATGAAAAAACTTAAAAACACTCCATGAAAATGAAAAAACTTAAACACTCCATAAAAATAAATCATAACACTCCATAAACAACAAATAAACAAAGTATAACACTCCATAAAAATAAATAGTACTTAAAAGTATAACACTCCATATGGTTTCATAAACACTACGACAAGTACTTAATTCAGGTCAAAAGAAATTATGGGGTTATTGGCTGAACTGAGTATCATAAACAATGGTAGGCTTGGTTTCCCCTAACATCGCATCGGTAAATTCATTTCCTCCTTGTTGATATTGTAACTTTCCTTGTTGTGATGTCGTAGCTTCATCTTCTACCCTAGGAGTGTAAAATCCTTGACCCGTAGCTCATTCATATGAACCACCTAATGTGAGGTCTTATGATATAAAATCTTTATTTGGAGCATGGATAGATGGTACGGAAGATGATGTAGATCTGCCGGATGAGGAACATGAAGTTGTATCCAATCTGTACGACTCGTCCCATGCGGCTTGACGAGATCCAAGCACGTATGAACATGTTTTTTCCATAAACCTAATGCAGTCTTCCTACAAGTATATAAATTAGAGAATTTAGTCGAATATTCAAGAAACTTAAAATGAAAATGAGTACAAAATGTAAATGTACTTATCACTATCAAATTTATCTCCCGAAAGTTATACGGACAAGCAACCCTTGGAACTGGTATTTGACGTTCTACGCCGGCTTCATTTCAATATGGTAAAGTGAATTCTATCTCCGGTAGTTGTGGTGGGGGCTCATTCTGTGTGTGATAGGTATATGTCTGCGACATCATGTCAGGAGGAGGGTGACTAGGAAACAAACTGCGAGGAACAGCTGAGCTTCCCACTGCTATCTCATCGACGTTATGTGCATTGTATGACTCAGTGACATAAGGTCCAACACTCTTCTTCGCCCACCAAATGTTATATTGATCCTCACTGACTGTATAATAGTCATTGACCTCTACTACAATATCATCTTCATCAATTGCTTCCAAATTTGGAGGATTTGCCGGGACTACAACCTCTCTTGTAATCTCTACTCCAAGTAACAACTAACTCTTGTGCGCTTTTCAAAGTAAACAAAAATAATTTTGTTTTTGGATACCTCTAGTGCATACTCATATTGGTCTCCCACAGCATACCGACTCTCTTCACATGGCCTCCAACTACATGATTCCCTTGTTCTAGTGTCAATCTGGGTTCTTGCACTTTTGACCGAATGTTTGATAGTATCCTTTTGACCTTCTCGATGTCCTTTCTTCCTTGATGCAATCCTAGTCTTCTTAAAGAGACAAATCTTTGGAAAAACATCATAATGATCTCCATAAGGTGACTGACAAATCAAGGGTTGCATGTTGCGAAAGTAGTAATAGTACCGATACTCAAGTACCACAACCATGCCAACTAAATTTGTACCCCTGGTTGACCAATCATCGAGATATTTGTAGGTATTACCTAACAAAGCTAGACCCCAATCATACTCCCCAACTATATTCAAGTCATCCAATAACAAAACCCAACGTTTATCTACTTTTTCAGAAGAATGCGCTAGAAGAAAATGACCAAAACACCACATAAAGAATGCTCGTGTCAATGTCACTGCGCATTCAATATTATTCTGGCCTTTTCTACTTTCAATGTAGTTTTTCAAGACAATTAAGGGAAATGTATTAGTCTTAGAGTCCCATGTACCATGATTTTTGATATCCGAAAAATACAAATCATCCAAAGCAGGATATGTTTGATCACTACCCAACTGCGGCATAACTATTGGTCATTTACTAGGGTCACCGGTAGGAATTCCCGTTAACATGTACCAATCTATAGGAAGGAGGCCAATCTCAAACTCCCGAAAATTAAAGCTCCTGGTACTTTTCCACCATCTCTCAGCAATGGCTTCAACTAAGGATCTATCCCCATTGGCGAAATCAAACTCAAAAACAGAGGAAAAGCCACAATTATCACAAAATTGTTTTGCTACCGGATTATCTTTCACTATAATTTTATAATACTTCTCGATTTCTTTGAAACTACCTCTAAAGCTTACACTGCGAGACTCTTTCGTAACATCTTGACAAACATGTCTATCACAATTTTTTGACGAAACTATATCCAACCGGTCTAGCAATTCATCCATACTCGTAACTACAAACAATAACAAATATGAAAAAAAAATATCATTATCATTCATTTTCATCCATACTAATTATCATTATAATCATACTAATTATCATTTTCATCCATACTAATTCATTTTAATCATACTAATTATCATTATAATTCATTTATCATTCATCTCATACAACTAAAATATCATTATCATTCATTTTCATCCATACTCAATTCATAATTAATCAAATTATCATACAAATTCATTATCATTCATTTTCATCATACAACTAATCAAATTATCATACAATTCATTTTCATATACAACTAATCAAATTATCATACAAATTATAATTAATTTTCATCACAAAAATCAAAATTTCATTTATATTCATCACACATAATCAAATTAAATCCCCAAAAAAAAAAATCACAAATAATCAAATTAAATCATACACATATCATCTAAATACCAAATATCAATCATCAATTTAAAAGAAATCGCATCAAAAATCAAAAATCCTAAAACTTTAACCTAAAATTTAAATTTCTTACCTCAGATTATTTCGTGGATGGAATCACGCGAAACCACTTTCAATCGACCACAAATTCGATGAAGCACAAACCCACAGGAGGAATTAGAAAACAAAATTATAGAAATGAAGATCTCTCGAAAAAAAATATTTGGGAGAAAACATTTTTTTAGAAGAACTGTAATGGAGGAGAGGCCGAGTTTCTCTGTATGTATCGATTTTTCTCAACGCCGAACAGAGCGGCGCATCAACTTAGTTGACTACGGTCCAATGCCACTTGATTCGGCGTGAGATCAAACGCCCTATTATTCGGCGTTAAACGCCGAATTGTTAGGCTTTTCGCTGCTAGATTGGCCATCCCATAGGGCTTAGGAGGTTGCTCAATCTGATGTGGATGGCCAATCTAGCAGATAAATATCTCTCCTATAGGACTAAGCCTAACTGCAAGCACGATAGTGGGAGAATTTATAGGCACAGGAAGACAGTGTAGTTTTCTCTTTTAAATGACGATGGCATTTTCAAGGATATCTAATCGGGGATTTGGAGGTTCACATTATTTTTTTTGTTTTATTTTGAAACGAGGAATTTATTTATATAGTCTTGGACTTGGATGAGTTGAGGATTAATAGTTTAGGAATGCACCATTCCTGGTCTTTATATTTATAATTGGGTAAAAAACATTATCCAAACCAATTCCCCATCATAAGTATTAACTTCTGATCGAATCGATCAGACCTTATCCCTTTGATAGCGTTGATATTCCCGTGAGTTTTGATTTCTATTGCGATAATTCTTAACGAACCGCAGAAATAAACTACCTCAAAACCGTGTCCTATGAAGGGCCTAGGTGGATCAACGTTTTTACTGATGCGCACTGGCACACAACAGTTCCTTTGAAAAGCTTGTTCGTTGTTTTTTAACAGTTGATCTAGGTAAAGAACATATAATTATTTCAAGCCTCCGATTCTTGTTTTTCTCTTCATCAAAGATAAAAGAACAAATCATTTACAGAAAATGGGAGTTCGTCATTCTTCGAGCTGTATAAAGATAGGTGATCTTCATATACACGATCTGAATTTAAGATATTCTTTTCTCACCATTTTAGGCCTAATCTGAAATTCAAAAGTAATTTGTAACCTAATAAACTTGTCTCCTTCACCGAATCAAATGGACTACTTTGAAATTTTCTTGTTGTCATCCATATATATTATTTTTATATACATGATGCTACTCAATTTTATTTTTATGGTTTTATTGAGTAATAATCATGCTAAGCAATTGGAAAATCTAGGACCTAAATTTAATACTTTAACGGATAGCAAATTCTTTGTTTTCCATCCATTAAATTTATACATGTTAAATTATTAGTTCATGAATCAATAATGGTTTACATTACTTTCTTTATCAATTGACTGAATAGGCAATCAGGTTGACGGAAATTTATCCTAATGCAAACCAAAATTTATCCGCACCAGAAGAGATTGCTCTGATTGAACTGGTACAGAGTTCTTTGTGCATAACTCATGAGTATCTGAAGCAGGAGGTAATTGTATGCACAACAACAAAAACAATTAAGATAAAAACAAATATTATTTTATTATCGATCCGAAGTATATTGGGTAGCTTTTTTTTTCTAATTTTCTTACGGATTGTATTGGTCATACTGATCAAAGCTTTATCATTCAATAAAAATGCTTCAGCTTATTTTTTACATTTGCTAAGTGCAAACAATTTTAAACAGCCACACACCTAAATCAAAGATCTAAAATCGAAAGGCTTAAAATAATTACATGGTCTTTACCAAGATCAACGGTTAAAAACCAACAGACAAGCTTTTCATAGAACTGGCGTATGCCAGTACGCGTCAGTAAAAAAGTTGGTCCACCTAGGCGCCACGTAGGACACAGTTTTTGGGAAGCTCATATGTGTGGTTCATTAAGAATTATTATTTTCATTATGATCCTTGTTATCTGTATATTTTCATCACAATGTTGGTTATTTCTTGATCCCGGTGTCTTAGTCCATGGTTGGTGTAGAACACAATATTTATAGCTAGTTCAATAATTGTTGGTGTTATGGTAATAAATACAAAGTGTGAAGGTTGTGAAACCTTTTTCAATGACTATACACGAGAATAACCTAAATTTTGACGGATATTTCAATCTGAACATTGAAATGATCCATTGTTGTTGATGATTGTTGTGTAGCCGAGCGGTTGGTGGATTGGTAGTGTGACGCCCTAACTCTTAAACCTGCTTAGCTAATAGGATTACAACCTAATTAAAGCATCAATCTAAATTATCAATTTTAAGAATCATACTTACATAAATCAGATCAAAGTAAAACCCCAAGAATCATATATGATACATTTTAAATGAAAATCTCTCAAGTGATATGAATATATTAATGTGTTGTTTTATAGATAAACAAGATATATATATATATATATAAGATATGTAACACTTTTAATTTATAAAAGCTTTAAACTACGAAGATGAATATCTTCAAGCGCGCCATCTCTTCTGATAACTGAAGAACACTGAAGTGGGAACGAGTGAGCACATCATCCCGAAAGGGGTTCCCAGTGGAAACGTATAACTCTCAAGTAATCACTAATATGCTTCAAAGTCCTAAAATAACAATACTTGAAAGAAAGAGTAATGAATCTATGCATTCAGCAATTCATGCAACAAGAAGCAAGTATTATCCTAACCTCGCCAAACTCATTGGAGAAGACGACGCGAGAACAACCCTAATCAATAATAATAAAATTATCCACATGAAGCGCTCCACCCAAATCATGATTCAGAATATTACCATCAAGATCAGAAAGTTACACAATCAAGCATAATATATATACGAGTGATTTCCCCCTAAATAAAATAGTATTTTAATATCAAAACCGATGACTTACCGACCTACTAGATAATATTGTTGATGGATGACTTACCGCCCTACTATCTTAATAAGCAATAAATTAAAACTGATGACTTACTGCCCTACTAAATGAAATAGTTATAATAATATTGTCGACGGATGACTTACCGTCTTACTAAAATAATATTGCCGACGGATGGCTTACCGCCTTACTTAACTTATCTAAGAGCCGTGCGAAAACACAAACAATCTTCGCATGAAAATCACACAATGCATATCACACACACACACACACAATTATATTCAAAGCAAACATCGCATATGCAATTACAATACACACTCATATGGATAGTAAAAGTACATCATGGAAAAGAAAACTCAATGATTTACAAGAAGATTAGAAAGTTTCCACCTGTTTTGATGACAAGCCACGCCTACCTTGCGATTCTCCATCCATTAGTTCATCATTTGAATCGATCGTTGTAAATATAGACTAACTTAATCATTAGATATTCTATCATCAACTTCATGATCACCATGATCATCATCATAATAAATTATCCATCTTGATTAACTCACCAAGAACCTTCCTCTTTTTCTTGTTGTTCTTCTTCTTATTATACATAAATAAAAACTCCTAACTTACTATTCACTAATCTCTCTTCTTAATCTCTAGCCACAGTTCACTATGTTGCATCTCAACTAGTTTTCTATCCTCCATCAACAACATATATGCCTAATTCCCTCTCTTCTCTCCTACTAATTAACAATGACTCGTTCTCTCTCTTTAATTTTCTCTCATATTTTTAACTTCTTATTTTCCCAACACATCATATATTATCTCCTACTAAAAACCAACCACCTTATGTACAGAAGAAGAGAAAACTCTTCATTTATAAAAAACGATTTCTAATATATAAATTAATTACACAAGTATTAGAGATTTATAATATAATATCGAATGAGATACTAAGTACTAACATGTTACTAGATATAGGTACAATAGTCTTCTGTAGGTCCGGTCAACAAAATTCAACGATCTGGTCAACGGTCAACAACTTCGGTCAACGACAGTTTGACTAATTTCTACTCCATCTTCCGTTTGTGATATCTTTTTCGCCCGATATCCGAATAACGCGTTCTAGTAGCTCATTTCGCGTAACTTTTTGAGATCTATTCGATGATATTAGTTTCATAACCAAATTATCGTTAAATTAATTTATATTAATCAAGTCATTTAATTAATCAAGTCATGTTTTAATTAATCAAGTCATTATTGGCTAAATCTTCTTTTGACCGGTTCTTACAGCTGGTAGTTGTTGTTGTTGTGATGTGGTGCATGGTTGTCGCCCCCACCTTCTGTAAGCACCCATTGTTGTTGTTTTTGTTGGTATGAAACTTGCATAAAGGATTCATATTGTTGATGATTTTTGAATCTTAACTGTCCCTAATATTTCTAACACGGTTGTTTGAAAACATAAAATGATAATATAGGAAGGGAAATACTGGTCGACGATTAAGGTCAATCAAACCGGTTGGAAATGTTGCATTAACTACTATCTATGTTTCTTGAATTCAGTTGTCTATGTAAGGGGTGTTTCTCTATTGGTCCTCGAACTTGAAGATACACAAAGGATGGAGCGTATTCTTCTTCAATGACTTTCCACACGAAAAGCTGGATTTTTAAAGGACCAATCTTCTGACCTCACAGATTCGTAGCACTTACACTCTTATCAAAGGGAAGCTTAAATCACTACTACCTCACAAGAACTATCCAAATAAATCAAAGAAGAGTGTAAGTATCTATCATGTAGAATCACAAAGTCTGTGAGAAAGAGAAATTTGTGATTTATATCAATCTTGTTCCTGATCTAAAGTTCGCGAACTTCAATAACCAGTAGAACATGATCTATATTACAAGAACTATTGATAGGTCGGAAAAACGACTTCTTGTAATACCGCAAGCACACAGTGTCAAAAGTGTATATAATGTCAAATACGGCTCATTCCCACGAAGAGTGTGCAAATACCACTAATCTATACTACTACTTAAAGAAAATAAATATGTATGATGACCTAAGCTAAACGAATCAAATTATTATGGATAAAAGAAATATCAGAGGTGACCAACATGTTAGGAATTCAGGAATTCCGTTGCAGAGTTAAATTTATATGTATCCTAACACAAAAGTCTCATTTTACTAATATAGGGTAGCAACACATAGCATCCTACATGGATGATTTATCAATAAAAAGTTCAATTATAAATGTTCAAAAGATATGTTTGGTCTCGACTTATAATTAGATATTCTAAGCACTAAATATACATGACATAGATAGTCAATGAAAAATCTTAGAAAAAGTGATCAATCAAGTCCATAGAATGGATTTGTTCAGTATCAAACTATGAGATATACTTGGCATAAAACATGAAGGAGTTATAAATCAAACCTATCAATTGAGACACTCAAACATTATTAAGCACTAAAAACATTTGGACTTCATTTCAAAACACGTAGTAAAATAATATCTGCAAGTTCATCCGTTACCCTAACATGGAAAACTAGCAATTCATGAAGATATGAAAATACAAAACCCTTGTTTCTTCGTTCATGGCTCTCTGTAGCCGCCTTTCCTTTTTTCTTCTTCTTATGTTCTTCGATCTTCCCCTTATAAGTGCTACTACGAGTCTAACAAAAAAACCTAGCAATCTCTGCCAAGGCCCAGTTCATACTTGTCCATTAATTCCCAATTCCAACCACATCACACTAACTTGCCTATTCTGTCAGTCCAAACTTGGCACCCACCGGCTGCACAAGCTCAGGCCAATTACTCACTATTCCCTGACCATTTTGACTACAGCCTACAACAACACTTCCTTTCTCCCTGGAAAAACATTCTCCGTCCTAGATCTTCATTGTCGTTGTTGCACTATGGATTGTCCACAAATTCACTTAGAACTATAGACCAGACGAGACATAACTCTCTATTCACTGAAATCAAGTTCATACCTTAATTGATGCCGGTTACTTCGTATTACTTTCAAAACCCACGAGCATTCGAATCAGTTAACACATGAAAACTCAAAATGCAGTGTCGCTATTATAGGACCTTAGAATGACCACCATTGTCTTCACTGCTTTAAGCTAAACCAACAAGACATCTCCAACAAAAAACCGGCTATAACACCATTTCCTGTATCCGACCATCTATTCCTTTATCTCCACTAACTGTTGGAACAATTGCCGATTTCACACCTGCAAAGCAAATATTAGAACACAAAACAAAGTGACGGCTGCATCACGACCAAGTCGCTCTCGTTAAGACGTTTCGTGGCTTTGCCTTGAGTTTTGTGCAAGCAGTTCTTTCTTCGTCACGACGCCCTCAGGATAAAACAACCGAGAAAAACTCTCTTTCGATTTCTCACGCACACAATGAGAAATCGATCAATTTTACTCTCTCTATTCTTGCTCAGTATTTTGGTCTATTGGTTCTTAGAAAACAATGGTGTAAAAATATATTTTTTCTTTTTGTTCTCAAGATTGATTTTATAACCAGGAAATCAATACGAATTAATGAAAATAAATTGAATTAATTACTGCAGTTACAATTCCATTCAACAGTCAAAAAATGGACAAATAAATCATGCCATAATTAGAGCAACTAAAACATAATTAAGTGCAGTAAAAACGGTTCGAAAAAATCTTTTTTAAAAAACAACAAAAAATACTTTCCAAATTCAAGAGACCTCCCAAGGCCCCTCTCCCGAACTAATAATATATATAACAATGAGTATGGGGAGGGATTCAATCCTGAGACCTCACCCTCAAGGCCCAAAATGCTTAACCACTGGGTCAAGCTCGAATTATTGATATAAATGTACAAAAGAATTCTTTTTTAAAAACATATATCTCAACACTAACCAACAACACATTTCTTTGATCCATCTTCCCACCATTAAGCGTAAACACTATCAACCAACTAGTCTGAGAAAGACCCATGCAAACCCCCTTGAAAAACATGACCGATTCCATCATTCCGACTAATCCAGCCATTCTTATTCCGTCCACAACCATATTTAATCGAGACCACCTTCTTGAGACCATCATTCATAGCCAAAAACTCTACACAAATCCCACCCAGTCATCACCTAGTTGACTTCAGAAGCCGCATCTCTTTCAGCTGGTTTTCCGCCTTGGAAACATGTCGAGAACCCTCACTGGTTTACACTAGAAAGACAATATCCTTAACATTCAACCACAAAATCAGCCTTCAATCCCCACCGAGAATCAATCACAAAGCTTCCAATCGCCAACAATTAGCAGTTCCGGCGAACTTTATTTTTTTAAGAATATGGGCATCCAACTCAAAACCAATTGGCAATGAGTGGAGAGGCCTTAAGGATTATAAACTGCGGGATCTTAAATTTCCCATACAATGTGGGACTAATAGTCTCAACATTCCCCTCACATGTAGCCTCGTTGGGTCTAACACGTGGACAACAATTAAATCGGGTGACGGGGAGTAAAGGCACGGTCTAATAACTCGTCGCAAATAGCCTGCTCTGATACCATGTTAAAATATGAACATTCAACTCAAAACCAATTGGCAATGAGTGGAGAACCCCTAAAAATTATAAAACGCATGATCTTAAATTGACCATTCAATATTGGACTAATAGTGTCAGCAAGTTTCTCTTCTTCTATTTCTCTGTATCAAGATGAAATGAAACTGGACGACATTCAAAGGGGACTTTCTTTTGAGTTAGTACATGGGAAATATAAAGTGGCAGAGAGCTGGACACGTTGAGTCCACTATTTCTTTAACTCCTATGTGACTTTCACGTGTGAACAAAGAGAATTTTCTTGTTTTATTATCATGCAGTATGACGACTTGGGTGGTGCAAAGACAAAACAAAAAAAGCCATACCAATTAAGCTCGGAATCCTTTGGTGTCGTGAGTAACATTAGTCATTTCTTCGCAAACACCATTTATCTTCCATTTAACTATTTATTCTTCTAGTGATCGGATTTGTTATTATTTCTACAAATACACTAAAATAATATTATTAGCCAAAATACCGAGTTCTAGTTCATGTAATTATGGGTATAAAATGTCGCACTTACGTGCTTATCAACTATCAGGTAAAAGATAGTTTGATCGGGCTTCACGAATACCTAAGTGAAGTCTTCAAAGCCATAACCTAATATAATTCCGTAAAGAAACCTAGGTTATAAGGACGACTCTAGCTATGAAACTAGGTTAAAAGAGTGCCATGGATTGAGCTATCAATCTGCAAGAGTCTCTCTATTTATAGATTTTCAAGGCTACATGTTGTTTTGAATTCAAACTAAGGTTTCTTAGAATCCAATTCAGAAATCCATATAAGCATGTGAAAAGTATACCTTGAAATTGCACAGAAGAATATGCACTATGGTCGGAATAGATGGGGTCGTGCATAATGATAGTTCATACAAGACAAGTAAGGCCGTGAACTTCCAAGTTGTTAGAGCATTGCTCGGTCGAACTCACAAGCTTGTTGTCAAATTTAGTTGTCAAAACTATATATTGATTTCTAGTCTATAATTAGTTAAGTCTCAGACTAGGATATAAGTGTAGTTGAGAAACAGTTGATCACGACAGTCATCATTGCATTTTACCGTTTGAAGGCGAAGATCAATCGAAGATTTTGGAGAACTTCATCAAAAAAAGGTAAGTGAAGACTGAATCACCTATATCTCAAGTTATATTCACTTTTATATCATTGAGACGATGCCTCATAACTAATTAGACTATTATTCATAGACATTTCACATAAATTATTGGAGGAAAAACAAGGATAACAATAAAGCTCTCCCATCATCGAATTAACTATTCTATGTACCCTTTTCTTGCTTAAAGCATCACTCGAAAAAACGGAGAAAAAATTCAAAAATAAGATATAAAGAAAATATGGAACAGAGCAAAACCCTAAAAGACAAAGTGAAAAACACAAATGATCAATCAAACTAATGTTGTTGTCATAAAATAACATTCGTGAGCGACAATAACAACAAATTAGACAAAAACCGCAAATTAAACTACACAAAATAAACTAAACAAAAACCCCAAAGTAAATTCTTTTAACTTACCTCAAATCATACTAATCAAACAACAAATTCAGCTTCAGAATTTTGTATAATGATAATAATAAGACGGAACTCAACTCAAATCAGCTTAAAATACTCATTTCTACGATCTATTTTAGCGAATCACCATTTTTCAGACAAAAATCATCTCAGCTTTGAGCGCAGTAAAAAAACTCTAGAAAAATGGTAAGTTTTCCTCTTCTATGTGATTTTTAGTTAGGTCAATTTCTTTGATCTAAATCGTTAAGTTTAAGGCAGCGCTCCACCCCACACATGTAAACGGTACATACAGTTAGTAAATAAATAAAAAAGTCATATGTAGTTGATCATTTTGTCTTTTAACCAGTTTCATAACTGTCAACGCGGTCAACTTTATTCATAGGACCTGAACTCTTATTGAAATCTTGGCAGGGCCCAAATTCAAAGTTAATCACAAAGTTGGGACCCAAAGTCTAAATATCCCTTTAATTAATGCCATTTTTTTTGTACTCAAAAGGATAACAAAAAAACTGAAAATCTAAGCAGTAGCTACATGGTAGAAACTATCAATGCATCGAGGAAGATCACGGGTAGTTCATCGGTCTTAGACTTTGTTGGGGTATCGTATTAGCTTTCTTAGGGGTGAAGGAAAATTCCATGGTAATTGAGTTTGGACTTGCATCTTTGTGTCATCTGTAGTTTTCTATATCCTCCATGGGGTTACGATTTACCATTTAAAAACTTCACAACAACTTGACAGTCTCCGTCAACAATCACTTTATCAAGTCTTAGTTTTTTAGAGAGTTTCAATAGGTAACAAAAACCATTTGATTCAGCGAAAATAGGTATATTAGACTTTCCCCAGCTAGTACCAGCACCAAGACAAGTACCATGACAGTTCCTCGCGATAACAACACAAGAAAAGAGACCATCCTTGAGTACATTGTCAACACTGATATTGATAGGATAAGTTTGTAATGGATACAACATCTACAATACGAGTAGTAACATTAACAATGAGGTTCTCACTTTCATCATCTTCAAAGTGATTATAGTAGAGATTAAACCAATAGTTTGCTTAAATCAGTTGCTTCTGAATATTTGTTTTTTTTCGTTCAAACATTAGTGAGTTACAAGCTTTCCATATAGTCCAACAAATTGCAGTACCTAACGAGAATAAATACTCATTATCATTTCTATTGAGCCATTGCACCATCATCTCTGCGAGAGTAACGTTGGGATTTTATGGTAGACAAAATCCAAATAGAGAGGCGAACCAAATTGCTAGCGCAATGCATCAGTAGATACTTATACTTTCTTCAGCTGAGAGACAAAATTGACAATCAGTTGGTAGGCCTTTGACAAAAAAAAATTGACAAAGCAATGGAAAATTTCACAAAGAAGTGACAACTAGATACAAAAAGAAAAGAAAAAACCATTTGTTTAGCTATGTAAGACAACATTCCAGTTACAAATGATATCAGATAAACATATGTCTTTGAACAAATCAGTGTGCAGAGACCAATTATACAACGAGCATTTGATAGCAATAATAAGTTGTTTAAAAGCCCTTGCATTGTTACTAAAGCATATGTTATTTCTTGGGTTATTTTGTGTTTCCTCCCCTCCCAAGATTGCTAATTAGCGTTTCCTAACCAAATAAATCAAAATTAGTGTTTCCTCCCATCGTTACTTTTTTAGTCCAAACTTCGGTTAGCTGAGTCAACAATGATATCCATGTGGCAAAACCAAACACGTGTCCAACAAAATATCCAAAATAGCCTCCTATTTTCTTTATATTTTCATCTTATTCGTTCCCAGTCCGGCAGTCCATCTTCTTCTTCTCTTCTCAGTCCACCATCTTCTTCTCTCAAACCTTATCAAAATCCATCATGCCAGTAGTTTATAATATAAGTTACTAAACATTATACCGCATTAGTTGTTCAATCTAATCAACAACGCTACTTTTAATTTTAATTTTAGCATTCAAGTGAAACCGATTTGAACTGTTGCCTTTGATGTTGGTAGTAGATGTAGAAGACTGTCGCATGTTTTTGAAGCTTTGAGAATCCTATAGTGATTAGATTGTCGGGTTTGCGTTGGATTGGAAAATGGACAATTTTTCGAACTAAAAATCAGTGAAGAAGATGGAGTATGTTGCTATTGAAATAAAGCTTACAGCCGTTAAAATAGTAGATAAATAGTGATAATTAATGAATCTTTACGAGGTTGATATGGGTTGGGAAAGTGGGTTTGTTGTAAATTTGAAAACGCATGGGAAGATTTAGGTTTAAAAAACGTTCAAGTTATAGTAGAGGAACACAAGGCATTGCACATGAAGTATTTGAGAATACTTCTCATAGAGAAGCTTTTCAAATTCAGCTGCAACACATATCTCTGTCTTCTCACTGTTCAATGTATACGCCATCCAACCAACAAAAGCATAGGTAATTTGTTTGCTTCTTATTCCATCTCGGCTACATCACCACTTTCTATTCCATGTTCAAATCTCGTCACCAATCTACTCGAACCAAAACCCCACAGCAGAATCATACACACGAACCATAATAACCTTGTTGTTATTATGCCATTTCTCAATCAAAAAGCTTCAATTGACCCAATTTCGATCCACATCCATAACCCCTAAATTCCATTGTAGTTATTGCAAAATTTCTTCTGTAATCGCGACATCAAGGCTTTCAAAACAATACATAAACATCAATATCAACTCCACAATCTACATCACCACTTCATCCACACAATCTTATATAGTTCAGAAAAAAAATAAGTTTTCTTTTTCTTCCCCATTCCCATCTCTTGCTTTTTCAGTCAAAAATAATTATTGCAGATGATAATCGATTTTGGAGATTAGTTTAATTAGATTCGTTTTTTGAATAGATCAGTTTAGATTTATTTGGAGATTGGAATGGTGACAGAGATTTAATCGTTGTGGATAATGATAATCGATTGCAGCATGTCAATTTTAGGTTCTCTTTTTTGAAATTTAAAAATGGGAGAAGACTAGATTAGGCATTTAACAAATCTTTATGTGAGCACGAGGGTATTTTGGGTAGTTCGTGAAAAATGTTTTTGTCCTTGCTACGCGTACAAAACTACTGACTCAGCTAACTGGACAATGGACGGAAAAAGTAATGTGATAGGTGTCTAAAACACCTTATTTTATATTTAGTATTTATGCTTTATTTGCTATTTTTCGTGTGAATTATGTATCTTATATTCTCTTTTGAGTTTCATAGGTGTTTTGGAGCCATTATGAGCAAAAGAATGAAAAATCATTCATTTGGAGCGGAAAGAGTCGATTCACAGGCGGGAGATATGAGATCCAAGCCATGTCAATATGAGTTTTGTTCAAGTGACTGTCACTCTGGTGGCCTGTATTAATCTGTAGGGTGCCTATATCAATAATGGTTCCTACCTAGCCCCAGATTTCATGGTTTCTCAATCATTATCTTCTCAAAATCAAGAGAAAGGAGTGAAGTGCGGCTGCTGTAAGAGTTCAATGAAGATATAACACATAGAATGGAGGGTTGAATCGTGTAATCTCTCTTCTGCTGATATTCGGGAAATTTAGGGGAAATTGAGGCTCTGAAATGGTTGAATGAATGAATGATTAGAAGGAAGATGGAGATTACAGGGTCATGGCGGGTTTGATGTGAAGATGGCTTCGAAATGAGTTGAACCAGAAACTGAAGAACGATTGTTGTTGTTGCTAATTTTTGATTTATGTAAGGAAACAAGATCCTAATGGTTTTTTGTAGAAAAATAAGAACATTTAGGGTCTGCGGTTATTGAATTGAAACTTGCCGCAGAATGGGGACCTGAGATTGGTGACTTTACAACAGAAGAAGGAAGAAATGGTATGGGTTTGTCGGATTATGGGATTTGATGATGGAATTTGGTGTTTCTGTGAAGTAGGAGCCGAGAAAGAACCAAGTGATGCTAGTGTAGTTGCAGTGCAGGAATGAAGTATATACTTCAATAGAGTTGCAGTTGGAGATGCAACCGAGTCTGAGATGGAATTGATATGTTACATACTGAGCTTAGATGAATGCTAGGACAGGTGAAATTGCAGCAGTTGAATTGGTGCTTGCTGCCATGGTTTGTATGCATAAAGTGAAGCATAGGCTTGGTAAATTAACGAGTTTGCAAGGAAAGGTTGATGCAATTTGAGTCGCAGCTGCAGACTAGTATTGACCCAGAGAGGAATGTGACAGCACTGTGGTGGTTTTCGTGTCTGCAATAAAAATGGGCTAATGGCTTTGTGATGCACAAGGGTTGATTGCATAGGAAATGGAGCAACTGAATGAATGCAGGTGTGGAGCCAAAGGATATGGCGTTGTCGCATGTAAGAAGGGAATGGTGATGTTGTTGTTTCCATGGGACCGGAATCGGTGTAATGCTGCCAATAATTATTTATATGAAGAATGAATATGAACTGCAGGGGTGTTGGTTCAGGACTAAGATGAAGTTGGGTTGCAGTTCAAGCTGTAGGTTAAGCTGTTGCAGTTGCATTTAATGATCAAGGAGGAGCTGGCAGTTCATGTCAGGTGTTGTGCAGTGGGTATGTGGAGCTGAGAAGCTGAAATGTGACAGGGAAGATAGAGATTGCAGTCACTGGCTGCAGAATGGAAGTTAGATGGAGATAATTGAGTTTCTGGTGCTCAAATAGATGATGTCAGTGAGCTGGAATGGATGCAGAGATGGCAACAGAGCTGATGAGTTAGAGTTGATGGTGGTAGTTGGTGCTGGGTTCAGTTAAGAGTGAGTTGCAGCTGAAGTGAAGTCTGATAAGGTTTTGCCAGAGTTTGGGATGAATGCTTACATGGAGCAGTTCTGGTAGTACTGTTAAGAAGGCTTGAGCTGTAATGAAGAAAGGTAGTTGTAGTGGCTGGGCAGTAGTGGTGATGCAATAGCTGTGATAGTGTGTGTGCTGCGGAGAAATGGGGATCGATGTGCTACTGTGAGAATTTGTATATGCTGCAGATATAACCAGGGAAGTTACAGAATGCATGAATAAGACTGCAGAAACAGTGCGAAAACGCAATGAGAATGGTGAGCTGGTGGTACCATTTCTGGTTATCCGATTTCTGAACCGAAAGTGGGGATCATAATATTTCAATGAATTATGAATGGGGTATGTGTTGGATGCATGAATCGGCCGCGGATGCATGAATCGGCCGCGGCATATATAAGTTTGGAGCTGAGCTTTTGAGTATGTTTTCGCAAGAAACAAGACATTGGGTTGGATGATTCTTGTTGTGAATGTTTGAATTGCAGAGAATTAGTTGAGGTGTTGGGAGTATGCACCTACTGTTGAAAGTTTCATATGGCAAAGGTGCCCGGAGATATTTTCCGGTGACAAATTCCGGCAACGGTGACCGGAAACCGGCGATGACGTCAGCAATCCGGCTACAGTTTTTGGACAGAATTTTCATACGGATATTTTCCACACATGGGCTTGGTGGACCACTTGGAGATGGGTTTTGAGAAGACCTAATATTGGAAAGAGTATCCTTTTGGAATGGGAGAAGCATATAAATAGAAAAATCTTTCTATAAACCTAAAGATATCTCCATGAGGGAGACTTCTACTTTCTTTCTAGGGTTTGCATGATAGTTTTATTCTCCAACTTTTATGATGAACTCCATAAACACAAGTAGTTGATTTTGTTATTGGTTAAAGATGTAGTTGGATTTTGAAAACAAGTTATGGATTTTATGAATTAGTTTTCTCTCAAATATTATCGTTCACTTTCTACGGTTTATAATAATTGCATGATTGATGTATTGCAATATGATTGAATGTTTGTTTGGTTGAGTCTAGAATTAATTGAACATACATCCATATCTATATCTATTTTAGGGTTTTCATCAAGCGATAACCTTGAATACAAGTAGCATGATATGACTACGGTTTGTAGTGATACACTCTTGTAATCATATGTAGACTTTGACCTTTGTCCGAATTGTCATGCGCAATGTATGATAGTTGCATTGATTATCCTATTTCTGAAACTTAATGCTCATAGGAATTGAACTTAATTAGCGCAAGGCGTTAGGTTATTCTTTAGGTAGAATTCACATACACAACTCTAATGTGTGTGTTGATAAATTTAAGAAATTTACGGAGTATTCTTGCAATAAGGTATTCTAGGGCTTTTAATGATAGCAAGATTAAATACGAATTCTATTCATACTTTCAACAACTTGTTTACAATTGAAGATGAAACCTTTATCCAATATTT
Organism: Papaver bracteatum; assembly: GCA_023529315.1. Lineage (NCBI taxonomy): Eukaryota > Viridiplantae > Streptophyta > Magnoliopsida > Ranunculales > Papaveraceae > Papaver > Papaver bracteatum. Next base: position 526,559 of record JAJJWX010002350.1, on the reverse strand, counting down.
CACATCCTTGATTTGCGTGATTTATTTCTTTGTTTTGCTTTTATTTTAGTTTATTTTATAAAAAACTAGGTATCACCCGGCCTACGGCCGGGCTCAACCTTTTTGTGGTTAGGTGAGGCTTAAGGTTCTGGCGGTGTAGTTGGGTTAAAATTAGGTTAGGTAACTTAGGTGAATTTTTTTTTTATCCATTCCATTTTTTCTAATTGCTGCAGTGCCAGTGAATACAGTAATGACCGTAATTATATACAAATTGTTTGATTTTTTTTCATTCCGCAAAAGAAATGGGAGTTTGAATTCTATCGTAATTAGAGTTACAATAAGAATTAGGGAAATAGAGTTTCTTAAAAATTCCTTAGTAATTCCTTGAGGCAAAATATCCTTTTAACTTCTTGGGATTTGCAGCTTAAAAAGCCGCAAGTAAATCAATTAAGTTCTCACGACCTTATATTATATGGACGAAAAAGATGATCATGGCATTCATGTCATGTCTTTCTAATGTTTTTTTTTTCTCCTTAGTTGCTTTGGACTGGTACTGTTTGAATATTGGCGGGATTGCATTACTCATTATAAGAGTATGTCGCTTGATTTTCACTGCGAATTAGTCCAGAAAATCAAATAAAAATGACTGGAAACTATTTTCCACGTAAATGAAATCCGAGTATTAAATTTTTTACCAATGATGTCCTGCGACTGCATACAGTATATGATACTGGTGGGTTTAAGCCATTAGATCATATGTTAGTATCTATGTTCATAGATACATTTGTGTACCTGTTAGGAAAATACGGTGGTTGTTCATGGTGGTTGTAAGTATCTTCATGTACTTCACTTTTTCGTTTTCTTTCTGCAACTTCAAATGCTTGTTAAAAAAATAAAATTGATCAATAATCAGATGCTCTTTACTTTCAAAAAAAAAAAAACAAAAAAAAAACGCTCTTGATAAAAATATATTGTCAACATTTTTCTTCTCTTTTTCCAAATTACAAATCCCAACTTAGTGTTGGTGGTGGCGCGTAGTCGTAGGCGATGCTGATATATTGTAGAAGTCTATTCTTATGGTGAAAAGTTGGTGCTGCGTAGGGATGTCAATTTGCCCCACCCAAACCCATCTCCATGGGGATCCGCCCCTATGAGTTAGGGTTTTACTCGTATAAACGGGGAATGAGGCGGGATATGGTGAATCCCCGAAAATAGTGATGCGGGGATGGGATTCAAGGTCTCCACCCCATACCCGCCCCATATCATAACCTATTATATTTGAACGAGGAACTTTTTTGGAAGATAACGAAGAAGATCATGATGAAATGATTAACATGGAGGAAGATGGTTAATAATAAGGAACTAAAAAGTAAAATGAATCATAATACTCAATTGTTTCCTTTATTTTTCACTTTTAGTTGGTTATTATAAACTTAAAATTTTAAAATGCACGCTTATTATTATTGTTTGAACCATTATAATTATTTACAAAATTTTAAATATTTATTGTAATGTTATGGTAACTCATGAGAAACCCATCCCCTACGGGGATTCCTCATACCCGTCCCCACCCCATTCTTATGGGTAACGAGTAGGGGATGGGTTTTGGTTTTTAAAACGGGGTAGGGGATGGGATTCAAGGTCCCCGCCCCATTGCCATCCCTAGTAGGGATGGAAATTTGCCCCACCCAAACCCATCCCCTTGGGGACCCGTTCCTACGGGTTAGGGTTTTACCTGTATAAACGGGGAATAGGGCGGGGTATGGGGAATCCCCAAAAATAGTGATGCGGGGATGGGATTCAAGGTCCCCACCTCGAACCCGCCCCATATCATAACCTATTCTATTTGAACGAGGAACTTTTTTGGAAGATAACGAAGAAGATCATGATGAAATGATTAACATTGAGGAAGATGGTTAATAATAAGGAACTAGTAAAAAGTAAAAGGAATCATAATACTCAATTGTGGATCAATTGTTTCCTTTATTTTCCAGTTTTAGTTGGTTATTATAAACTTAAAATTTTAAAATGCATGCTTATTATTATTGTTTGAACCATTATAATTATTTACAAAATTTTAAATATTTATTATAATGTTATGGTAACCCATGGGAAACCCATCCCCTACGGGGATTCCCCATACCCGTCCCCGCCCCATTCTTATGGATAACGGGTAGGGGATGGGTTTTGGTTTTTTGAACGGGGTAGGGGATGAGATTCAAGGTCCCCGCCCCATTGCCATCCCTAGTTCATTGTTCATAGCAAAATTAACTGGTGGAAACAGTTTTAAGAGGGAATGCTGTTTCCATGTCTCATAGAAAATGATTTATAAGAACATATACGTTTCACAGGTGTGGGAAGTAAGAGCCTGTTTGGTACAAATGTTAAAGACAATTCTCAAACATCATTTTCTACTGATTTAAAAAACATACGCTTATTTCTTGTTTCCACCATGGTAGGAAATTTTGAAAACCGTTTTTTTGGAAACACATTTTCAAATATCAATTATAAGTAACAATTCAAAATCAGTTATCTTCATCTCAGACTTTGTGATTCCACAATTTAAGATCAGGATACATGAACTATCAAGATAAAAATAGTTGGACCTGGCTTCACAAATCCCCAGGTGAAGTCTTTTTAGTCGTTAAATCCTTGAAGGGTTTGAAGGACAGGACGACTAGTTTACAACTAGGACACACAAGAATAGTGTTAGGGATTTAAAGATCCCAGTTGTTAGAGGTTCCCCTTTTATAGACTTTCAAGATCAATGTTGCTTTAGGTTTATGCTAAGTTAGCTTTGGAACCAAGCAATAAATAATCACCGTTAGATGAAAAACTTGACTTGATATTAACAAAATATGCTCTCTAGTAAGGATGGACCATAACCGAGCCGCATATAATGACCTGTTCATGTAGGTTAGCCGAAACTATCCAATTGAACTATATACTTAACTTTTTTCATATAACACTTTAAGACTTTTTATGAATCACACATATGATCAAAAATGTCTATATAATGTTTCTAGAGAGTTGATCAAATGCCGATTATCTCATAGAAATAATTTTGATGCATCTCAAAATATTCGATAGGGTAAGTACGTGTACCTGATTCGTGTACTATACCTGTTCGTGAATGTCGTTGTCATGGTACGTGTACCGGGTATGGATAACCTTAAGACAAAAACAAGTTCACGAACTCATAGATGTTTTATGGTTTGCATACCGGGTATGCGTACCATTTTCGATATCAAAACCGATAAATCTTTTCCGGTTTGCATACTTGGTATGCGTACCGTTCCTGATTCACGAGTCACATACTTTTTTGTGGTATGGATACCGGGTATGCATACCACAAAGTCATTGCCGAACTATAGCTATGTCGGTACGTGTACTACGGCTCCAGACTTATAACAGTCTCCTAGTATGTGAAATGGTATTCATACTGCCCTGTATCCAGATTAACAGTTGTTTTATATCTCTCTAATAATCAATGCTAAACATTACCGAATAACATCAATGATACATATCACTATTCCATGTTATTTTCAAATGATTAAATCTTGAATCATAATTTAAGTCATGAACAATACATTGTTCTTAACCAAATTCATCAAGTATGAACTAATGTTCTTAAGTATAAGTAGTCATATTTCGAGAACAATATTTACGATAAAGTTGACTCGAAATTTCTCTTACGCATGTAATGTTTAATTTAGTCATGCGACAATGTATCATAGATAGAAAGGTGAAAACTTTGAGAAATAAGTGGTTCAGTCTTCACTTACCTTTTGATGTTGAAGTTCTCCAAAGTTCATGTTGATCTTCGCCTTCAAATGGTAGAACGCAGTGATATCCGATTCTCAACTACACACTATTATCCTAATCCGAGACCTGACTAAATGTAGACTAGAAATAAAGATATAGTTTTGACAACTAAATTTGACAACAAGCTTGAAATAACAACGGTTGGAAGCAAGAAGCTCTACGAGTACCGTTGGTGGGAAACTAGATAATTACATTGTTATTTTAGTTTTCGATATTGATTTGATTAACTAGCGGTTGTTGAAACTTTAATTCCACCTAGTTTAATTTTTCTTGAGAGCCTTATTTTCTGACATAAGGGTCACTCAAACTAGATCAAAGTATTGACAATATCTTTAGAAATTTTTTTAGATCTGAAGACAACTTGTGATCATCCATTGTTAACAGACTCCATTCTGTGTGTGATCGATCATAAGTGGATTCAAGTTTGTGGTGTGTATGTACAACAGTAGGCAATTTAAGATTTGAAGACAAGAAGATTTTTCTTATTGGTTTTTGTATCTCGTGATTGGTGCACACATATTGATAGCTGGGATCCGATTTAGATTATATTTATCTTTGATAGATTTGATCGACAACTATCATTTGGTGCTATTCTTTAATATATGAATCTAATAGTTTTGAATATGAATTAAAGTTACTGATTTGGATTGATCTTACCTGACAAAAGAGTTTACTAGTTTAAACGGAAGAGCCTTGTCAAAACTCAATGAATATTTTATTAAAAAAATTATTAGAGTATTTACCAAACAACTTTGTTCCTTTACTGTTTAGAAGACTATCAAAAGGAGTTGAGTGCTTACATCGGTAAAGCAACTCAAGATAGTGATTTTTTGTCTTGGATTCACGTGCGTGACCAGACGATCGTAGGAGCAAGGATACTGAGGGAACTAACTAACCAGGGGTAGATTACTTGGTCTCAACTATAAAAGTTGGTTTTGTTCTTTGTGTAGCGGCTTAATTCTGAGAGTATTCAAAACTGGACTAGGTCCCAGGGTTTTTCTGCATTTGCAGTTTCCTCATTAACAAAATCTTGTTGTGTCATTTACTTTACTTATGCATTATAATTGTTTTATTATAATAAAGTAAATAACACTTGTACGTTAATCTTAATCACTTGATATTGATCCTATAGTAAATCGGTTTTGGCCAGTAATTATTATCAAATGAATATCTTAAAGTTGTATTGTCTCGACTTTGTCCATACACGATCGCTTAAAATATCAGAATTATAGGTTGAAACGAAAAAGCGTGGTGTATTTGGGTACCTCGTCATTTCAAGTTCGAATCGAACTCTCCCACATTTGATGTCATTCTTAAGAGAACAACATGAGTGGCCTTTCTGTAACCACAAGAAGGATTTATTGGACATTAACATATCTAAACATTTTTCTCTATTCTTTCCAGTTATGAACAAAGAAGTTAAAAATAATGGTCTTACTGTTAAAGGCATCAAGATTCATTATCCTCGTAAGAAAAATAAAACCAATAAAAGTTATTCTCCAAACTAGTTACAAATAAAGAGTGTAGTTTTTGTGATATGACCCACATAAGAATTAAATTCTTATCTAGCCATGTCAGGACATATATATTAAAGTTTTAATTTTATTCCCTGTCAGTTACGGATCGAGAAAGATAAGAACTCTGTTATTGGGGCTGCTCCCCTTTGACTTTTTGGGGGCTAAATTACTTTGGGGAGCAAAAAAATGGTTAGGGGGAGATCACAAGTGTTAAAAAGTCAGATTTACCCTTTCCTAATAAATTAATTTTAAAAACAAATCTTATATAATTAAAACCTAATCCTAATTAAAACCTCAAAAATAAAAACCATTTCATTTTGATTTTCTCTTCTCTTCTTCTCAAAAACACTCTCCAAAACCTCTGAAAAACTCTCCAAAACCTAACAATATCTCCCTTTCTTCTCCACTGATTTCTGAAGAAGCTCTAGATGGCAGCAAGATCAAGAGTGACAAGATCCGGCCAATTGAACCCTGATTCTGAAACAAGGCAAGTTATTGATGTTCCTTTTAATGGTAATGTGGTGAACCAATCTGTTCAAACACCTGCGAATCCTCCACAAATGAATCCTACTAGGTAAAAATCGAAAAACCCACAAGTTATTTTACCATTAGATTGAAAAACTAGGTTCAATTGATGGATTTAAGGTTTCCATAAAAGGTTTTCTGACGCAATTATGGCTGGGAACTCATATCGTCCTGGACGTAATTGTATATAATGGTTGGGACGTCAAGAACTCCCAGCTGTTAATGTCTAATGCGGTTCGGAAAATTTGATAACCCAACCGTGAAATACATTTACGGATGGGTATTTCTCAGCCGTAAGTTGTCCTGTGTTTGTGAAGTAAAATTGAGTGATGAGTGTTTCAGTTGGGAGTTTGTAACCGTAAATAAAATTTCCTGGCCGTTTGTTTTATTTTCCAGCCGATATTTTGTTTACGGCGAGGTGGTCCGCGTATTTGTAAGCCGATATTTTGTTTACGGTTTGGTCTTCCGCATATTTCTAAGCCGAAACTGTGTTTACGGATGGGTTATATGTTATTTCCAAACCGTAATTGTATCACTCCTTGTGAATTGGTCGTATCTTTTGATATATTTTTTTTTCATAATTTTTAGGAGGAACTCTGAAAAGGATAAAGAACCCCAGGAACTACCAATGTGTGATATTGCTACGATGATGGTACGTAGGCTAAGTATATGATCCATTTTATTTTTTTGTATACGTTGCTCAAATTATGTACCACTATTAATTGAATAATGTGAAAATAGGTCAAGAGATATAAGTGGATTGCCAGGGGACTGATCCGTAATGTGACACCCCGAATTCCGGGCCTGGATTTCGACCCAAATCCAAACCCAAAATCCGAAATGTTACTTTTAATAACAATCCTAGACTTCCACACTTGGCCCAAGTCCAAACAACCAATTCTTTGTCTATTCTTTATTTATGTTCAATTCAGAAATTTTGTCGCAGCGGATACATAAAAATTATTTTGGGAACATCTAACCGTTAACTTGTCATTATTTTTAACTCACATGAACAATAAAGAACTATAGTTTACCATAAAAATTTATTTCATCAATCAAAAAAATTCTTTTGTTCTTGGCTCAATTCATCTATTTTCAATAACAACTAGAATTTTATATTACATGTTTCATAATGATTCATTAATCCGATCGTCTTCAAATTTTAGAGAAGCATTTATAATATATGGATCTATATCATATTAAATTTTTACGAAAACTTAATGGTTCAAATGAGAGTTATTGATTTTATAAGATCGTTTTAAACATTTGGACAGATTGCATAATTTTACCAAACAATTCACCGTAAATTCATAAAAAATCTAAATTTAGCAAACTCAACGCATAATTAAAGATAAGACATAGATATACAACTTTTATCAAGATCAAAAATCGTTTTGATATCATCAAGATGTCCTAAGTACAGTCAAGAACATACAAATCCAAAAATGTACAAAACAATTTAGAAATCAACATCCAAGTACAAACAAACATTTTATGGTGAATATGTGATGAAATATTCTCAAAGTTTAACTAGAGATACCTAAGAATGTTATCTATCAATATTAAATTCCGATCATCAATTAGATTCATAGTTTTTAATCAATAAATCACTTAGATCTAATCATACAAATTCAAAATCAAGTATAACAAAAACGTAAAGAGAAGGGGATTTAGCATACTACCTCAATAGCTTAAAAAAAACTCCTCTTAATTCTCCACTGATTTTCCATGGTTTTCCCACTCTAAAATAAACTCTAGCTTCATCTCCTTCTTCTCCCTAGTTTTTAGTTTCTCTCTCTAAAATTTCTAAAGTTTTAGTTATCAAACCTTAATAACATTATTAAGGAAAAACAAACAATGAATTTGGGTGGCTCTATTTTCACCCTAACTTGGAGCCTTTCTTGTTCAATCCACCCATTTAAGGTTAAGTTTAAGGTTAGGGTTAAGTTTAAGGTTAGGGCTTAAGGAACAACAATCTAAACACAAGGTTAACCAATCTAGGTATAACCCGACCCGAAACAGTATATAAAAAAAATTACAGGTTATTACATTCTACCACCCTTAAAAGAAATTTCGTCACGAAATTTAGAAGTTACCTTGGAAAATCTCAGGGTATTTGCTCCGCATCTCATACTCTAATTACCACGTTGCTTCCTCGACTTGGCGACGCCGCCACTGCACCTTAACCATAGGGATGGTCTTTGTGCGAAGCACATGTTCCTTAAAGTCCAAAATTCGAACCGGTCTCTCCACGTAAGTAGCATCCTCTTGAATCTCCAAATCTTCCCAAGCAATAATATGTGAAGGGTCGATAACATATGAAGGATCTCTCTCGTACTTCCGTAACATTGACACGTGGAAAGTGTCATGAACATGCCCAATTCGCTGAGGTAACTCCAACCGATAAGCCGCCTGCACCAACACGCCGCATAATCTGGAAAGGTCCAATGTAACGTGGTGATAACTTTCCTTTCTTGCCAAAACGCTTAACACCTCTCTTCGGGCTCACTTTGAGTAACACCAAGTCACCCTCGAGAAACTCTAAAGGTCGACGTCTCTTGTCTCAGATAGCTCTTTTGACGACTTTGAGCTGTCATTAACCTCTGGGATTAATGAACCTTCTCCGTCGTCTCTCGTACCAAATCAGGTCCAAAAATGCTTCGTTCGCCGATCTCGGTCCAACACACACTGGAGATCTACAAGGTCGTCCATACAATGCTTCAAAAGGTGCCATACCAATGCTAGTCGATGGCTATTATTATAAGCAAACTCCACTAATGGCAAATGCTTTGACTCCAACTTCCTTTGAAATCCAAGGCACAAGCTCGTAGCATATCTTCCACAATCTGAATCACCCGTTCAGACTGTCCGTCGATCTGGGATGAAAGGCGGTACTAAGAGAGACATCTGTACCCAATGCCTTACGTAAACTTTTCCAGAACCGAGAAGTAAAACGAGGATCTCATCGGATACAATTGACACTGGCGTCACCGTGCGGCCTTATTATCTCATGGACATACATCGACTTAACGTGGCTAACGTATCGGTCTTCTTGATTGCTAAGAAGTGCGCTGACTTGGTAAGTCTATCAACGATAACCCATATAGCATCCTTGCCATGTGCGCTTTTGGGTAATCCCATGACAAAATCCATAGTGATGTGTTCCCATTTCCATTCGATATGGGCAATGGTTGAAGTAACCCTCCTGGTTTCCGATGATCAATCTTCACTTGCTGGCAAGTAAGACATCTCGACACATACAAGGCAACATCTTTCTTCATCCCTTTCCACCAATACTGTCTTTTCATGTCATGGTACATCTTGATCCTCCCGGATGAACGGTAAACTTAGAATTGTGAGCTTGTTCTAGTACTTCCATCCTCAATTTTGTTGGCACAAAAAGTTTCCCCATATAACGAAGTACACCATCGTTTGAGTCCAACCACCTGGTGTTTGACCTTTCTCTATTTGATCAAGAATCGAAATCATCTCTCTATCGGTATGTTGAGCTTCTACGATATGTTGTTGTAACTCGGAACAACTACAGTATTGTAAATCATCTCTTCAGGTCTCAAGTCGCATTCCTCCATAAGTCTGCACAAAATCCCAAGCATGAAGAGTCATACTTGCTACACCGACCCCTTAATTTTCGGCTAAGAGCATCTGCTACAACATTTGCCTTTCCGGGTGGTAATGGAAGGTATACGTGTAATCCTTAAGAAATTCCACCCAACGCCTCTGTCTTAGGTTCAAATCTCGTTGGGTAAAAATATACTTGCAAGCTCTTATGGTCACAAAATATGTCTATCTTCTCACCATACGAGATAATGTCTCCATAACTTCGAGAGCGAACACAATAGCTGCCAACTCGAGGTCATGAGTTGCATAATTCAACTCATGTGTCTTTAATTGTTTTGAGGCATAAGCTACCACTTTACCTTCTTGCATAAGAACACATCCTAAACCCTTCAACGACGCATCAGAAAAGATCACATAACCAATTCCACTTACTGGTGTCGTCAAAAGCTGGTGCGATAGTTAATCTCTCCTTCAGAATGGAGAAAGCCGTCTCACAATCATCATTCCACTCGAACTTGGAATCCTTTCGAGTCAACCTCGTCAATGGTGAAGCAAGCCTTGAGAAATCTTGAATGAATCGTCTATAGTAACCCGCTAAGCCCAGAAATCTACGAACTTCAAACACATTCTTTGGCCTTTCCCATTTAGTAACTGCTTCAACCTTAGATGGGTCCACCTTTATTCCTTCTCTACAAGCTACGTGTCCCAAAAACCGGACTTCAGAAAGCCAAAAGTCACATTTACTCAACTTAGCATACAACTGATGAGATCTCAACAATTGCAACACTAATCTCGAGGTGCTCCTCGTGATCTTCTCGTGACCGCGAATAAATAAGAATGTCATCTACAAATACCACTACGAATTTATCTAAATACGGTCGAAAAATTCGATGCATAAGATCCATGAATGCTGCTGGAGCATTTGTGAGTCCAAATGGCATCACTACAAACTCAAAATGTCCAAATCGAGTTCGAAAAGCGGTTTTCGGAATATCTTCATCCTTGATTCGCAGTTGATGATAAGCTGATCGCATATCAATCTTCGAGAAAAATTGGGAATCCTTCAACTGATCAAACAAATCCTCAATCCTAGGTAAGGGATACTTATTTTTCATTGTAACTTCATTGAGTTTTCTATAATCGATGCATAATCTTAGTGAATTATCCTTCTTCTTCACAAAAAGGACTGGTGCACCCCAAGGTGACGTACTACCTCGAATAAAACCCTTAGCTTCCAACTCGAGTAGTTGTTTGTCCAGTTCTTTCAACTCTATTGGTGCCATTCGATAAGGAGGCATCGAAATTGGCGAAGTACCCGGTGGAACTTCAATGGTGAAGTCCATTTCTCTTCTAGGGGGCAAACCTGGTAATTCTTCAGGGAAAACATCTTCAAACTCTTCTACCACTGGAATACCCATAGTAGAGACGGAATCTTGATGCTCATCTTCTATCATCTCTAAGTGATAAAGAAAACCTCTAGAATGAGTCTGTCGAAAATGTCTTTCCGACAAGATAAGGGGAGCTGCAAAACTACGAGTTCTGGTAAAGTGGACAACTGAACCTTCACCCGAGTGCAGAGTCACACGTTTTTTAAAACAATCAAAAACAGCATGATGAGCGGATAACCAATCCATACCCAGGATTATGTCATAACTAGACATTTTCATCACGAAAAGGTCAATCAAAAACTCATTCCTAGCTATACGTACTATACACTTTCGTGCCACGCGATCAATACGTGCACTACCTCCTACAGCACTAGCTACGCTGAGAATTCTATCAAGTAATTCAGTTTCCAAACCCAAGGAAAAGACAAACGAAGAAGCAATAAACGAATGAGTAGCACCAGTATCAAACAATATCTTAGCCCAAGAATTGTAAACTAAGAATGTACCTTCAACAACTGAGTTATCGGGATCTTGTCCAACATGAGCTATATTGAAGGCCTTAGGTTGCTGAGGGGGTTGTCGGGCTTGATATTGTGGAGGATTGTTCGAGGACGGTTCTGTTGATACCCTTGACGCTGATTATGAGGTGGAAATGGTTGTTGGTTCCTCTGAGAATTAAGTGCAGGACAGTTCCTCTTAAAATGTCCAGGTTGTTTGCAGTGATAACATGAAGGTGCAAGAGGCTCCATCTTCGGTCCATTTCCTTTCTTCTGGTATGGTGATGCAGTTTTACAAGTGGTAAGTATAGGGTTTGATTCTCGGACTTTTTAAAAGATTCGGTTTTAGACAAAAAGATGGTGATTTTTATAAAACTTATAAAATAATGGAAATGCTAAAAATGATTCTTGTGTTCAATTAAAAGAGTCTAGGATGTCAAGATTCCATCACTACTACACATACTAAATGATTATAACTATTCCCTATAACATTCTCCCAAAATTACTCAAGACGATTTAGGACAAATAATACGTCTCGGAAAATAAATCTTTTCAAACAATTATTTTTCTCAAATAATTAACAATTTTTTCACTATAAAATGCTATTCTCTAACATAGAATATATAAATCAATTATCAAGCATCATAGGACACATGAAGAAAATTATTACCGTTACGAATCAAGAATAAGGACCAAGAGAATTATTATAGAAAATAATCAAAACATTATAGCACACATAGTAGGATTTCCTCCCTAATCCTAGATAGAAATTTAGCTACTCATAATTAGAGTACTAACCAAAAATAAAGAAGAAGAAATAAAACTAAAACTAAAAATGAAAGAAGAGTAGAAGAGGTGTGGGATGTAGAGGTGTGGGATTGGAATCGTGTAGAGATTGTGTGTATAGAATGTAGAGATCGATCCCTATTTATACTAGGTGATGCCCGAACCCTTTATTTTATTTTCTCAATTTCTTTTTACTGTGTGCGCTAAGCACTCAACAGCAGTGGGTGTTTTCTTTTCTTTCTTTTTTTCGCCGTCCCATTAACTTTCTTTTCTTTTCTCTGCCGTCCCACGTTCTTTCTTTTCTTTTTCTTTCATTTCCTTACGGCTCATCCTTTCCAGCTCATTGTCGTTCACCATTATCTCCACGTTTTCGACAGCTCTAGCCAGCTACTTCGATCCATAGCGTCAGCGTCTCGTCATTACTCGTCATCGTTTGTTGTCAACATCACTTCATCGTGGCAACACCAACAACCGAGCACTCTCTGTCATGTTAACTGCCCTTGACTCACATCACCGTCGAGATCATCACTGCATGAAAGCTCGAGCTCGTCATTTTATCTTCCCTGTGAACTCAACTCGATCTGCCACTCCTTCAGCAACAGTTGATCATTAAAGGCAGCTGCGAATTCTCTTCACTACTGAATTTGTTCTCACCGAGCTTCCATCACCCATCTTGGCCAAGCTCTGTCCATCTCGAGATGTGTCTTGGTTCATATGTTTTTATCTCCTTCTCAGCACCGGATAAACTCACCCCGAGCACAACATCATCACCGGCTATTTTACTTCCGGCCATGCACGAACTCTCAGATTCTGAAATGGCGTCTCGAGTTCTTCTCCTTCCCTTCTCTACCAAGCTTCGCCATTGCCAACAGTCCCGTCGACTTCCATTGCTCGTGTTATAACAGTCATCTTCTCAATATTCATGGCAGCAGCGATCACAAACCAGCCACCATCGATCACCCATGCAAAACTGCACGCGGGATTTTCACCATTTTGAATTTTAGCCTCCCCATTTGTAAATTACCTGACTGTGTTTAGTAGTTCCTTTGTAACATGGTTGCCCCTTAACAAAGTGGATGTCCCTTAACGAACGAAGGGATGGCAATAGCACTTGACATTTCCCTTTCAACTGTCGATCTGGAAGACCGACAGTTTAATTCCAACTTCATTCTCGTTTCGTCCATAACTTCTTCATACGAACTCCGAATGACTCCTTTCTTGCGCCGCTGGCTTCACCTTCTCGTCCTCTACCCAATGAAAAGTAGAAATATTGTATTTTAACAGGTTACATTTGGCCTTTGGCCCTTCTCCACTCTTGGCTAGCTTCTTTTATTGCACAACTAAGCTCAAATTCACTTCTTTTTGGATTATTCACCTAATAACACACAAATAAGAGAAAACACACGTAACACACAATAATCTGCAAGAAAACCATCAAATACTAGTATGGAATTAACACCAAATATATGTGAAATATGCACTTATCATATGGAGTGTTGTTATTTTTGTTCTTGTTCTTATCCCCATTATGACGTTCTCGAATTCTATTTGCCTCCTCAATGTCTCTCTCAACAATCATTGCTCTTTCCACTATCTCATTATAAGAGGTGATCTTTAGAATAGACAACCTACTCTTGATTGAAGGCCTAAGTCCCTCCTGAAACTTAAAAGTCTTAAATTCTTCATTATCAACCAGGTTAGTAGCAAAACGAGAGAGTTCTTCAAACTTGGCTTGGTACTGTGCTACTGTCATGTTCCTTTGGGTCAACTGCATAAATTCGATCATGCGCTGGTTTCGTGCAGTTTGTGGAAAGTACTTATTTAGGAAGGCGAGGCGAAATTCCATCCAAGTAAACAAACCATCATTCCTAGAACGACGAGTCAATTCCCACCAACGAGTGGCCTCACCCTCAAGCTTATAAACAACAAGATCCAGCTTACTCTCATCATTCACGCCTAATAGGGTGAATATTTTCTCAATCTTATCTATCCAATCTTCAGCAACTAATGGATCGGGACTACCCTTGAAGGAATCGGGGTGTTGTTAACTAAATCTTCTAACTAACAAAGCCCGTTGATTAGGTGGTGGGGGAGGGGGAGGTGCATTCTGATTAAGAGTAACTTGTTGCTGCATTGCTTGAGCAACAACATTCAAAGCACGAACAACATCACCAAAACCCCCATCTTGTGGGCCGGTTGAACCATTATTACGACGAGACATGTCCTGAATGAGGGACATTAAATCATAAGTATCACAGAGAGAATTCTCTATGAAAAAAAAAAGGAGTGCAATCTATTATGCATTCTACCAAAACACAATCAACAATTGCTGCAATCAATTCACATACAAGCATATTCACACATTGACTCATTCAGAAACTAGTCTTCCCAAAGGATCAGACTGGCTCTGATACCAAACTGTGACACCCCGAATTCCGGGCCTGGATTTCGACCCAAATCCAAACCCAAAATCCGAAATGTTACTTTTTAATAACAATCCTAGACTTCCACACTTGGCCCAAGTCCAAACAACCAATTCTTTGTCTATTCTTTATTTATGTTCAATTCAGAAATTTTGTCGCAGCGGATACATAAAAATTATTTTGGGAACATCTAACCGTTAACTTGTCATTATTTTTAACTCACATGAACAATAAAGAACTATAGTTTACCATAAAAATTTATTTCATCAATCAAAAAAATTCTTTTGTTCTTGGCTCAATTCATCTATTTTCAATAACAACTAGAATTTTATATTACATGTTTCATAATGATTCATTAATCCGATCGTCTTCAAAATTTAGAGAAGCATTTCTAATATATGGATCTATATCATATTCAATTTTTACGAAAACTTAATGGTTCAAATGAGAGTTATTGATTTTATAAGATCGTTTTAAACATTTGGACAGATTGCATCATTTTACCAAACAATTCACCGTAAATTCATAAAAAATCTAAATTTAGCAAACTCAACGCATAATTAAAGATAAGACATAGATCTACAACTTTTATCAAGATAGAAAATCGTTTTGATATCATTAAGATGTCCTAAGTACAGTCAAGAACATACAAAGCGAAAATGTACAAAACAATTTAGAAATCAACATCCAAGTACAAACAAACATTTTATGGTGAATATGTGATGAAATATTCTCAAATTTTAACTAGAGATACCTAAGCATGTTATATATCAATATTAAATGCCGATCATCAATTAGATTCATAGTTTTTAATCAATAAATCACTTAGATCTAATCATATAAATTCAAAATCAAGTATAACAAAAACGTAAAGAGAAAGGGGATTTAGCATACTACCTCAATAGCTTAAAAAAAACTCCTCTTAATTCTCCACTGATTTTCCATGGTTTTACCACTCTAAAATAAACTCTAGCTTCATCTCCTTCTTCTCCCTAGTTTTTAGTTTCTCTCTCTAAAATTTCTAAAGTTTTAGTTATCAAACCTTAATAACATTATTAAGGAAAAACAAACAATGAATTTGGGTGGCTCTATTTCCACCCTAACTTGGAGACTTTCTTGTTCAATCCACCCATTTAAGGTTAAGTTTAAGGTTAGGGCTTAAGGAACAACAATCTAAACACAAGGTTAACCAATCTAGGTATAACCCGACCCGAAACAGTATATAAAAAAATTTACAGGTTATTACACGTAACATTGAGGAGGTTCTATATTTGGATTGCGAGGAACAAAGAACACTGATTAGGAGGCTTCAGAAGTTACATAATCCAGCGAAGGATGATCTTTATACTAACGACGAGGATGATTGGATCAGTCTTTCCCAAACTCCCGACAGTTCTTCATCATCTTCTGAGGAAGTTCATTCGATTGTTGGTCGTAGTGGATGATTGTAGGTTATGTACTTGTTTAAGTCAGACTTTTAGCATGTTTTAGGTTATGGATTTAGGTGATTTACTTTTCAGACTCACTTTTCATTATGCAGACTTAACTTTGAATGAATGGATACTAGTGTTTTACTTCTTAATGTATCTGATTGTTGTTTAAGTATAATATGATACTAATTACGGCTGGAATTTCCATCTGTAACACTAACAATACCCATATTTACGGGTAGGATTCCTAGACGTTTTGTGTTTCACGGTTTGGTTTCTCAGCCGTAACTAAGTATAAAATGAAACTAAGTATATGAAAACTTACGGCTAGGATTACCATCCGTGAAACTGACAGTACCCATATTTACGGGTAGGATTTCTGGCCGTTTTTTGTTTCACGGTTTGGTTTCTCAGCCGTAACTAAGTATAAAATGAAACTGAAATTCCAGGAAGATTTACGGCCAGGATTATCAGCCGTAGAACTGACAATACCCAGAAATACGGCTAGGATTCCTGGCCATTACTGGATTTTCGGTTAGGTTTACCAGTAGAGTTGCAGAAGAATAGCTCAGTTGGGTCATTACGGCTAGGTCGTGTCGGCGTACGACCTGGTCGTAAATACCTCTAAATAACCACATTTTTATCATATCATCATTACAAACACATAGTAAGAGTAAAACTAGATTCTTTATATATATATAATGAGTGATTCAAAATATATAGGTTCACACCACATTGTTATCATATTATCATTTTAATCACCACCCTACAAAAAACATTGTTATCATATACCTTCACACCACAAAAAACATCGTTATCATATACCTTCACACCACATTTACTCATAGTCATCCTCATCGGAACTCATTAGTACACACAACGGGCCATCCCTCGACAACTGTAAAGCCTCCCACAAATAAAATCTTTCCTCGAACCTATGACACCAACCCATTGGTATTTCGCCATCACATCCGTTTACCCTCCTTAATGGAGGTAATGGGCATCCAGCTTTCAATTGGAGGCCAATATAATGGGTCATCATCACGAACCCCATGATGACTATCTTTGGAGATTCTTCTTCGGTAAAAATACGTCTTGTTGGTGCGTAAGTAACACTATGTGAATAGGAGATGGAATGAATAACGCAATGGAATGCGTTGGCGAGTAGATGGCCACATATTGGCATTCTTATCAAATGCTCACTTGTCAATGTAGTGTTTCCCATTAAACGCCGTTCAAATGCTTTGAACTCCTCGTTTAGCATTTCCTCCGTGTCATTTCTTTCGAATCTCATCATTTCCTTGTAGAAATCAGGGAAAATACGTAGTTAAAGCAAACACTTTTGCCTTACATGAGTAATTTGGTCGTCACACCATTCTTTTGCCTCCTCAAAAGGTCCAAGTTGATCTACGAACACATGGTAACCACAATTTCCATCGCCCTCAACATCGTCGGTGGACTTGACGTGCTGATGAATAAAGTGTGGTAAAAAGTGCATGCAATTTTTGTATATCGTGTAAGTAGTTCGGATATAATTACCTTCCTCATCTATAGGGGGTGATTTCATCAGACCTACATCCAAGTAAACCGTCTCTTTCTCACCGTCAAGGTTACTAACAACTCTTTGTGGTTCGACCATCGGTGCTTTTCCTTTGGCATCATTACCTCAGCTTTTCGCTAATTGCTTAATACCAACCGCACCACCGACTTTTCTTTGGATACTACTAGCTTCTTTTGTTGTTGAATCTTGTTGGGATGGAACTACCGGGTCTTTAATTTTGACTCCACTATCAACTTTTATTTTTGAATTCTCTTGGGATGCAACAACCACATTCTTCTTGTGGCTTTTTACCTTTGTTCCACTAGCTCATCTTGGTCCGCCTTTTTCCATTTCCTTTCGTTTAAGGGTGTAGAGCTCGTTCAACTTCTCAAAATATGAATTATCTCTTCGCATTGAAGGAGTCAATTATGGACCCTCCTGAACCTTTCTCATACCTT
This sequence comes from Papaver bracteatum, assembly GCA_023529315.1. Classification (NCBI taxonomy): domain Eukaryota; kingdom Viridiplantae; phylum Streptophyta; class Magnoliopsida; order Ranunculales; family Papaveraceae; genus Papaver; species Papaver bracteatum. The sequence continues at coordinate 508,612 of JAJJWX010002350.1, read as the reverse complement.
CCGCCATTTCCTGTTTCTTTGTTATCTTCTTCGAAGGCTTACCCTTGCCTTGCCCCTTGTTAGGTTCTAAAATATCATCTCTAGTGCATGGAGGGTGAATTTCCGCATTTCATACAACCAAAGTTGTCTTTGCTCCGGTAGTAAAGAAGCATACTTTTCAAAACGTTCCTTGTGTACCTATGTATCGCAAAACACGTCCCCAAAACCTTCATCGGGTGATGGATCTTTAAATTCTAGTTGTTTCCAAAATGTATCTATATCTTGGATCGGAATCATCCTTGTGGGATAATTTGCTACTGCATGCCTACATGGGAGCCCCATAGCCGACTTAATGGGACAATTACATCTCATTCCCGGTGGATAATTGTGTTCCTCCCAAGCCTCCACTTCCGTGATCATTTTTAGGATTGCCCATTGAGAAACATATAAACTTATTCCCCGGAGCCAAGGGCTTTCCCGGTAGTCGACAACCAATCTAGATCGGATCTTTTCAAATTCCCCTTTAATTCTATCGAGATCACGCTTGAAATACTCGACCATATCTTTAAAAACAACAATGAATCCACCATCACAACCATTTAACTTACTCTTGAACCGATAGTGAGCCGACTCCACCATGCTTGTGGCTTGATTGTCATAATGTCTATAGCGGTTTACCCATGCACTAACAAACTTTTCTTTGTGGGGATCCAATAACTCGTTCTTAAAATATGTTATAACATCCGGGTAGGTTGACCATTTTTCCATTACAAAACTCTCCCTTTGGAAATATAGCGGTTCCGTGAGCGACCATATTAGTTCTTCCCAATCTTTTTGAAAATCCGCCCAAAGCACCTCGGCTATCTTGTCATTCATCTCGAACTTTTCCTTTTCTTCTTGTTGTTTCTCCAACGATAGATTTTTAATTCTCTCCATCTAGGTCTTCTTTGATGGCCATATAACCCTCTTGCAATTAGTTTGCACATTGTTCCATATATGAAACGTGCAAAGATGATGACACGTGTAGGGGAAAACACGGGGTATGGCCCACATCAATGCTTGCTCCTTATCCGTAATAAACACATGTGGAGTATAACCTTCTTGATATAATAACTTCACCTTTTGCAATGCCCACAAATAACTTTCATTCGTCTCGTCTTTCAAGAAACAAAACGCAACGCTAAATGTCGACTTGGTAGATGTTTGCCCAACAAAGTTCAATATCGGCATGTTGTACATGTTAGTTTTATACGTGCATTCCATAAACATAATTTGATGAAAGCATCTTGCCAATTGTACACATTCCGGATTGGCGATGAAAAGATATTCCACTTCCTTTTCTTCATTCGTACCATAGGCGGTAGAGTACTTTGCCTCTTTAAACAAAAACAATAATTGTTGCATAAGCACTCTCTCTTTCCATGACTCTTTTCTAACTTTTTCTCTTTCGTTATAGATTGTTGACAATGAGGATGAGTTTTGGGGGTTTAAAACCTTAACGACACTAAGAATATCAATAGGCCTTGTGCGTCTTTTACTCAACACGTGTACTAAGTCCTTCTCTAAGGGGTTCAGCCTTGCTGAATAAGGATGGTTGATCAAACTCTCCGGAATAGGATGAGTATGATAACCCAAGACGACTTTATCCATATACCACATTTCCGTATCGACGTTACATTAAAATTGAAGCTTAAAAGGGCATCCACACTTCTTCGTATTATATACTCCCTTCTTCCTTGTGGTTTTTCGTATATACTCACTACCCTTTTTTCAATGGATCTCATACTTTCCACTACACTCACAAACCATTTCAAAGTGGTTGGATTTAACTTTTTTATTTTGGACTATGATGCACATCTTTTTCAACCCTTGTACTCGATCCCACTTCTTTGCATCTTCCTTATCTTTCCACTCATAGTTGTTTGCATAGTGAGCACTTGTGTCCTCAGAAACTTGCACAGGTTGGGGTTGATCTTGCATAACCTCCTCTTGCTCTTCAATAACCACCTCTTCATCTTCCATACGCACCTCTTGGTCTTCCACCGGAATGTATGCTACAATCTATAATAGAACGACATATGTCACATAACATATTATTCACAAAAGAAATTTAAACACTCAAAAATATATGGGTAAACCAGTGATATTACAGCCGTCATATAGTAAACGGCTGGGATGATAAGTTATCCCCCAACCGTCATAAATAAAATGGTTAAGTCGAAAAGTATAATTCCGAACCGTAACATTGTTACATCTAGGAATTCCAAGATGTAAATTGTCCTGTAACTGCAAGAGTTGACCTACGGCCTAGAAAACGAGACGTAAAGCAAGTTACGGCCAGGTAAGCCAACCGCCACCGATAGTATTAAATGCTTCGCATGCACATAGAAAAACCTGGCCGTATTTTTTAGTAGTAACGGCCAGGAAATTTTATCGTCCCATCCATAAATATTTGGTAAAATATGGGAGTTCATTAATTATGAGCCGTAAAATAGCAAAACAGCTAGGAGTTCTTGGTTTCCCAGCCGTTCTTACTCCTGGAAGCTTGAAACCTAGGCTTTTCAGAAGGAAAATATCAAAAATCTGAGCTTAAAAAATGAAATTGGAGTTAGAAAAGAGGTATACCTGGTAATCTTCAGCATTGATCTCTTCGATTTCTTCTGCTTCTTGGGTTGGTCCTTAGAAATCATCGTAAGGTTCATAAGGGTTAGGTTGAGTTTGCGAAAAAATTTCTTGATTTTCTGAAAAATCAGCAAAGAACTGATCGTTGTTGATGGGTATTAATATGTTATCATATTTTGAAGATAAAGGCTCACCTACATCAAAAGTCTTGCTTGAATCACTCATTTTCCAAAAAAAATCCCCAATTTTTTTCCCTCTCCTTCTTCTTCTTCTTCCCTCTGATTTTTTGTTTTGTTTTCATTTCATCTACACTTAACTTAAATACATGAATTAGTCTTAATTCATCTCCTAATCGTGATTAATAAGGATAATCGAGTTTATTATCTAAAATCATATGGAGGCACTTTAGTCATTATATAAGTATTGGATAGGGGGTAACCCAATTGATATTTGGTGACCCAAAATAGCCCCCAATTGACCAAGACTTTTTCATCCCCAATAATAGGGTTTAAAGATAAAACTTCTATAAACTCCCCATCCTTAGAAATGAAATAAGAAATAAATGATATGAAATTACAATGTTCCTCAATAAAAGACTTATCACGTCTAACTTGTTTAGAAACGACATATGCCACATTATTGTCATTTCAAATGATATACAATATTTTCTAATAGCTCAAAAAGATAATAATTATTATATTATTACCTGTTTACTTACTAGAATTGCTAATATAAGCAAATAATAGAAGAATGAAAGAAAGATGGAAAGATAACATGAGAGTTCTATCTCCAATTGTATTTCTTCTTGTCTCTCATTACATCCAACTAAGAATGGCTATTTATAGCCACAATATTGGGTAGGTGAAATAGGAAATATAAATGAGTTTACAATTCAAATTTTGCTTGCTAAAATCTTAATCTAATCTTAGTTGTTTTTCTTGACCAAAGATATGTCTAGTTCATGCTAGATTGTTCTAGAAATGGAAATGGTGGTTCATGCATAAACCTTGTTTATATAATACTCCCCCTTGGACCATCATTTCTAATAAATGTTTTCTTGTCAAGTTTTGCTGGAAAACTATTTAGGAAAAACCTGAACTTGGAGTGAGATTGGTCATTCCCATGACTTTCGGCAAAATTTGTATCAGGAAAAAAAACTTGGGACAAAACCCTACACGTTTGCGTTAGGAAAACCATTTGGGACAAAACTTGAACGCTTATAATTCAAATTGATGTCGACGTCGATGTAAATGTTGCCTCATTAAAAAACTCGTTTGGAAAAACCACATGGGACAAAAACAGATTAGAGGAAAAGAGTACAACATATGTCGCCCGTCGATGATGTTTTACACGCTTATGCTGCCTCGTTAAAACCTTGACAAAAAATCCAATGAGGCCAAAAACTGGTCGAAGAAAAAAGAGTACAACACTGGTAGATTTAAAGTGATGACGGTCGCCATGAATTTTCTCCCGTTGTTAAAGCTGCGCCAGGAAAACCATCTAGGACAAAACCTGAACGCCGGAGGTTCATAACAATAATGTCGATGTAGCTTGTCTGTCTTCGTGTAGAACTTATTAGGAAAAACCGTCGGTGGTAAAAACCTGATTTAAGGGTAAAGTGTGATAATCCAAACACTGATTCTTGTAAAAAAATTCTATGGATACACATCCTTTTAGATGATGATCACCGTTCTAAGTTGTATCTCATTAAAAATCTCGTCAGGAAAACCCAGAGGGACAAAACCTGAACGTAGGAAAATATGAGTCCTCAGAACAATGATAAATCCGCAGATATTGCCTCGTTAAAACCTTGTCTGGAAAAATCCAGAGAGATAAAAACCAGAGCGAAGGAATAAGAGTACAACAATGCGAACTGCGGATAACAGTGGACTCGCATGCCTCATTAAAACCTTGACAAGGGAAACCCAGTGGGACAAAACCTTGACTAAGGAAAAAGAGTACACGAAGTAATGTCCAACATGCCCAATATCCATAGTTTTCCATGGATTTACTCCCCCTGATGAGAAGCATTCTCGGTTGATCATTATGCCCAGTAGTAATGCTTAGATTTCTGAACCACCTTTTAAAGTCTTCAGCATCTCCAGCTTCCTTTAGTTGAGAAAACCAGTCTGATTTTCCTCTGTGCAATTTCTTAATGATTATCTGGTTGTGCCAGCCTTTATATATTCTCCACTAGCTTTGTCTGAACAATCATAATCGATCGGAGGATAAACGAGCATCCTCTACAACCAGACTTTAGCTAAGAAAATATTTTAGCTGCTTTAACAAACCTTCCAAAATCAAAAACTTAAACAGTCTGATTGACTTTTCTCTATGAGAGACATCTAGCGATCTTTTAAGCAAAAGATCAAGCTTAATGGTACCACGAAGATGAGGGGAGACTTTCTTCGGACCAATGTCTCGATATTGGTGCTGGGTAGAGCCAGACTTACATGTTTACCATAAATCTAATATCAGGCATCTATAGCATATTTCAGCTAATATACCATTTACACATCTTTGTGTAATACAAACCACATAGTGATATATCTCTATTATTGAGATGCAAATCGATCAATCTTGTAAGTAAGAGATCGAATGACTGCAGTTATGCAAGCTCGTCCATTTAAATATGTCTAAACCTTTAAGGTTGACGAAATTAATGGACTTCCAGCTACAATACTCAATCCACAGATTGAGACCTTGTTTTACCGAGAATCTTATCTCGAACTTCTGCTTTAAGCATTTTTTTGCTTTGGAGAATTCTTTAGAAGTTCCAATAAGGTAGATGTTGTATGAATCAAATCTAGTAAATGTACCGTATATGAGCATATAATATGGTCCACATATCCCTGGATAATAAGCATTCACTTAGACGATTGACCATGTTGGTCTTTATAGGGAAAATGCATATGACATGGTAATTCTACTGATAGGTAAAAACCTTCAGGAATTTATTTGCAGTTATCTGTACTTCATACAGATTCACAATAACCACATCCTCTAGATGCACGTCGAGTCCTTAAAATACTGCCAAACAAATACCAAAGAGGTAGTTTCATCCATAATAGGGAATATGTTACAAAGAAATCCATCTCAGGTTCCTGTAAAAGACTTTGTGCCATTAGTTGACTTTATTTTTCTCACTATGCACATACACCCACCTGTATCCACTAGGGTTACATTATCGGGTGTCGGAATTGCAAACATCTGTATGTGGCCAAGAGTAGCTCATATTATCGAGTGTTCTGGTTGCAGTACCATAACTATGCATTTAATGAGAAATTATTATTCTGCCTAAATTTAACCAATCATTCCTTTGATGACATTTTTATAGAGAGTGGTTCAACACCAACATTATCTATGGCAGTATCAGTGGATACTTTGATTATATCATCAACAATCATTGGATTAATATCACAAATTTCTCTATTTCATGCATGCCTTAAGGAAATCCTCTCATTTTGAGGTTCCACGGGCTTTGCAGAGATATTCTCTTATTAAGAGAACTATATTTAGAGAAATTGGATCTTCCACTAATAGTCTCTTTGAGAGCACTATCTTTCAATTATTATGACTGGCTCTTCCTTTCAGGAGGTGCAGAATATTTTAAATCAACTAGTCATCCACGCTCAAGGTGTGTTTTAAATGACACACTGGATACTACACTCACAGCTTCTCATGAAGCAACTTGATTTGCAATTCCTGAAGATATCAAATATTTTGCATGTCTTTCATTGCTGAAAACATCCAGATGAGATGCATCCTGGTTTATCTTTGTACAAACCAGGATACTTCACGCCATTTTTCAGGCGATAGCTTTTCCTCCCCCTAACGGCGGGAAAACTTTTTCATCAAATTTGCAAATCTCGCAGTAGAATAGTAATAGCAGTGGAATATATCACGTCTCAAACAGAAAACATGACAATGGTTTCATGAGTAATAAGCTCAAAATGCACAAGAACATCAAACCATCAATGCCCTAAGCATCACTAGGATGATACAATATTAACGACTGACAAGCAAGAGTTTCACTCAAAATCTAAATGAGTGTCGATACATAGTTACCACCAGGTGAGATGTCGAGTCATTTATGACTACCATACCATACTTCCATCAACCTGTTTAGTATCTGCGGAAACCCGTTGTCAAGGTTGACGCTATACAACAAGCGACCTTAGTTCTCTCATTACACTTTCTTATAAGCATCAAATTTCGAACCAAAGTTCGTGGATGCTATGACCGAGGTCCTAAGAGTAGATACGAGTGAGAGAACAACTCAAAATGGACTGAGATCCATATTTGCCAATCATATGAACTTTGTCGATATTTCCTTTGCAAAGGGGATATCTATCCACAATGATTTCAGTAGCTACTCTAAGTATTATCGATAACCAAGTTATTAAACAGTTAATAAACGATCTTACATCATTCTCCAGAGTATGAAGATATCATAATCCATTGGTACCAAGTTTCAACATGCGGATATTCCTCGCCATGAGATATCAACACATCTTTTACGGATGTTCTCCTTGTCAAGAGAGATATCAACTCATAACTCAAAGAGAATATGGACGTTATCTGATTAGATTGGCATACCTCGAACTAGAGGTTTTTCGTCTATGCATGTAAGCATATTTTCAAACGAAATAATCGTTGCGATTACATGGCAAGCCTTGCAAGGACTTTAATATATGCCAAATAAAGCAAGCGTACTTTTGCTAAACCTAGCAACATAGTAATCTCCAACACCTCGGGCATTTATCGGTGTGAGAATTTAGATGAGACACAATTGGATTTAACCAATATCGTCGACGATTCTCTCCCTGATCTTTAGGCGGGAATGTATCATTAACAGAACATCCAGTTCCGCATTACTCTACCTATTAAGGGAGCAATTGGGTGCAGAAAAATAACAATAACATGCAGCCCAGGAGAGGTGACTGATCAGGTTTCCTCTCTCGTTTACTGTCCAGCTGGAATAAATTAAATAATTTACATCTTCATGTAAAATTAACAGTAAACTATAAACGAATATTGTGACTATAGACACTATCTCAATATCAGTACTGGTCCTGCCAAAATTACCGATAGAGATTTAAAACAATGAAAGACACTTCAGGTGCACGTAATGCGTCTTTAATGTCACAATGATAGCAGAGCTCTACCAGGCTCAAAGATGGCTTATTCAAACCAATCATTATGATATCATCCCATATTTATCCACTTCTGGTGGTACGGGGTTTATCAGGTTCTTAAAACCCGAGAACTATTGTAGTTCCCATATTAAAAAATATGCCTACCACAATTGTATTTTCCTTCTTTGCCAAAGATTTTAAACTTATTTGCATTGGTACTATTGCAAATTTAATTCACCAAATTCAAAATTTTAGGTAATTGCTCAGGCGATGAGAAGACATGATATTAACTCTAAATACCATTTACAAAAATGCAGCACTCATTATTGCTCGACGTTTGTATATCTACGAGGCGCAGTTAACATTTGCAACACTCGATGTTGTTGACACAACATATACATAGTGCAAATTAAGCACTAGCTATTTAAAGCTCACCGATGCATATAATAGGCGCATATAATGCACGCTGTAAAACTAGCAGGAACACATAAGGGCGCAAAATAAGCAGCTATCCTTATTGCTCACCACTATATTATATACGGTGCATATATCTTCTCTAAAATCAAGCCAAAAAAATTTCCACAAATATCAATGGTGAAACGGTTCTAACATAATACCGATAAATCTCCAATTTCGTCCATTGGGCTTGACGAAATATTAATTTATCAAAGTTGAAATATGAACACATTCTTTATTTCTTAAAAGAAATTGTATCAATATCAATTGCAACTCATTTTAAAGACCGCATATAGAGACTGGCTAACCGTGTTAGCCCAGTGTCCATTTTTCATCGTATTCTGACCTCAAGTGGAATAACTTTAAATTCTGGAGATTACTATAGCAAAGGAATACTAAAATTTTGCTATCCCAAGGATGCAATAATTCCTTGCTCTGTCGATATTAAAACCGTTAACACCAAAACTCACTGGTGTACCAACAAAGGTAATTTTATTCTCTACGCTGTCCAAGAGGACGCGGAAAAACCTTTCGTTGGTTGGATAAGGAGGAAAATAATAAAACGCTGCAAAACTCAAATATTTGGCTAAATTCGGAAAAAACACCACAAATATGAGTTGTTGCTAATACGTACCTATTTTGGATATCTCTTCATATACCGTGTATTTCAAGTGCTCCAAATAGCACATACAAATACGGTAATATGTCTAACTCTCTCTTTAACAAGTCCTGTTTAAAATAGGAAACAAGGTTAGACATAATAAAAATTATATGCATAAAACTATTTATAAGCAGTTAAATTAAATATGCAAGGGTTGAAGAGAATTATCATTTTCCGTATTGTTAGCCCCATGCCGATCACCACAGATCAATTTGTGCTGATAACATATTATATTATTACTTGTTTACTTACTAGAATTGCTAATATAAGCAAATAATAGAAGAATGAAAGAAAGATGGAAAGATAGCGTGAGAGTTCTATATCCAATTGTATTTCTTCTTGTCTCTCATTACATCCAACTAAGAATGGTTATTTATAGCCACAATATTGGGTAGGTGAAATAGGAAACATAAATGAGTTTACAATTCAAATTTTGCTTGCTAAAATCTTATTCTAATCTTAGTTGCTTTTCTTGACCAAAGATATGTCTAGTTCATGCTAGATTGTTCTACAAATGGAAATGGTGGTTCATGCATAAACCTTGTTTATACAATAATAAATGTTTTATTTATTTAAGATAATTTATTTTCTGCCATCGGTCCGGAGGAGTATTAGCCATTATTGATTAAACAACTATCTTTACATCAGTTTTAATATGCGACTTGGTCACATCGAGAGATTTGACCCATATTAATGCTTTTTGAACAACAAAGCATTTACTCATGTTTGGATTTAGAATTTCATTCGAGTAGGAGCTGTCAATTCCTCTACAAACACCTGTAGAGTTACACATCACGAACTAATATTCAATTGATTAGTATTATGACCAAGCGATGCATCTATATTGATCATCATAACTCTCAAATATGGAGGGGACCACAAGTTACTTGGAGTATTAGTGTTGATATATGCATGAACATGTGGACTAATGATTTTAGTGCAAATGGAATTATCTAAGTGATAGTTGATCCAGATAACCAAGTAATCAACCATATGGGTGATTGTTAATCTAATTATATCCTTAGAAATCTTGTTTTCCATACTAGTGAACCAAAATTCAATTTATTTTGTAATATCGTTGTATTTGTTACTGAATTCCTCAATATTTATAGTAACACTTCTCGTAAGTGATTTGACATATAAAGATTCTTCATTATGACCACATATGTAGCAATGGGTTTCAATAACCGATGTTAGAGACTGGATTGAATTCTGGTTCATTGAGATGGAAAACGAGATTTTTGAAGATCCGATTAGATCGACAATTACCCTCATGGTTGGTTACTCGGGTGGGGTCGGAGTTTTAGTGGATTATTTGATGTTTGTGTTAGAGCATTGCTCGGACGAACTCACAAGTTTTGTTATTCAAGCTTGTTGTCAATGTTAGTTGCAAACTGTATCTCGATTTATAGTCTCGGATTAGAACTAGAGCATGGTAGTTAAGTATCATATATCATCAAACACCTCAGAAGACTAAATAAAAAACAAAGACATTTTGGAGAACTTCATCAACAAAGATATGTGAAGACCGAGTTATCTTATTTACTCAATGTTTTTACTATTCTATCTTATGATACTATGTTGTATGATTTTATTATGATTTGAATATTCCAAAGAAGAAATTTCGAGTTCAAGCTAGTCTTGATTAATCTCGAAATATGATTCAAGCAATGGTTGTTCATAAACATTTAGAAATTTTAGTCAAGAGAAATTCAGTGTTCACAAATTATTTTTGTCTAAATTGATTTTTCTCCTAAAAGATGAATTTGTGCCTTTCTTTCCATACAACCCAATAACCAACCATGTGGGTTATTTTCAATTTAATTAGATCTTTTGAGATCTCATTTTCCATCCCGGTTAACCAAACTTTAATCCAGTCTCTAACATCGTTGCATTTGTTACTACTTCCTAAATATTTATATTAACACTTCTTCTACCTACTGTGGAATATAAAGAATCTTTATTATGACCAATGGATTTCAACCACAAATGTTAGAGACTGGATTGACTTCTGGTTTGCTGGGATGGAAAATGATATTTTAGTAGATATAATTAAATTAAAAATCACCCACATGGTTGGGGACTGAAAAAGCGTGGGTCTAACAACCATACCCAATATTTCTCTTAGCAATCTGTATGGACAAACTCCAATATAATTACAAGAAAATCAACTAGACAGTCAGACTTAATCAATGGAAATATATCCAAGAGTTGTATCTATGTATCACAATGTAATCAGCAAATCAAACAGATAGAAATCCGTGAGCCTGATTATTATGTGAAACAACTTGAAGGGTACCCAAGGCCAATGTTCAAGTGTCAATCGACAACCAAAGGTTAGATTCTCTAATTGATTGAACTACGCACAACCTGTGATATTTTTATTATATAACAAAGTATAATGCGGAAAAGAGATAACACATACACTAGAAATTTTGTTAACGAGGAAACCGCAAATGCAGAAAACCCGCGGGACCTAGTCCAGATTTGAACACCACACTGTATTAAGCCACTACAAACACTAGCCTTACGTCTCTGAATCCCATCAAGAATCTACGCACTTGATTCCCTTAACCGATCTAACCTACAACTAAGAGTCGATATGATCCATAGTTGAAGACTTGATAAACTAATATGTCTCACACAAGAAAGTCTATTGCATAGATAAATATGTCTCCCACAGATAAACCTATGAGTTTTGTTCCGTCTTTTGATAAATCCAGGTGAACAGGAACCAATTGATATACTAGACTTATATACCCAAAGAACATCCTAGAATTATCAATCACCTCACAATAATCTTAATCGTACGGTAGCGAAACAAGATATTGTGGAATCATGAACGATGAGACGAAGATGTTTGTGACTACTTATTATCTTGCCTATCGGAGATTAAATCTCGAGCCAATTTTAGAGAAGATAGTACTCAATCACGATAGAAAATGCAAGATCATATCACGCAACTACAGAGAAAATAGTTGGGTCTGGATTCACAATCCCAATGAAGTCTTTAAGTCGTTAACCTACAGGGTTTCTTGAAAAACCTAAGGTTAAAGGAGAATCGACTCTAGTCGCAACTAGTATTACACAGGAAGTGTGGGGATTAAGTTTCCCAGTTTCCAGAGTTCTCCTTTATATAGTCTTCAAATCAAGGTTTGCAATCAATGTTACCTTGGTAACAAAGAATTCAATATTCACCATTAGATGAAAACCTGATTAGACTCAAGCTAATATCTTTCAACCGTTAGATCGAACTTAGCTTGTTACACACAAATGAAATGTACCTTCATTTAGATATGAGTAATCATACCTAAACGTGTACACCTTGTTGGCTCAACAATAATTAACTGAAGTTAGCCATATGAACACTTTCATATCAACCTTATTCATCTTAACCATAACTAGTTCAAATGACTCAAATGAAACTAGTTTTAGGGTTGTTCAATTGTTTATATTCTCATAGAAGTATACAAGACACAATTGAAGCAAAATTGATTTGGATTCACTCGAATCAAGTCATGAACATTATAGCCACGGTTTCCAAAAGATTGCATTCCTTATTATATGAATGTATTAGTTCTTGAACAAACCTATTTTAGAACATCATCCACTTAGGTATGAGTACGGGTATACGTACCTAAGTAGCCGGACCAAGTTTTGGTTTCGCCAGTACGCGAACTGGAATGCATACCATCCAAACTCAGCAGAAATTCCCGGACCCGAACCTTATGCCAGTATGCGTACCGGTTTGCATACCAGGTTCCCGGACTTCCTCAAACCAACAAGTACGCATACGGGTATGCATACCATGGTTTCCTGACATGGATTACATACATGCAAGTACACATACTATGCTTAAATCCCTTTGTTCTAAACTCTATTTCAATCATTGAAAATTTCTTAGAGGATGACAATAGTTGTTTTCACTAACTATTAGCATCAAAGCAAATTTCAAGTTATTGAAATAATCAATACGAAACATTCCGAGTCTACGTCAAATGACTGTATCACACAAATCATGTAAGATGTTACCAGGCGATTTTCATATGATCATCTTTTGACTCTCATAAAGAGTATAAGATGAACTTGGTTGAAGCGAAAGCTTACCAAAATATATTTCGAGAAATATGTAAGCGAGTCAAATAGGAGATAGAGTAGATAGACTTTTGAGTGATAGATGAGTTCAAGTCTCCACATACCTTTTGTTGATGAAGTTCGACAAGCCCCCCTTAGTAGTTCTTCGTCTTCAATCGATGAACGTCGTGAAGTCTAATGCTTAACTATACTTTTTATCCTAATCTGTGACTTAGCTATAAGTAGACTAGGAATCAAGACTCATAGTTTTAGCAACTAAACTTGACAAAAAGCTTGAGATAGCAACGCTTGCGAGTTCGACCGAGCAGTGCTCTAACAATCTCCCCATTTTTCAATTTTAGTGACAAAACTATCAATACATATGGAATACAAAATAAATAAACTTTGTAGCTCTCAATCCAAATGCTTGATTTCCTTGGTTCTTCAACATTACTCAAAATATTCGTTACTTCCAAGTACTCTAATGATTCTGAACGTGTTCAACTTAGCATCATAGTTGTTGAAGATCCGTAGCTATAACAATGAGAAAACATTTGCTCTCAATTATTATTATACAATGTCATAGTATTATTACACAACATCAAAGTTCAATTGTATCACAACTTTGACAACAATACTATGGTGATATGTATCACTCCCCCTTAGTCAATACTTCATCTCACATGAAAACCACTCCCCCTTACATAATGATCCGTAAACTATATGTATTTGTAGTGTGAACTACACATTAATTCTCCCCCTTTTTGTCAATAAAAATTGGCAAAGGTACGAAAATCGGTGGGATCCTAATGAAATTTCCATAGAGATACTTCATGACCAAAAGAGAACAACATATCAACTTGATTAGATGCCATCATATAGCCGAAGCTGAATGAATTCAACAAGGAGTTTATAAAGATACAAGATAACTCCTACAATATTCCACAGCCGCACTCCCCACAAAGATTTGGAAATTAAGAACAAGTTCAATTAAGAACTCTCCGCCATATAATGTCATTCCCGAAAGAACAACAAGAGCGACCTTACTTTCACAAGAAAAGAAGGATTTCTTTGGACATTAAAAAATCACATGAAACATGAATTTGTATCCAAAATACTCAATTAAATTAACCACAAGAGAACCCACGATTAATTTAATCGGAAATGGTCACATAAGAGAACTTACGGAGCCGCACAGTATTTACAAAAAGATGTTTATCAGGGAAGACCATTACTGTAGAATAGACAAATATTCATTCTATCTTTCATCACTATTTTAATAGAGACATATAATAGACTTAATCTTTGTAAACAAAATTTCATCCTATCTTCCATCAATATTTGCATAATGACATAATAAGCTTAACTTTTGTTTGTCAAAAGTTCATTCGATCTTTTATCAATATTTGCATAGTGACATATGAAAGACTTAGCTTTTGACATATATGGGACAATCATAGTTCACGGACGCAAACACACATATCCCATAACAAGTTGAAATAAATAAAACCATAAAGATTAATACTGCAAAATCATCTTCCAAATAAACTTTAGAATTTAAATATATAAATCTAAAAACATTGCAATATGAAAATCGTTGGAAATAGCTATGTGTACTCACAATAATGGCTTTTCCAAAACTTAGTTATCCTTATTAAAACACAAGAATAAATTCTCATAATAAGTTTCCTAGATAAAAATAAAACAAATCTAAGAAAACCTTAGATACGGTCAGCAACCAGAGAACGGACAAGGACAAGTTCATCAGATATTTTTTTCAGTTCGTTTTTCAGAAAAGCAAGGTTCCTCGATGCAATTTCAAGTTGTTCACATACGACCTCAAAATCTTGAAGAAGATTTCCAACCAATTAAAGAGACATCTGGACTGGAAGATCTTTTTCATGATCAATTGATTGAAAGCAAATTATGGAGATGGGTTCTTCGTGAATTTCAACAACCTTGGCATCATCAAATTTATCTTCCTTTTTGCATCCTTCCATTGTGCACACCAACATTCTAAGAAAAGTCTTGACATTACCGAACGTGTATATATCAAAAAAAAATCCTTGATATATATTTATAAAAAAAATTCACAAGGGAACCCTAGGGTTACTTGTAAGCATTTGGTAACGTGTCGGGTGCACAGAGTTCATGGTCATGATCTAGAAATAAAAAACCAGGGAACCAAAGGAGATACTCATTTAGAAGCATGTTTTTGGAAAAACAAGTATTGAGCAAATGACAGTAAACTTTGGCTCATAAAGAGTACAACACAAAGTAGGAAATCAACTATCATTAAGGAAGAACAAACCAAAATAAATTATCCGGAGCAAGGCTCAAAAAGAAAGATCAAAGCCGACAAAAATACAACATATACCATTTCAAGAAGGGAATAACTTCTTGAGAGTTATGTGTATCTTCTCATGGTCTTAAAGAGGATACACATAAGGAAATGGTCAAGTTATAATTTGATGAGCATGAAGCACATCAAGGGTATTGATATTTTCATTTTGTCTTTCTAGACAGAAAACAAAAGTCTTATAAGGACCTTCAAAAGGATTAACAACGGAAGGACATGAGTTACCTGAAACAGCTGATTTTATCGCCTTCTTGATCTTGCGCTTGAGACTGTTGATACAAGTCTTGATTTCTGAAATACGATTATTGATGTGAATATAATCAGAAACACCTATTTTGGTAACAAGATCATCTTTGAGGGAAATAGAGGAGTTTGAAGTTTTTTTCTTTCTTCGAAAACTTTTTCTATTTACAGACTTACCGGAATTATCCTTCATCCATATAAAATTGTTCTTTTTATGATTGTAATCAAAAGTTTTGTTATATTCACAATTAGGAATTGGCTCATCACAGCACTTTTCTGGATTGGGAGATGGACTTCTGAAAGTGCACTAAGAAGCAGGTTTGATTACTTCTTTAGACATCTAGAAAAGAATATTGTGAAGTTTTTCATTCCGTAAATGAAGATGACATCTCCTTTCGATGTGACCCTTTTTTCCACAGTAATAATAATAAAATGGAATGAAATGTTTTTGATTGTTCTCCTATGTGCTGTTTTTGAATATTGACATTTTTTGTCCTTGGAAACATCAACTGCTAAAGATAGTCTTTCACTTTTGGTAGCAGTGAAATTTTCACTAGGAGGTTTTCCATTAGCACGGACAAAATTGATCTTACCAGCACTTGGAGCGTCTATTCCTTTATAGACCAGACCACGTGTATCAGGATGTTCTTTACATGATCCTAGCATAGTGGATAATTTTGTAGAACTAGCATTGAATCTTTTCAGATTCTCTTCCAATGATTTGATCTTATCAAGAGAAGCAGCTATATCAATCTCCAATTATTTTTCTCTGGCGAGAAAGATGATTTCTCTGTCATTAATTTTTTTTGTTGAGAGCCATATCTTGCTTAAGTTTTTGTAAGTCTTTCTTTCAATACAAAGAGATTCCGATGAATATTAGCATATTCAGATTTTTTTGAACACACATCTTCTTTACGGTATTCAAGAATATATTGTAGAATTTTATAACCACAATCATATCCCTTAAAGAGTTTTCCCAGTTTCCTATTTTCTTGACAGAAAGGAGTCAGATATTCATCCAAGCAAGCTGTTGAACCTTTTTTCTATATGAGATGGTCAAAGAGCTTGATATATTGTGAGACTTCCACATCAAAATCTTGTCCCTATTCTGAATCACTTTCATCCAAAAGTTCATCTAACCGTTCATCTAGGCATTTTTTCCAGTTGAACGCAGTTTCAGATAACGAAGAAGATTTGAGAGATTTCTCAGGTGACTCATGGCTTTGAACCACGTCGGATGGTTTCTGAACTGGTGATGCGTTATCAGAGACATTATCATCCATAGAGTTATATCGCTATAAACACAGACTTATGAGGTCTTAAACGTGTTTTCCTGCTCTGATACCAATTGAAAAAGCGAGGGTCTAACAAACACACCCAATATTTCACTTAGAAATCTATATGGACAAACTCCGATATAATTCCAAGAGAATCAACTAGACAGTCAGACTCAATCAATAAAAATATATCCAAGAGTTGTATCTCTGTTCACAATGTGATCAGTAAATCAAATATATAGAAATCTGTGAGCCTGATTATTATGTGAAACAACTTGAACGGTACCAAAGACCAATTCAAGTGTCAATCAATATAATCAACAACCAAAGGTTGGATTCTCTAATTGATTGAACTACGCATAACCTGTGATATTTTTATTATATAACAAAATATAATACGGAAGAAAAAAAATGACAAAGACACCAGAAATTTTGTTAACGAGGAAACCGCAAATGCAGAAAACCCCCGGGACCTAGTCCAGATTTGAACACCACACTGTTACTAAACCATTTTAACAATATAGCAACATACAATAGCTGTTGCTAAACGGGGTCGCAATGGGACTTCGCTGTTGCTAAACACGGTGTCGCAATTTTTAGCAATGGCATAAGCTTCGTTGCGAATCTTGGTCAGCAACGGACATTCGCAACGGCCGTTGCCGTTGCGAAATTTTTTATTAGCAACAACATGCTATTTTTTCTAATATGTTGCTAATTACATGAATACCACTACCCAGAACCAGATACTGTTGGTTCTAGTTCTATTGTATTGGTTCTGGTTCTAATTTAGCAACAGATCCCTGATGTTGCTAATCTTTTGCAACCTAAAAAAAAAGGTCAAGTCCCATTCTATTGACCTAGTCAAAATTCATTACCCCAAATTTCCCCCCTCCAATTACCCAGTTCCCCATATTTAACATCCAAACAGATATACAAACTACAATGGCAATACAAAACAGATACACAAGTAACTTATGTATGTTGTGACTGACATAAAATATTTGATCTATGTTGATGTTCATAAATGGATGGGTAACTGTTTGTGGGAGAAAACTACTTCTGCAGGTTTAGGTAATTTTGGGTGTGTGTGGATGAGAAGTGAATTTAAACCTTCAACAAATGTGCTGCACAATGAGCACTTTTGATTCGAGAGATAATCTGTACAATTCTGGCCTAAACCGAAGACACGGCCGTTCCAGATTTGTTTCGGTCACGGGTGAAGGATGTGAGGTTGATCTTAGGGAGGGAATCGAAGAAGGTGTTGAGTGTATGAAGGTGAAGGCTATTTGATGACTTGTTAACAGAAGGTTGAGCAGGCTAGCAAATGTTGCAGGCAGGAACTGGGTGTCGAATACGATGGTATTAACACTTGGTTTTTTCTATGTTGTTGGAAATAGGGAGGAGAACCTATTTATACAAGTCAATAAGCCTTCATCACGTCTCTCGTGGGAAAGTGGAGGAAGTGGAGTGATGGAGGAAGTGGAGTTGTGTGTTAGTGTCACACGGTTGCTTGCCCACTTCTCCTATCATTGCTAACCGCCCATGTTTCCCTGACACGATCTTGTGATGGCGTGTTGCACGCTGCACGCTGTAAACCTCCAGACCAATACCCCAGTTTGTATCCCCCAGTTGTGACGTGATTAACGTCTCGAGTGAGTCGTGAGACGCACATAAGGTAGCAAACGGTGCTAGGTAAAATAATCAAGTTGTTTGTAGGCGCATATTGTATGCATGCGGTGCATTAAATATGCTTAACATGCTTGAAGCCTACACAACCTTGATGAAAAGATTGCAAATTGAAGTGACTCAACTAGCTATGTTCAGGCGTTGTTTGGAGGTTGCATGAGCGGGACCCACTTTGTCCGGTTATGCCATGGGGAAGTGTGGAGGATGGTGATCACGGTGATACCTTGTTTTCCACCTAACTCCCTTCCTAGGCTATTCATCCAAGCATGCGAACTTGGACGGACGATATTGATGGAGGAATAACCGTTGGATTAGGGTTTGGAAGGCTTGCAAGCCTCCCTTTTCACCCTAACGGGTTTCATCCTTTGGAGGCGTGCATGGAGTGGCCGATCGGTCCAGAAGGTAGGCGGGATGCCACTCTTCATGCCCATGCTTATTGGAAGTCAATCAGAGCAATCTAAGTCGCTCGTTTCAGCCTGCGATGATGGACAGCCGAGATTAGAAGGGGGCCGTGCATGCTACCTTTGGCACGAATTTCGAGATGAATGGTCTGCAACCGTTCATGGCCGATTGGTTGGTCGTGTATCTGGGCCCACAGTGGACATGCTGGTGTGGTCGGCCAGCTAATCCCTCCTTCCTTTGGCTTCCATTCGTTTGTCTCAAAGTGGCTGCCTGCGACCACTTGATGCAAACCCTAATTTAGGGTTTCCGACCGGTTACCTACATCCGACCGAATCCGGCATTTACCGACCTCTTTTGGTGAGGTCGATGGTGCGAGGGGAATGTTGGGACGACGGTGAGCATGTGCGTGCGCGCTACTCGGTCCCGCGCGTGATCTAGGCCGTCCAACCATGCCTGCGAAGTTGGACGGATGAGATCTATTTTTGAGTTTGTTTTCAGCAGGTGAGACTAACATGGGTAGTTCTGCATGCGTTCAACGGGGCTAATATAACCCGCCGTCAGGTAGCCTACGGGTATTTGCATGTCGAACACAAGGCTTTGAGCAGGGTATTAATTGTAATGCTGCAAACCTACAGAAAATCGGGATGGTTGCTACATGCTCCGCTCTGGGTAGGTTTTAATTCTCAGGGATGGTTTCACATGCTCCAATGAATTAATATGGTGAGAATATTCACCGCATGAAGGATTTATCCCTTGCAGGACGTCAGCTTAGAATTTGGCTTTTACAATTTTAGCCCTGATTAGAATTCCACCATCAATATTAAGTCCCCTTCCTAGCATGCAATGGTAACACTATTGTAGGGTAGGCATGAGATGGTGACAATTTGCATACAAAAATAACTAAAGTCAGAGTAAATACATGTTTACCGCGTGGGAGAAGGTATGTCATGTGTGTTAAATGCCTTGGAGCCGGTTGAGTTGATCCTTCCAATGGTAAAGCTCGGATGGGGAAGTACATCTTGGTGGGTCGATCCACCTTGGACTTCCTCTTTATGTGTGCCTTCTCATATGCCTAGCAAGCATCGTGCATTCGATAAACATTTTTGATCACAATCCCGACTCAACAGCCTCAGAAAGCGGCAAAGGTGGACTTCTTTTCTCCTGGGGATCTTGTTGGATCGTGAAGCATATAAAGAAGTTTTCCTGTATTCTTCTCATTAGGCGATCGTCTTCTTCAACATCTCAGGTATTGCTCCACACTTTGATTTCTTAAACGATTGGTGATAGTTGTGATTAGAATACTTTTTATGTGCCGCCGTAACTTATCTTCCCCTATTTTTTGTAGTACATCATGAAAGGAGTTGGTGATGATCACTCTGCAGCTTCTTCAAAAAAAAGTTTTGAAGTTGATAAACCAGAAGCTAACGCACATGAGGAGGTGATGACTAAAATTGATTCTCCACTTCGTGAAGTCAGCCATGCCGTACAGGGAATGTTTATCTTTCATTTAACCATTGTCAGGGGGCGGCTCCATGCTCTTTCAGTTACAATCGATATGGAGGATAAACAAAGACATGAAGAAGCATTTCGAGCGAAGTGGAAACGCGAGGCGTCACAAGCACCAGTAAGATCGAGAACTGAAAGGTTTGCGGCTCGGTTGAAGAGACGGAGGGTTGAACACGAATGTCCTACAAGTGATGGGAAGTGTGATTACCCAATACGTGGTGGTGTGATAATCCTTGACCCTGATACTGATGATACTGAACGTCCGAAAGTAATTGGCATGATTTCCAAGGTTGCAATGTATTCTGTAGAAGGTGCAGAAGATACGAATGTTGAAGATGTTGAGGCGGTAGATGCTGTGCCCGAAGAAGAAGTTGAGGCGTCTCTGGAGAAAGCGACACAAGATGTGGATCCCAACAGTGATGAAGACGCAACCAGCAATTGAGTTTCCCTGTTATTCTTCTTCGTAGTTTTTTTTTATATACTCAGTGGCGGCTGAGTTTGAAGTTTTCTTCTTTGCTTGCTTGTCTTGAACAAAGTTTTATTCAATGTTGCTTTAGAAACATGCATATTTTTCTGCTTGTGCCCCCCTGACGTGAGTCTGGCTCTGTTGAAGTAGATCATGTAGGATACCTTCCTCCTCCCCTTTTTACATGTTTTATTCCTCCCATATTACCAGGCTGGTATGAAGATTTGGTATGAGGATTTAGGGTTTTCTTTCTGGGTAATGGTGGTTTGAAGGTGACTCATAACTTTGTGTGATTTTATGAGAAATTATAAAAGGAATGAAATCTTGATTACTTGAAGAAATATTGAAACCCTAATAAGTATGAAGGCAAGCGATGCCATCATTTTGAAGGAATTACAAATATTGTGAAAAGGAAAATTGTTAGAGGAATCCCCCCGGGGGGATTAGAGAGGTGATGTCGTGTCTTCAAGTGAGGTAGGGCTTGAGCCATCGTGAGTGAACAACCACACCTTCGAGTTTGTCTGCATTGATGATCTTGCAGTAACTGCCCAAGATAACATCTACCACTAAGAATACTTCCTCTTCCTTTGCAGGGATATCAGTCTGGGCAGTTATTTTTACTGCCATGTTTCCAACTTGGAACGTGGTTACCTTTGCTACCATATCTCCGATTTGAAACGGATTTGGACTTGGTATAACAGCTTGCTTCTGACACGTGTCATTCTTGACTGCTTCCAAACTTTTGGTGAAGCGATTAAAGGGGCCAGCACTCCATTCACATCTCTTGGTGGTGGCCCGCCTGTCAGGTGAAACAGTCCCCTGTGGTCCAGCAGGACAATTATCCACTACTTGCAAAGAGGGTTATTCAATGAGACTTACTTGGGCTCGGAATCTCTTGACGTAAGACGAAGGGCTTTCACCAGGGAGTTGCGTTATGCTTGTGAGTTGTTGGTATGGAGGCAACAGGCAGTCTTCGAGTCTCCAAGGTTTGTTGAAAATCATCGTAGCTGGCTTGTTGGAGATTCTTCCAGGTACTGAGATTGGTAAGGAATGTGCCTTGTGTACCCACGGGCGCCCCAAAATCATGTCGTAATCTGGATGTTCCTTAATTATATGGAATATGACTTGTGTTGGAGTGTTACCGATCTTGACATCAAGGTCAATGTATTCGTAGACATCCAAAAACTCTCCTGCTGGGCTCTTGATCACAGTCGGACCACGGGTAGCCTCCTGCTTTGAGATTTTCGCAGCTTGCAGGGTCTTGATAGTAACAATGTTGAATTCAGAAGCTGCATCGATTAATATGCTATCGAACTTGACATCTTTCAAATGGGCGACGGTCAAAAGTCCCCAGTTTCCTTTGTTGGCGCTATCTTCCAAGGAGGCTTGAGATGCTTGAACGACTTCTTTTTCTGGGTAAAAACGCCCGCCTGACACAATACGGTTGAGGGCCATGAATATATCTTGACGTTGTACCTTGTAAAGGTACAAAATTTCACACAGGTGTTCCATCATGGATTGTGCAGTCTTGCGCACAGAGTCTCCAGGGATCATGCAACTTCGGACAGCAAGATGGTCTCTGTGAACTCCTTCATTTCACAATTGAAGCTCTCCTGCTTCTATGTTTTCCCTGAAGATTTCTTTTAACTTGTTGCAATCCTTAGTTGGGTGGTGAACAAACCTATGATAACGGCAGTACTTAGGGTCTGCCATGTCTTTCTCAGTTAGTGGACGTCTGATAGGAGGTATCTTGATAGCATCATCCTGAATCCATGCCTCCAAGAGTTCCATTACTTCATTTATCAGAAACGGGAAGCATGTGTCTTCGGTGCTATGCGCAGGATCTTTACTTGTTCTCTTCCGGGGCGAAGCTTTATGCGTTTGAGCCGCACGCTTGGGTTGGTTTTCTGCCGCCGCTGGAGCTTTTCTCTTTTCGCCTTCGCTTACTACACTGACAGAAGGGCCAGTATTATACTGCTTGTTGATGAGGTGCCTGTTTCCCCGATTATCTCGTGAATCGTCGCTCCGAACGATCCTGGTTCTTTCCAATAATGCTGGGGCGGTAGTGGTTGAACGTTTGGCTGCTTCATGGAGCTCTGAGAACGTCTGGAATCCCAATTTTTCCAGCAAGGCGCGATATATGGGTATCATTCCATTTATGCATAATTCCACCAGCTGTCGTTCTGTGACATTTGGTTCATGGCAGTCCAACGCTTGTGTTCTGAACCTCTTGACAAAATCATTTGGATGTTCATTTTTCCGTTGGGAGATTCTCCCCAGGTCTGAGAAAGTAACTTGCTCAGATACAAAGAAGTACTTCTTGTAAAACGCGCTGACCATCTCACTCTAATTGGATATGCTGTCGGGTGCGATGTTGTTGTACCACGTATAGGCTCTCCCCGTAAGTTATTTGGATAATTCCTTCAGGCGGAGAATGTGATTGTATTCGTGTTCTCCTAAGGATTCTAAAAATCGAGAGACGTGTTCATGAGCATTACCGATACCATCGTAAAGGGTGAATTAAGGGGAGGTGTATCCCCTGGGAAGAGGAAACTGCTGCACGTCTTGTGGATATGGAGGTTTGTGTAGATGCGCATCCATAGGATTTTCTTTGCCACGATTTTGGAGGAGTCTCTCCAGATCTTCACGTGTAATAAAGTTGGATGGTTGGCTCCTTTACCTGAGACGCTCCTGGTCCCTTTCTCTTGCCTGGTCAAAAGCATAAGACTCTTCGTTCAGGTAGGCTTGCGTAACTGAGGCACTTGCTCCATGTGTGCTGAACGTATTTCTTGTTGGCCCTTGGGGATGTCTCGACTCTTGCGGTAATCGATCGTTTAATGTTTTAAGGAAGGTGAGTACCTCCTTCTGAGTGGTTTCCATGTCCGCCTGAGCTTTAGCGAGGGTTTCTTGTCTCTCCATCAAGTCCACCATGGTTATAGGAGGTTGTCCTCCTTTGGGTCCTCCAGATCCTCGTCCTGAAGGGGGAGTAACAGTCGTTCTGGTGATGGACGGAGGTGTCATGCTTGAGGAAATTCCTGGATTTGCAGCCGCTCTAGCTCTCGTAATGGGAGGTGTCACACCTACTGGAATGTCCGCTCCTGCTCCGCTGGTACTGGTGGTACTGATGGTAGAAGACGCAATTCCACGGGACACGTTGGTTATACTGGAGGGTTGTATAGTCACACCAGTAATTGGGATATCAGCGCAAGAAGTGCTGTCGGCGCTACCTCCCTCGGGATTGGTTGCTGATCCAGATCTAAGATCCACCATTCTTGAAAATTGAAATGGTATTGAAGAGATCGACTTCACAACCGATAGATTAACCTCCCACTGTGGTCGCCAATTGTTTGTGGGAGAAAACTACTTCTGCAGGTTTAGGTAATTTTGGGTGTGTGTGGATGAGAAGTGAATTTAAACCTTCAACAAATGTGCTGCACGATGAGCACTTTTGATTCGAGAGATAATCTTTACAATTCTGTCCTAAACCGAAGACACGACCGTTCCAGATTTGTTTCGGTCACAGGTGAAGGATGTGAGGTTGATCTTAGGGAGGGAAGCGAAGAAGGTGTTGAGAGTATAAAGGTGAAGGCTATTTGATGACTTGTTAACAGAAGGTTGAGAAGGCTAGCAAATGTTGCAGGCAGGCTCTGGATGTCGAATATGATGGTATTAACACTTGGTTTTTTCTGTGTTGTTGGAAATAGGGAGGAGAACCTATTTATACAAGTCGATAAGCCTTCATCACGTCTCTCGTAGGAAAGTGGAGGAAGTGGAGTGATGGAGGAAGTGGAGTTGTGTGTTAGTGTCACACGGTTGCTTGCCCACTTCTCCTATCATTGCTAACCGCCCATGTTTCCCTGACACGATTGGTAGGCTCGGAAAGATACCTACTATTGTGTATACTGCAAGTGCACAGTGTCGACAATCAACACAGGGCAAGCACAGGTCGAACCACAGAGACTTGGAGAGTGTAGAAGTTTATTCTAAATCCTGATTCAGAGAGTAACCAAAAGGGGTTTGATTTTGTCGATACGACGATATGATTTTCAAGTGACTGAAATAATAAAAGTAAAAGATGCAAATAACAAGATATGTAAACAATGATAATATGGATACTAGGGTATTCAAATCCACCAATAACCTATGATATGCATTCAACTTGTAATATTATTCTTGTCCTTATAGTAGATTCAAGTCTACCGTATAACTAAGGTGTTTCTCCAATGGATAATTTAATCACAACTAAAGTATTTCTCCAAAGCATTAATTGTCTAATCAAGCACAACTAATCTAAAGATCAATATTTGGTTAAGCATGAGTTGTAGCATAATCAACATAGAGATATTCTAACTACAATGGATACATGGCATACATTGTGAGAGCAAGATGTTGAAAAACTTGGATTAAATTATATCTTTAAACAATTCTAAACTTTCAAGAACAAGATACAAGATATGAATACATACCAATGAGATTAGGGCTTCATCTAAACCCTAGTAAATGAAACTAGAACATGAAGAACATTACAACAAAACTTAAATTTGATAAACTAACATGAACAAGCTATTCTTGGATGGTTTTTCAACACAACAACCCTCTCTATTTATACACAAAATTCCCTCAAGCACTTGGATCCGAATTTTGGCACTCATCCACTCAACAAAACATGTTTTCTTAATTGATGGAATATATTTGGTTGTGGGAAACAAA
The DNA here is from genome assembly GCA_023529315.1 of Papaver bracteatum. Lineage (NCBI taxonomy): Eukaryota > Viridiplantae > Streptophyta > Magnoliopsida > Ranunculales > Papaveraceae > Papaver > Papaver bracteatum. The sequence continues at coordinate 483,033 of JAJJWX010002350.1, read as the reverse complement.
TTGGGAGTGATTGAGTGAGAGAATGGGGGTGAGGTGGATGTTTTGGAAAGAATCCAATGGGGGTGAGGTGGATGTTTTGGAAAGAATCCAATGGGGTGAGGTGGATGTTTTGGAAAGAATCCAATGGGGGTGAGGTGGAAATGGATTTGGGTCTTGGGTTTTGGATCATGGGTTTTGGATCATGGGTTGTTTAATCCCATGAATTTGTAAACAAGTTGCCACTGATGCGCGAGCGGGTTGCAACGCTTCCAACTTTCTTCTCTTTTGTCTTCTCAATTCTTCCAAGCTTTATTTAGTACTTAAAAACACAAAATTAATTAATACAAATATTTATTCTTGAAAATGGTAAAAATGCCGAATTTGGGATAATATATGACTTTGAAGCGCGAAAGATGAGTTAAGTGCCAATGAAAAGGTGTATGAATATGCAATATTTGGCACTCATCAAATACCCCCAAACCTGAATTTTACTTGTCCTCAAGTGAAACAAATCCGTAAATCCTAACTATACCACTGTCGCTGGTCTCTCGAATGCATTTAGCGTATGCACTAAGCCTTTAAACCCCTAGGTGTCCCTAGTGGACGAGTTGTAGTCTCGTGAGGGCCTACCAAAGAAGTACCCACAAACCCTTCTCCAATATCGTGAGCATCCATAGAAATGTCTTTGTCTTCGGTCTTCAACTGTAGATGATGAACTTAGGAATTTCGTAGAACCTTGATAATTTGTAACCATTTTTTTTTAAGACCCGCTACACAGCTGATCATCATATTTTTTTAGTGACCCGCTACACACCGATCATCGAGATACCAAACACAAGACCCGCTTACACAATGGTCATCATACAAAAATTTGATTTTTGATTTATTTATTTTTTAATAAAAGACTAAAAAATCTATATGCAAAACACTACAAAAAAAAATCCTACAAAAGACCCGCTACACAAAATAGTCATAGAAAAGAAGAAAAAAAATGCAAAAGACTACAAAGGATCCTACAAAAGACCCGCTACACAAATTGGTCATAAAAAAAATGCAAAAGACTACAAAGGAAAAAAAAACATACAAAAGACCCGCTCCACAGCTGGTCATCCTAAAAACAACAACAAATAAAATGCAAAAGACTAAAAAAAAATCCTACAAAAGACCCGCTACACAACTGGTCATCAAAAAAAAAATTTGATTTTTTTTTTTTTTTTTTTAAAAAAGACTAATTTGATTTTTTTAATAAAAGACTAAAAACTCTATATGCAAAACACACCCCCAAACCTAAATCTAACATTGTCCTCAATGTTTCAAAAGATGATAAGAACACATATCAAGAGAACAAGGTAGAGAAGATTTAAAGGAAAGAGATTACCCGATGCAGAAAGGGTGGTGCTAACCATAATTGAATGAATGCTTTGAAAGCAAATAATATGAGCGCAAGACAAAAAGTTTGGTTAGCACATAAATATATCAACAAGATTTAAAATTTTACCTACTAGATTATACAATGATGACTCACCATGTACCAACAATCTAAAAAGTTGAGGATCAACCCAAAAGACGTAGTGCGGAAACATCAACAACCTTACACAATTATAACAGGACAGCAATGCAAGTGAGACTGCATATGTGAATGAGTTACCCCCAACCTAGATTTTTCAATAGATATATTTTTTGGGTACAAAATCTAACAATTTCAGGGGTGCACCATGCACAAGATCTAGTTCAAAGTGGATTTTGTCAGGGATGGATGGAGAGACATGAGTGAACTCTAATTGTGGCTCATCAAAGGTATTATATTTAACTGCAAAATAGTCCAAGAGGACTTGAGAGGCACACAGCCCAATCCTAGATTAGGTACTCTTAGAAAAGTAGGTTTAACAATAACTTTACAAACCAAATCTAGGTTGGGTGCAAGATTACCAGTTTGTGACATGGGAAGGGAGGTAGGCACATCATTATTAGGCACATCTATAACTCCTAAATCATTTGCCAGTGTCGCAGCATGCTCACATTCATAGAACAATCCATCAAGACCCAAATAAGTATCATGCTCATCCAAAGTTTTATTCTCATGCATAGACAAATCCAAAGAGACATCACAATGTTGTGACCTAGGTAGAGAATCATACACGTCAATTATATTTTGATGCATAAGATCATTAGTGTCGACAGGAGATTCAAAATTACCTATGTCAGACACAAGTACAACATCATGTTCATGCTCATAAAACAAATCAATAAGCCCCAGTTCACAATCATCCCCTAGAACTTCAGTTTCATGCATAGGAATATCACAAGAAACTTCACATTGTGACTTAGGCAGAGAATCTGACACATTAAAGTTATTTCCATGCATAGTTTCATTGGTGTCTACAGAAGATTCAACATTTTCTAAGTCACAAACAATTTGTGTAGCATGCTCTCTTTCACAGGATAACTGCACAGGCTCAAGATTAGTAACCACATCACATGTATATGGAACATTAGAAGAAACATCATTCATTAAGGTCGAGGCAGAGAAGCCTAATGTCTCTCGAACTCAAAGGTTCGACAATATTTTCAAAAGAAAAACATATTCTTCTAACATAACATCATCATCATCACAGAAATGCATTTCCTTATTTAAAATCGTAGTATTTCTAGTCCCTTCATTTAAAACAGGTTCATATGCAATATCAGCTACACAAGTAAGACTAGGCATACTATTTTCACATTTTATTTCATTAGGACAAACAAATATTTCATCCTGAAATTCCTCCTTTCCTACATTTTGTAAATGAATCAAATTCATTTTTAATAATGCATCAAGTTGTTCAATGGAATGAGAGTCTTCAACAGTAGGAAATTCATAATTAATGCTATATGGTTTATCATGCAATACACTCCTAGCATTATTTTGTTCGATGAGTCGATATTTTCCTCCACATATTGAGAAGTACAAAATTGTTGAACTTCCCACGTGGTGGATGATACATGTGTGCAGGGTCATTAGGGTCTATAAAATACGATTGCAACCTTCGAAAGGTTGATTATGGTCCCAATGACTATCAGCTTTGTAATCTGTTGGCATTTCATATTTTGGATTTTCATGATATTCTCTAGATTGCCTAAAATCATGCAAAATATAGCAATTCTCAGCAGGATGGCCTAAGCCTCCACATAAGGTACAAGCATAGATTTCAGATTGCCTAGAAGAATTATATGCGACAGATTCATGCATTTGCATTTCTAAAGCTGCAATTCTAGCTTCTAACTGGTCCAAAAGTGATGATTGTGAGAGTTGGGCACTGTAAAGATGTTCATTTTCACCCTGTGGTGGATGATACATGTGTGAGTAGTTACTAGGGTTCATGTATTGATGCTCAGGACTGTGAAAATTTCCATAATAATCCCTATAACTAGTGACATCATGGTCTGTTGGAGTTTCATAATGTGAAGCATGCCCGTAAGCAAGCTCTCTGATGGATTTGTTTCCATCCCCACCTGCAGACCAGAATCCTGACATGATCTCTAACTAGCACTAGGCTTGTTGCAGAGATTGGGATGTACACACTAAAACAGACCAATTTTTTTTTTTTTTTTTTTTTTTTTTTTTTTTTTTTTTTTTCAAGCCCGTTCTCTAATTACCTCGGGCATACATTAGAAAAACAAAATAAAAGAAGAAAAATCATAAACAGAAGGGAAGTTTTATGCAATCGCAAACAAGGATGACTCTACCACGGAAAACCTACGATTTCTAGCAAACAAAAAGCATGATGGTTCCACTTAGATTGTTTTCTAGACCACTTCTCTAATCCTTCGAAATGGAATTCGTTACAAACTGAGCAAACTCCTCTGGAATCAATCCGAGTTTAAGTAAATTGAATAGAGGCGAGGGAAGCTCTGCAGGAGCTTTGATACCCAAGGCCTCACCGCATTCCAAGGCGTTGCAGTCACGCATTCAATTTACAAACCGTCATGAACTTCAAGTATGCTTAGAGAGTAACCAATATTTTTCGAACGACTCTCCTACTAAGCTCGTTACCTTATAGGTCTCGTTTTATTTTAAATTTTAATGCTTAGGTTCACGTTAGGTATTGTTTTCCTAAGGCGGGCAAGAAGAGAACGGTGATGAAATCCGACCCTTATCTTGTATGGCCAGTCCTTGACCTTTACTAGGAAAATAAAGCAGCCGTATTCAATTCCTCAACATATATGCAAACGAAGGAATACAAGAACTCGCTAACAAGGGATTCGCGAGTGTTTCGACAAACTTACCTCCCGTTCCGGACGGGGATGAACCGTTGTTGTCGACTCGGGCCACGACTCCTATGTCATGAACGAACCCGAGGGGCCGAGGTGATATTGTAATCACCGTCCTTCTCTGCAAAAATGATTGATATTTAATAATACCCTTTTGTAGGGTTTAAAAATAAAAAATAAAAATAGAATGTCCAAGTCCAAAGTCCAAAATAAAGTGCAAAAGAAAAAGAAAATTACAAGAGTAAAGGAATCCTAATACAAACTAAAAATAAATAAAATAAACTCTCTTTTTTTTTTTTTTTTTTTTTAAAATAAAAACTTCTTCCGCTTCCTTTCCTTCGCCTTTACAATAGCTACTCAGGCACCTGTTGAGCTCAAAAGAGGTAGTTAGGGTTTCGAAGTTTTAAAGCAAAAGCAAAAAAAAATCAAAAAAAAAAATAAGTGTAAAGTTGACTGTGAATAGTTGCTACGTGCTGAGTTATCTACAGCAACAGAATAGTGAACTATCGTTACTACAAGAACAAAAAACTGAACTATCGTTGCTACAAGAAAATGCTACAAAGAACTATCGTTGATTTTGTCGATAACCAAAAGGGGTTTGATTTTGTCGATCTGACGATATGATTTTCAAGTGACCTAAATAATAAAAGTAAAAGATGCAAATAACAAGATATGTAAACAATGATAATATGGATACTAGGGTATTCAAATCCACCAATAACCTATGATATGCATTCAACTTGTAATATTATTCTTGTCCTTATAGTAGATTCAAGTCTACCGTATAACTAAGGTGTTTCTCCAATGGATAATTTAATCACAACTAAAGTATTTCTCCAAAGCATTAATTGTCTAATCAAGCACAACTAATCTAAAGATCAATATTTGGTTAAGCATGAGTTGTAGCATAATCAACATAGAGATATTCTAACTACAATGGATACATGGCATACATTGTGAGAGCAAGATGTTGAAAAACTTGGATTAAATTATATCTTTAAACAATTCTAAACTTTCAAGAACAAGATACAAGATATGAATACATACCAATGAGATTAGGGCTTCATCTAAACCCTATTAAATGAAACTAGAACATGAAGAACATTACAACAAAACTTAAATTTGATAAACTAACATGAACAAGCTATTCTTGGATGGTTTTTCAACACAACAACCCTCTCTATTTATACACAAAATTCCCTCAAGCACTTGGATCCGAATTTTGGCACTCATCCACTCAACAAAACATGTTTTCTTAATTGATGGAATATATTTGGTTGTGGGAAACAAATTGGGAGTGATTGAGTGAGAGAATGTGGGTGAGGTGGATGTTTTGGAAAGAATCCAATGGGGTGAGGTGGAAATGGATTTGGGTCTTGGGTTTTGGATCATGGGTTTTGGATCATGGGTTGTTTAATCCCATGAATTTGTAAACAAGTTGCCACTGATGCGCGAGCGGGTTGCAACGCTTCCAACTTTCTTCTCTTTTGTCTTCTCAATTCTTCCAAGCTTTATTTAGTACTTAAAAACACAAAATTAATTAATACAAATATTTATTCTTGAATATGGTAAAAATGCCGAATTTGGGATAATATATGACTTTGAAGCGCGAAAGATGAGTTAAGTGCCAATGAAAAGGTGTATGAATATGCAATATTTGGCACTCATCAACGATCTTGTGATGGCGTGTTGCACGCTGCACGCTGTAAACCTCCAGACCAATACCCCAGTTTGTATCCCCCAGTTGTGACGTGATTAACGTCTCGAGTGAGTCGTGGGACACACATAAGGTAGCAAACAGTGCTAGGTAAAATAATCAAGTTGTTTGTAGGCGCATATTGTATGCATGCGGTGCATTAAATATGCTTAACATGCTTGAAGCCTACACAACCTTGAATAAAAGATTGCAAGTTGAAGTGACTCAACTAGCTATGTTCAGGCGTTGTTCGGAGGTCGCATGAGAGGGACCCACCCTGGCTGGTTATGCCATGGGGAAGTGTGGAGGATGGTGATCACGGTGATACCTTGCTTTCCACCTAACTCCCTTCCTAGGCTATTCATCCAAGCATGCGAACTTGGACGGACGAGATTGATGGAGGAATAACCGTTGGATTAGGGTTTGGAAGGCTTGCAAGCCTCCCTTTTCACCCTAACGGTTTTCAGCCTTGAGAGGTGTGCATGGAGTGGCCGATCGGTCCAGCAGGTAGGCGGGATGCCACTCTTCATGCCCATGCTTGTTGGAAGTCAATCAGAGCAATCTAAGTCGCTCGTTTCAGCCTGCGATGATGGACAGCCGAGATTAGAAGGGGGCCGTGCATGCTACATTTGGGAATGAATTTCGAGATGGATGGTCTGCAACCGTTCGCGGACGATTGGTTGGCCGTGTAGCTGGGCCCACAGTGGACATGCTGGTGTGGTCGGACAGCTAATCCCGCCTTCCTTTGGCTTCCGTTCGTTTGTCTCAAAGTGGCTGCCTGCGACCACTTGATGCAAACCCTAATTTAGGGTTTCCGACCGGTTACCTACATCCGACCGAATCCGGCATTTTCCGACCTCTTTTGGTGAGGTCGATGGTGCGAGGGGAATGTTGGGATGACGGTGAGCATGTGCATGCGCGCTACTCGGTCCCGCACGTGATCTAGGCCGTCCAACCATGCCTGCGAAGTTGGACGGATGAGATCTATTTTTGAGTTTGTTTTCAGCAGGTGAGACTAACATGGGTAGTCTTGCATGCGTTCAACATGGCTAATATAACCCGCCGTCAGGTAGCCTATAGGTGTTTGCATGTCGAACACAAGTCTTTGAGCAGGGCATTAATTGTAATGCTGCAAACCTACAGAAAATCGGGATGGTTGCTACATGCTCCGCTCTGGGTAGGTTTTAATTCTCAGGGATGGTTGCACATGCTCCAATAAATTAATATGGTGAGAATATTCACCGCATGAAGGCTTTATCCCTTGCAGGACGTCCGCTTAGAATTTGGCTTTTACAATTTTAGCCCTGAATAGAATTCCACCATCAACAATAACCTATTTTGTGTCAACTGACAGAGGCATTGAAAAACAGGGAAAGAAAGAATAAAATATCACCAGAATTATCACGAGACTCCGCTTGCTTAACTAATTTCCTCAGCGAATTATACGTAGAGTCAGCTGCTGCCAAAATATCACTAGAGTACTGTCTTTTGACTTAAGCCCAGATACCTGCATAATAATCAATTTGATGTTTCAGTACTGAGGTCACAATTATATAAATATGAAAGAATTTGGAACTTGTTAAATTTATGAAGACCCATCAGACCCAATGGCTTCATGGCAGTAATGAAGATCACAACTTACCGTAGAAAGGTCAGCAACAACATATTACCGGAGAAAGGTTAGTGACAGGGGAAGGAGAATGGGCGCCATTTGGTTGTCCACACGTATGGTCCACAAAGAGGGTCTTGATGCCAGGGTTCAGCCTGAGATTTATACAAAGTTGATGCTGCCAATTCAAATTTCAAACAAATATAAGAATTAAAGAAGACTAATAAGTAATAAACATAACACTAATATGGAGTATTCTACAATATGAAACTATCAACTCAGCAAATGCAACAAAATATTTGGTAAGATAGGTATCAACAAGGTATACATTATTATGAAACACACAAAGAAATAACAACTCCTGATTCAAAAATCAAGTAATTAATCATCCATAAGCATGAGAAACTAAATAATACATTTATTCTGTAAAATTTATTAAGAAGTAAGCAAGTTATAATGCACCAGAATAATCGAATGCTACCCAATTTAATATAAACGAGGATGCAAATGAAAATACATAGAAGGCATCTAGACATATAGGAAAGATAGAATGCATACACATGTGTCATTTTATGGTCTGGCATGTCAATACTGCTCTATTAAGGACATTGCATCAGTACTTCTGTATAGAAGCTAACACCTTTCAGACTTTCCTCTTTGTGGATAATATTGAAAAGCTAAAATTGCTAAACTATTGTTAGTTACCTCTGATTAACCAGTGTCCTCAGCCTCGAGTTTTTCAAAGTGGGAAATTGAAGCTGCCCATTCTCCTTGAAAGTAAAAAAAGTGGAAATACACTAATCAGTAATCATAAAGGAAGAGGCATCCAAAAAATAATAAATATTACCAGATTCTAATATACTTGATGTTCACCACCCTCACCATCACCAACTTCAGTAGCTGCCCCGTACTACAAAAAGTCACCCAAGTCCCCACCACCATCTATATAGCAAGTCATATACTACTACAAGTCCCCACCACCATCAAATATATGTCATTATTGTATTCATAGTTTAATGATCTAAATCAACTTGTCCGTCCGTATGTGAGTGGAAATACAGGAATATCAAATTGGAGTTTCAAAATTTCCCAAATAAGCAATGAGCAAGGTGTGGATGGTGTAATCCTGAATATCATAACTTAATATATTTGCGCAAGACTATACTAGAGAGCTTTGTGTAGTTGGCCCGTCAGGTAAGCTAATAATTAGAAGAGCATCTAGATTGAATAAATAAATAGAAATGTTCATGAACTAACATTTGAACAGAATCATGAAATAAGCATTTAAACATACTTATCTGGATTGAAGCTACAAGGTTTAAACACTGAATGTGTTATTTTCCTCTCAGTGTTTGCTCAAGGAGAGCGTATTAGAATTCTACCCAAGTGTAACCATGGATTTCACATTAAATGCATCGATAAATGGCTCAGTTCACACTCATCGTGCCCAACTTGCATGCATTGTTTGATTGAGACATGCGAGAAAATTATCAATGGGGGTAGCCAACCAAGATCTTTAATTCCCCAAGCGCCTTTACCACCGCCACCACCATCCAGAAGAGTGGTTCCTTCAGAACATGAAGCTATCATACTGACACCATTAATCATTGTTCCATCAGAACGTGAAGGTATGATACGGAATGTGGTTGATATCTGCTAAATGTACCTGTAATTGTAATTGTATACACATGTTAGCTAGGTGCTTCAAAGGACCCAGGAAACACACCATTGTACAGAAACTTGAGTTATATGAAACTATTTGATTTATATATTTGCATCTTTAATATAGTGGCCCATTTTGACTTTCAATCCAGTAAAGAAAGAACAAGAAAGAAAATCAACATTAAACAATGATTCCGTGTATACCATTCATAACCCCAGTTTTAGTGGTTTCTCCAACTTCAGATCAATAAGGAAGGTTTTGCTAGTCCTAATTAGCTAGTCATCTGCCAACTCATGATCTATAATGGTTGTAGGACCTGCATGTTTTACTTTTACTTTGAAAAAGAAGATATAGGGAATGTTGATGGACAAAGAAAATCAACACTTCTATGGATTTTAGTTGTGGTGGTGGTTTTAGCCAAATAAATAGTGGTGGTGGTGGTTTTCTTGCAGTACGTAGTGGAAGTGCAAACCTTTCATATGGGAAACATAATTCTTAATTCTCCTTTCACAGCCATCACAGTCCATTTTCACTTTGATCTCCACTGTCTGCAGGTAATAAAAAACAACAAATAAACTTGTTTTAGGTGCTTAATTCGTATATAGTTGTAATCTAGAGAAACAACAGCGGCAACAGATAAATCTAGGGAGAGAGGGAGAGAATAGCAAAGCTACAAAGACAATACATACACACACACATAGTAGAAGTTGATAGTAAATTAACAAATTAGCATGACTATGTCTCTAGTAAAAACAGAGAGCCTAGCAAATGATTTACGCAGAATCGAGTATGTCCCACCACCATTGCTTTACCACCTAATGCTTGCAACGTATATGCCTTCAGTTTGAGGAGTATGTCCAACCACCATTGCTTTACCACCTAATTCTTGCAACGTCTCTTGCAGAATCGAGTATATCTGATTTAAGAGAATACATTAAGTTTAGGAAGATAAAGGATATATGTAACAGCAAAAACCAAAGTTACTTACCTGGCATGCTTAATAATTATCTATGTCACTGGTCTATCCGGAATACAATCGGTTCCAGTCAAGAATATCTCCTAGTTGAACCAATACCTACACGCATTACGCAGAACACAAGTCCTACTTGTAATCATTCAATAAACAAGAATCATATTTCTTGTTTCTCAGTAAATTAACCAAGCAAAAAACAGACATAATACAAGCAAGGACCATTAGTTACCGTCTCTCCACTGGTCCATGTAGTTTGTGCCATATCACCATGTAAATCTCCAACTTTAACTAAAACATCAAGTAGAGATGTCGATACAGGAAACCTCCATAGCATTGCAGACCCATTCTGGAATATCACCTTTGGGAAACTACATGAGTTAGAAAATAATTGGGACAAATAATACATCAAAGGGGAAGGAAGCTTACAATTCGCTTTGTTTGAAGAAAAAATGGTGGCGCGAGAACTTAAGTTTGAACCAACTTCTGCTGGGGCTTAAAACTAAAATGATGTTGTTCTAGGACGAAAGAGTAAAAGTTGTTGAATGTCTCAACTAAAGGATGAATGGTGATCATGTGTATATCCACGTGTTAAAAGAAACTAACCTGACTAGTTATGATATTGCCAATGTTTCACATCTAGTCATCAATTTGAAAGGTAATAAAAAGAAAAGACAAGAAAAAGTAAAACGAAATCGGATGCAGCTAAAACACATTTGACTAAGAGGAATTCCCTATTTTTAATAAGATAATGAATATAATCTGTAGTATACTTCTTGCAGACCTACAATGATTACACAGTAGAGCTGAAATATGCAAACATTAAGTTCTTAACACTTCAGTTGTCAAAGAATATGGAACCATACCATACATGTGCATTCTGGATCAATGGGACGCATATCACTGGCCATTACTTTGTGCTTTAATTTAAGCAACCACTGTGACATGAAGTTTGATTGAGAAAGAAATGTCACTTGTAAGTACAAGCTTATGAACATGGAGTTACATTTTAAAGAAATATCACTTCCAAATTCAACTCTGACCAGTTCTTCTATGTACAAACTCTGATGAGCACACTGTAATCATATAACAACAACAAACCATTAAATCAGTTCATATTATGAAACCCTAAAATAGAAATTAAACCCAAAACTGAAAATTGATCAAAACCCCTAAAACAGCTTAACATAAAACAATAAATTAAACTTATACCTTCTGTCATTTCTTCAGAGTTCTTTCTTCAAAGTAGTCCATCTCTTCAACCTTGACAAACCCTAAAATGGAAAAAATAAAATCGTGTTAGATTCAAAAATAAAACCTTTTAAATTGAAAGAGAAAGAATAAATCAAAAAACTAAAATCGAAAAACAACAGATTAACGGATGAAACCCTAAAATCGAAAAACTGAAATTGAAAAACTAAAATCAAAATCTTTTAAATCGAAAACAGATTCAGAGATGAACCTAAAATCAGTAAACTAAAATGAAAAAAAAAACAGATTCACAGATGAAACGTGAAATCAAATGCCCTAAAATCGTGAAACCATAGAATCCGTAAACTGAAATCGAAAAACTAATAATGATAAACACTTACCAGATCGAACACGAGCAACCAAACCTCTAATATTAGCACTTAAGATCGAGCTGCAACTGAATCTTCAAGGGGAGAAAATATCATGCGGGAGCAGAAAAGAAAAAAAGAAGATGAAAATGAAAATGAAAATGAAAATGGTTGAATGGCTGTGAAAATTCTAAGTATAGGCAGATAAGGCTGAAGAGGTGGAAAAATAAAGCATAAGCCTGACAAAACTTTGACTTGGGCGGAAAAAAAACGTCAAAGTGTTTCCGACCACACGCGTGCTTCGCATGCATGAACATCTCGCCGTTGCTATTCGCAACTGAAAATCTGATGTCGCTACATTAGCAACAGGCAACAACTGTTGTGAAAATATAGCAACGGAAATTTTGCAACGGCACTAGCGTTGTTGCTACTCTGGGTTGCTATATCCTTAAAATGGTGTAGTGTGTATTAAGCCGCTACAGACACTAGCCTTACGTCTCTGAATCCCAGCCGGAATCTATGCACTTGATTCCCTTAGCTGATATTACCCACAAATAAGAGTTGATATGACCCATAGTCGAAGACTTGATAAACAAATATGTCTCACACAGGAAAGTCTATTGCATAGATAAATCTGTCTCCCACAGATAAACCTATGAGTTTTGTTCTGTCTTTTGATAAATCAAGGTGAACAGGAACCAATTGATATACCAGACTTATATACCCAAAGAACAACCTAGAAATATCAATCACCTCACAATAATATTAATCGCATGGTAGCGAAACAAGATATTGTGGAATCACAAACGATGAGACGAAGATATTTGTGACTAACTTTTATCTTGCCTATCGGAGATTAAATCTCGAGCCAATCTTAGAGAAGATAATACTCAATCACAATAGAAAAAACAAGATCAGATCACTCAACTACAGTGAAAATAGTTGGGTTTGGATTCACAATCCCAATGAAGTCTTTAAGTCGTTAACCCACGAGGTTTCGTGAAAAACCTAAGGTTAAAGGAGAATCGACTATAGTCGCAACTAGTATCACATAGGAGGCGTTGGGATTAGGTTTCCCAGTTGCTAGAGTTTTCCTTTTTATAGTCTTCAAATCAGGGTTTGTAATCATTGTTACATTGGTAACAAAGCATTCAATATTCACCATTAGATGAAAACCTGATTAGACTCAAGCTAACATGTTTCAACCGTTAGATCAAACTTAGATTGTTACACACAAATGAAATGTACCTTCATTTAGATATGAGTAACCATACCTAAGATTGTACACCTTATTGGCTCAACAATAGTTAACCGAAGTTATCTATATGAACACTATTATATCAACCTTATTCATATTAACCATGACTAGTTCAAATGACTCAAATGAAACTAGTTTTAGAGTTGTTCAATTGTTTATATTCTCATAGAAGTATACAAGACACAATTGAAGCAAAATTTATTTTCATTCACTCGAATCAAGTCATGAACACTATAGCCACGGTTTGCAAAAGATTGCATTCCTTATTATATAAATGTATTAGTTCATGAAAAAACTGATTTTAGAACATCATCCACTTAGGTATGCATACGGGTATGCGTACCTAAGTAGCCGGACCAAGTTTGGGTTACGCCAGTAGGCGAACTGGTACGCATACCATCTAAACTCAGCAGAAATTCCTGGACCTGAACCTTACGCCAGTACGCATACCGGTTTGCATAACAGGTTCCCAGACTTCCTCAAACCATCAAGTATGCATACGGGTATGCATTCGATGGTTCCCGGACATGGATTACAAATATGCAAATACGCATACTATGCTTAAATCTATTTGTTCTAAACTCTATTTCAATCATTGAAACTTTTTTATAGGATGACTATTAGAGCATAGCTCGGTTGATCCCGCCAACCTTTGGTATGTCAAGTTTGGTTGTCATATTTTAGTGAATCAAAACTCATCTAAGAGTCGCTTGATTATATAACTAGAGACAACTTCATATAGGGAAGACTAGAAAGTCTAGGATTATGAGACTTACAAGTATTACTCGAAGACTTGAAGAATGTGAAGAAGTAACAAGCTACAACGACGACATCATTCTTCATCTTGAGGTTAGTAATATTTGACTTGAATTGTTTCATTCCTAACATATTTTTCAAGTCGTGCTATATTGAAAACATAACTACGAAGCTGTGAATAATTATACTCTAGTAGTAAGACATGATCACATGATAATAGAGTTAAGGAATTAGGATACGAAGTATAGCGCTTATCTTTTGAACTTTGTATATTTATGACATCGACATAATTGTATGAATGCTATTGTGATTATATGTATGGGTAAAGGTGAAGATTTCATCCTAGGAAACAATGTTTACATTTGTTTAAAGAAAGTACATTCATGAACTTGTTTTATGAATCGGAAAGGGAAAACGCTAGGCTTATTGGTATTGTTATTCATTGCATATCTTTGGATTACCAATATGTGTGAGTTAGTAGAACCGATCATAAATTGTTATGTATCTTGGTATAACTAATCACAGTGACTGACTTATGTATTGGTATGACTTTTATTAGTGTAACCAATCCTAAGTAATCACCTAAGATGGTATAATCGATATTTGTAATTGGTATGACCGATCCTAGTAATTGGTGTGACCGATTACAAAAGAGTTGTGTAATCGATCCTTGTAATTGGCGTAACCGGTCCTAGTAATTGGTGTGACCAATCCTAGTGACTTGTGTAACCGATCACAAGTAATACTATGAGTATATGGTAACCGGTCCTGGTAATTGATGTAACCGATCCTGATAACTAATGTAACCGGTCCTAGTAACCATATTAAGGTAGAACTGATTCTTGTGTTTGATAGAACCGTAAACCAATGATTAGTGATTTGATATTTGATCAATCACATAGTTGTCTTGGAATATAGATGAACCAATTCTAAACTTGTTTGGAAGTGTGGTATAATCGATTCCAAGATTGTAAATCTGTAAAAGGATTTACAAAGAAAATATGTCAACATACTTTGAACATAATCATTAACTCTTATCTTTTATTGTTCAAAGATATTCCTTAATAACTCAAGGAGATCCAGGACAGAAATAAATTAAGCATCTTTTAATTAAGGTTATTAGTTTTATATGCTTTTAATTACCAGCAATTAAATGCATATCTCTGGAAAATAAAAATTGTTAATGTGCATTTACTAATTGGAGATTTACTAGTGAGATTTCAGTTAATATTGGACAGAGCAATTCCAGGAATTATGAAAACCGATTTGGGCATTTATTGCATATCTTGAGAGTATTCGGTTTTTGAAATTCCTTGGTGTCCAAACATCCGTGGTCTATAAATAACCAAGTTTGCATTTCAAGCAAACTATCCTAAGAGCCAGGCAAACTTCATCTTTTTTTTGTTTCTGGTGGAGTCGTCTATCCGGAGAGGAAAGTACCATAATTAGGCGAAATCTCTTATGACCGCTCATTTAAAGAATTCCGTGGGATCAAGAAGCTCTACGAGTATCTTTGCTGGGAAACTGGATAATTGCAGTTTATTTTAGTTTTCATTGATTTGATTGACTAACGGTTGTTGAATTTTGATTGCACCTAGTTTGTTTATTCTTGAGAATAATCTTTTCTGATATAAAATTCACTCAAACTAGATCGAAGTTTCGACGGGATCTTTTGAATTGTTTGTAGATCTAAAGACGTCTTGTTATAATCTATTGTTAACAGACTCCGTTCTATGCGTGATTAATCACAAGAGATTCAAGTGGTGTTGTGCAGGTGTTTATTGAAGATTAAAGAAGATTTGAAGAAAAAAAATATTTCTTATCTGGTTCTATATCTTAGGGTGTGCACAAACCTTGATCGACTAGGATCCAACTAGAATCGGATTTATTCGATTGATTAGTTGTGTAAGAGCGCGCTACACCATTTTTACGGATTAGCAACAAAATTTTGCAACAGCTCTTGCACAGTTGCGAATTTGCAGCAGAATTTGCAACATCTCCATTATTAGCAACAACTTGGTGCAGTTGCGAAATTTTGATCCGTGTTGCAATTTGCAACGGCTTCCCATTCCACATGTGCTACTTGCTTGTGTGCAAGGTAACTCTAGGATTGCACATGTGCGAAGAGTTTGAGTTGATGGGAACACTATTTTTGATGGTTAGGATTTTCTCTAGAAAATTGAACGGTTAGATCTAATGTGTCACCCAACCCTATCATTATCCCAAACAAAAGATAAAACATAAGGTTATCATCTCTGCCTCCATCATTCTCGTATATATCTTCTCCTTCCCCCTCACCATTTCACTCTCTGGTTCAGAAAATAAAATCAATCTCACTTCTTATATCACCAAAATACTGCCACCATGAGCTAAGCTTGAGAAAAAAAAATCAACGAATTCCATTTTCTCGTCGATTTTTTCCTGAAAACCATCTGAAATTTCAAAGTTAGGGTTTTCCATAAAAAAAAATCCCTTGGGTTTTGACCTAATTCGAGATTTGGGTTCTTATATCAGTGCAGTATGGCACAACTGACATCAATATCTTCTTCCTTCTCTTACTCTTATGGTAGTTTGGTTGGGGGGCTTGGGTTTGATTAGTTGAAGGAGAGAAGTAAGTGGTGGTGGAGGAGAAGGTTGATATGGGAATTCACAGAGTCGAGATTAGTAATATTCTTGATCGATCGGTTTATTGGTTCATCAGATGAAATCTTCCTTTGATTTATGAATTATTTTAAATTTTAGGGTTTTTATTGTTCTTGTATTTTCTGGTAGGTGGTGGTGGTGGATACCGAGGTGTAGGAGATAGGGGAGGGGGTCTTAGTGGTGGATACAAATGTGAAAATCCAATATACAAAACCTAATAAATTATAGAAATTTCTTCGTACATATGGATCATTCTTCTCTTGGATCACTTAACCAGGGTGTTTGTGTTGATATCTTCAATATTTACCAGGGATATTGTGGTAATTATTGAAAATTCTCACTCTTTCTATTTACTGATTTTATGTCTTTTTAGATCTATTTCTTGTTCCTTTCTGAATTTTTAAATACTAGATGTTGAATGTTTGATGGGTTTGTCAAAAATAATGAACTTGTTTGAAAAGGATTGGACCTTTTTCTGGTTTTATTTGGCTTCTTACAAAATTAAGCTTATGAAACCCTCATAATCTTTTTCTGGTTGATGTTTTGGAGATATTTGTGGTAGTCTTGAAACCCTACAATGATGAAGTTGATAGGATAATTAGCAAACAGATTTGTTTTAGAAGAAGATGGGCACATTGTTAAGGATTGGTGGGTTAGTACTGGTAGAGCGATTACATATATTGATAGAGCCTCATTTACTTTTCTTTTGAACACCAAATAGAGATAAAACTTATGTACCCTGGCTTCACTATCACTTCTGAAAATATATATATATATATATATGTAAAGTTGTAACTGAGACATAAAATGTTAGTGTGATTGGAAGGTTGTCAGTAAATCGAACATGTTTCTAGCAATCTGTATCTATAAGAAGATCTGTTCCGCAGTTAGGGTCATTTTTTTTAAGCATAGAGACATGCATATAAACCCGTGTCTCGTTGACTTTTTGATGTCCACATTGTTTCTTTCAACTGGCTACAGATGCCAATCAAGTATAAATGGTCTCCTCAGTTGAGGATGCCTTGCAAACATTTCGTTTTATCTCTATGTTGATGGTGGAATTCTATTCAGGGCTAAAATTGTAAAAGCGAAATTCTAAGCTGACGCCCTACAAGGGATAAAGCCTTCATGCGGTGAATATTCTCACCATATTAATTCATTGGAGCATGTGCAACCATCCCTGAGAATTAAAACCTACCCAGAGCGGAGCATGTAGCAACCATCCCGATTTTTTGTAGGTTTGCAGCATTACAATTAATGCCCTGCTCAAAGCCTTGTGTTTGACATGCAAACACCCGTAGGCTACCTGACGGAGGGTTATATTAGCCCCATTGAACGCATGCAAGACTACCCATGTTAGTCTCACCTGCTGAAAACAAACTCAAAAATAGATCTCATCTGTCCAACTTCGCAGGCATAGTTGGACGGCCTAGATAACGCGCGGGACCGAGTAGCGCGCACGCACATGCTCACCGTCGTCCCAACATTCCCCTCGCACCATCGACCTCACCAAAAGAGGTAGGCAAATGCCGGATTCGGTCGGATGTAGGTAATCGGTCGGAAACCCTAAATTAGGGTTTGCATCAAGTGGTCAAGGGAAGCCACTTTGAGACAAACGAACGGAAGCCAAAGGAAGGCGGGATTAGCTGGCCGACCACACCAGCATGTCCTATGTGGGCCCAGATACACGGATAACCAATCATCCGCGAACGGTTGCAGACCATCCATCTCGAAATTTGCGCCCAAAGGTAGCATGCACGGCCCCCTTCTAATCTCGGATGTCCATCATCGCAGGCTGAAACGAGCGACTTATATTGCTCTGATTGACTTCCAACAAGCATGGGCATGAAGAGTGGCGTCCCGCCTACCTACTGGACCGATTGGACACTCCATGCACGCCTCCCAAGGATGAAACCCGTTAGGGTGAAAAGGGAGGCTTGCAAGCCTTCCAAACCCTAATCCAACGGTTATTCCTCCATCAATCTCGTCCGTCCAAGTTCGCATGCTTGGATGAATAGCCAAGGAAGGGAGTTAGATGGCAAACAAGGTATCACCGTGATCACCATCCTCCACACTTCCCCATGGCATAACCGTCCAAGGTGGGTCCCGCTCATGCGACCGCCGAACAACGCCTGAACATAGCTAGTTGAGTCACTTCAACTTGCAATCTTTTCATCAAGGTTGTGTAGGCTTCAAGTATGTTAAGCATATTTAATGCACCGCATGCATACAATATGCGCCTACAAATAACTTGATTATTTTATCTAGCACCGTTTGCTACCTTATGTGGGTCCCACGACTCACTCGAGACGTTAATCACGTCATAACTGGGGGATACAAGCTGGGGTATTGGTCTAGCGGTTTACAGCGTGCAGCGTGCAAAACGCCATCACAAGATCGTGTCAGGTAAACATGGGCGGTTAGCGATGATAGGAGAAGTGGGCAAGCAACCGTGTGACACTAACACACAACTCCACTTCCTCCATCACTCCACTTCCTCCACTTTCCCACGAGAGACGTGATGATGGATTATCGACTTGTATAAATAGGTTCTCCTCCCTATTTCCAACAACACAGAAAAAACCAAGTGTTAATACCATCGTATTCAACACTCAGAGCCTGCCTGCAACATTTGCTAGCCTGCTCAACCTTCTGTTAACAAGTCATCAAATATCCTTCACCTTCATACTCTAAACACATTCTTCGCTTCCCTCCCTAAGATCAACCTCACATCCTTCACCTGTGATCGAAAAAAATCTGGAACGGCCGTGTCTTCTGTTTAGGCCAGAATTGTACAGATTATCTCTCGAATCAAAAGTGCTCATCGTGAAGCACATTTGTTGAAGGTTTAAATTCACTTCTCATCCACACACACCCAAAATTACCTAAACCTGCAGAAGTAGTTTTCTCCCACAAACACTCTACTAGTCCAGATAATAATTGGTTTTGGTGTTCTATAAGATTAAGTTCTTGTCATCCTATTGATTGATATATTTCATCATTAATGTGAAGTGAGTTGATTCTATGTAATGCCCTCCTGATGGTGACACTTAGTAAGTGAAACACTTAAGTGACGTGTTGGATACTTTCAATATAGATGTTCGAGCAAGAAGTAATCATGATAGTTCAAGAGAGGCACTGGTTCATGTTTTGAAGTTGGTGGAGTTAAGGGGGAAGACAAGGTGCGAATGTTTCTTTTTCTAAGCACTTTGTGCAGGATTTTAAAAAATAAAATTTAGATGTATGGTATTCCTTCCTTTTTATTTTTTGGCGGCTTGAAGTCTCGTGAAGGGAAATAGTTTTTAAATGGTTTCAGTTAGAATACCTCTTGGATACTTGTCATTTGCAGCAATTTGATCCTTTTTCTTATGGTATTGCATGTTATAGAAGAAATTGGTCATCAGAATTCTATGTTTTGTATCCAAGTTGTGGGAATTCTGTGGCCGAGGTTCCTATAATGGTTCTAGTGATACATGAGGTATGTAAATTTTGTACTTTCCTTTTAGATTTATCTAAGTTCATATGAAAACTTTATCCTGCTTGTCATTTAAAATTTAAATTTATTACATGGTTATGGTTGCTTTTATTGTGTTATTTTACTTTTATATGACTAATAGTAAAGTTAGGTACTTGAACTTATTACAATAAACAGGTTGATATTCTTCAATGCCACCTTTCCAACTGAGATACAAGTTTGTCTTTGCAATAATTAAGCCTCGAAATCTGAATGTCGGCATTATCTGATCTGTAAGAACGTAATATGACCCCATTTAAAAACTCTTTCTTTTATTGTTGGACTTACATTATTGTTTGTTTCAATTTTAAAGCTGAAGAATAGCTCTAATGGTTCTCAACTAGTTATTTACTACATTTGATGAAGGAATCAACTATTGGATGCACATTATAAAGTTCTTGAGTGTCTATGGATCCACACCCTTGATGGAGGTGATTGACTTTGTCTTGACCCCGTTCTTGAAATTGTTGTGAATCTGGATCAAATAGTTGTATATAATTATAAGTTTTTGTTGTGAATGTTGTGATAATTTCTATGTTATCAGTATAATTGGATAAGAATCAAGCTTTCTATACCTTGATAATCACTGCTCCATTTGATACCTTGTGTATTATTTTGTTCTGCATATGAAAGTGAGAGATTCTCCAAGTTCTGCTATAAGGAAGCAGTGATGGATTGCTTGTATGCAAAATATGGATGTGATTCTTTTGTTCTGTGTTTTTGATATTACTTTGTGATCTTTATTGTATCTGATCAGTTGTCCAAGTACTAATTGACTAATTTAAAATAGCTTCCAGGTGGGTCGGCTCCTCTTCTTAGTGAAGCGCTTGTCATTGCTGGAATGCTTGGTTGTGCATTAAGTAATATTGGAGAGGTCAGAAGTCATCTTGTGCTCATTTTCATTCATAACTTGTCACTTGTGAGATGGCAATTTACCAAATGTTAATTTGATATCTATAGTGATTTTCTTTACCTTGATTTTATGTTATTGACCAGAATATATTGTTCAAATGGAAGACTTTGTTGATCAGTGCGCACTCAATGTGTCTCTCAGCTGGATTTGGCCTGAAAATGTTGCAAGGAACTCTTGAATAGGTCAACAACAAATTGACTTGACTTTTTTTATGTTGCAAAAATTTAGAAACGGCTAAAACTGTTGCTAAATTTAGAACCAGAACAATAAAACCGGGTCCGGCTAAGATTAGCCGTTCTAAGTTTTTTTGGTTGACAAGAACATAGCAACTGCAAAAAAACAGTTGTCTGAACTGAAAACCGTTGCGAATTTTTTTTCTCAACGGCTTTAGAGCTGTTGCAAAAAATGAAACGCCATGTTTCGCAACGGCTGGCTGCTATTGCAAGTCCCTTTTGCAACTGCACGCAGCTGTAGCTAATTCCCAAAAATGGTGTAGTATCGGCATCACCTTATAGTTTCTTGTTAATTTTATATTGATTGATTGCAAATCTAAACTATTCTACTTCGATAGTTGTTGGATAGATTGATCTGACCAGGCAAATGAGTTTATTTGTTGGAAGAGCCTTTGCTTATGACTTGAGATATCTTCATCTGAAAAAATCAAGAAAGTTATTACCAAACAGATTTGTTGTTCCTTTACTGTTTGGAACACGATCCAAAGGAATTGTTCCAGTGCGTGCACTTATTGAATGTCGGAAGCGCAAGGATACTGAAGAAACCAAGTGAACTATAGGTTTAGTTGCTTGGTCACAACTATACGAAGTTGGTTTAGATTTTGTATAACTGCTTAATTCTGAGAGTATTCAATTCCGGACTAGGTGGGGTTTTTCTGCATTTGTGGTTTCCTCGTTAAAAAAATCTTGCTATGTCTTTTACTTTTCTATTTCTGCAATTATAATTTGTTTATAATAATTAAATAAAAATACACAAAAGTTAACTCTGTATTACTTGATAGTGATCCTATAGAGTTTGGTTAAGTCTGAATCTATTATCAAGTAATCTCACTTTGATTGTTGTACTGTCTCAATCTCGTATCCATAGATGATCACACAAAATGTGAATACCGATTTGTAATATAGTCCGGACTTTGTCCATAGACAATCACTTTCATTAAGAGGACTTATAGGTGGATAAATTAAAGATTGTGGTGTATTTGGGTATTGTTAGAGCATATCTCGGTTGAACCCACCAAGCGTTGGTATGTCAAGTTTGGTTATCATATTTTAGTGAATCAAAACTCATTTAAAGAGTCGCTTGATTATTTACTAGAGTCAACTTTGTATAGGTTAGCTAGAAAGTTATTAGGATATGAGACTTAAAAGTATTACTGAAGACTTGAAGAATGTGAAGAAGTAAAGAACTACAACGGAGACATCATCCTTCCACTTAAGGTTAATTAGTAATATTTGACTTGAACTGTTTCATTCCTAACGTATCTTTCAAGTCGTGCATATTGAAAACATAACTGCGAAGCTATGAGTGATTATACTCTAGTTAGATATAGTATTAAGGAATTACAATACGAAGTATAACATCTATCTTTTGACTTCATATATAAGACATCGACATAATCGTATGAATGCTATTGTGATTATGTATGGGTATGAGTGAATATTTAGTCCTAGGAAACAATGTTTTACATTCGTTTAAAGGAAGTACATTCATAAACTTGTTTTGTGAATCGAAAGGGAAATCGCTGGGCTTATTGGTATTGTTATTCACTTTAAATCTTTGGATTACCAATATGTGTGTTTAGTATAACCGCTCATAACTTGTTTATGTATCTTGGTAAAACTATTCACAATGCCTAACTTTTGTGTTGGTATGAAACTTATTAGTGAAACCGATCCTAAGTAATCACCTGAGATGGTATGATCGCTATGTTGTAATTGGTATGACCAACTCTAGACATTGGGGAACCGATCCTAGTAAGAGGTACAAACGATCACAAGAGGGAATCGATCATTGTAAGAGGTGCAATAAGTTTTTAGTAATTGGGGAACCGATCCTATGACTTATGCAACCAAATACAAGTTAGATACCATAAATATGTGGTAACCGATCCTAGTACCTAGTCAACCAACTTTTGGTAACTAGCATGACTAATCTTAGTACCCACATGCAGGTAGAACCAAAACTTGTTTTGGTAGAACCGTAAAACCCATGATTGGTGATTTGATAGGATAATCAATCACATAGTTCTTGGAAGTCAGATGAATTAATTTTAAACTTGTTTGGAAGTGTGGAAAATCGGTTCCAAGATTGTAAATATGAAAAAGGATTTAGAAAGTAAAGATGTCGACATACTTTGAACATGTGCAGTAACTCTTACCTTTTATTGTTCAAATATATTCATTAATAGCTAAAGGAGAATCCCGGATCGAAATAAATTGAGAATCTTTTAATTAAGGTTTTTAGTTTTTATATGCTTTTAATTTCCAGCAATTAAATGCATATCTTTAGAAAATAAAAATTAGTAATGTGCATTTACTAATTAGAGATTTTCCAATGAGATTTCGGTCATTATATTTGGACAGTGCATTTTCAGGAATTATGAAAACCGATTTGGACTTTATTGCATATCTTTGAGAATATTCGGTTTTGGAAATTCCTTGGTGTCCAAACTTCCTTGGTTTATAAATATTGAAGTTTGCATTTCAAGCAAACTAATCCTCAGAGCCACCAAAACTACCTAGTTGTGTTGTTACTGGTGGAGCCATCTATTCGGAGAGAAAAGTACCCTAATTAGGAGAAATCTCTTACGACCGCTCTTTTTAAAGACTTCTTTGGGATTGGGAAGCTCTATGAGTACCATTGGTGGGAAACTAGATAATTGCGGTTAATTATTAGTTTTCAATTGATTTGATTAACTAACGGTTGTTGAGCATTGATTGTACCTAGTTTGTTTATGCTTGAGAATCTTCTCTTCTGATATAAGATTCACTCAAACTATATCGAAGTGTCGACGGGGATCTTTAGAATGTTTGTAGATCTAAATACGTCTTGTGATAATCCATTGTTAACAGACTCCATTCTATGTGTGATTGATCATAAGAGATTGAAGATGTTTGTGTGCAGGTGTTTATTGAAGATCTAAGAAGATTTCTTATTTGAGTTCATAATCTTTGGTGTGCACAAAACTTGATCGGCTGGGGATCCAACTATAATCGGTTTTTCTTTGTGATAACCTTGATTGATTAGTTGAGTAGATCGGCATCAATATAATTCTTTGTGATTAAGAGTATTTATTGCATAAGTCTAGACAATTACTTTGATAATTGTTGATAGACACTAAGAATCCCACAAAGGATCTTATTGGGATAAACAGGAGATCCTTTTGTCAAACTCATATCACGTTGTTTGAAAAGAGTTGTTACCGAACAGATTTGTTGTTCCTTTACTATTTGGAATACATACCAAAGGAATTGTTCCAAGTGCGTGACTTATTACAAGTTGGAGGCGTAGGGATACCGAGGAAACTAGGTGAACTATAGGTTTAATTGCTTGGTCTCAACTATACGAAGTTGGTTTAGATTTTTTATAGCAGCTTAATTTTTAGCGTATTCAATTCTGGACTACGTCCCCGTGCTTTTCTGCATTTGTGGTTTCCTCGTTAGCAAAATCTTGTGTGTCTTTTACTTTTTTATTTCCGCAATTATAATTGTTTTATTATAATTAGAACTAAAATACACAAACGTTAATTCCTATTTACTTGATAGCTATCCTATTATGTTTGGTTAAGTATGAACCTACTATCAAGTAAACATACTTCGTTGTTGTATTGTCTCGATCTTGTATCCATAGTCAATCACGTAAGTTATCTTGTTGTCGTATTGTCTCGATCTCGTATCCATATACGATCACACGAAGTGTGAACCGATTAGTTGTATTGTCTCGACTCAGTCCATATGCAATCACTTTCGGAGAAGGACTTATAGGTGGATTTTTTTATAGATTGAGGTATATTTTTGGGTACCCTCATATTTTTAGGTACCCTCGTATTTTCAATTGGTATCAGAGCAGGCAAACACAAAAATATATAATAATCTGCGTTTGGTGCGATCCAACCTATAAGAATTGAATATAATGGATGATTCAGTTAACGTAGAGAAAGAAGATGATATACTTCAGGAAGGTTGTTTGTTTTCAAAACCTGATAAACAACTCAGCTCTGTTAGTTCACTGGTTAAGCAAAACTCATGAGATATTAACCATGATGGGTTAATAAGAAAACAAATACTTGTGACAAACAAGTCAGATTCAGATGACAGTGATGAGATTAAATTTTTCATAAAGCTTGCTGAAAAATATAATCTAAAAAATAATATATATTATCCATTTGTCGAGAGAATCATCAGAGAATCTATGATAAAAACCAGGTTTCATGAAGAAGCTGTCTCTCAAGAAATTCTTTGAGTTCATGAACCTCCTGACATGATGATAATCACATCTAGTCTATTTCAAGATGAAAATACTACTCATTTTTCTCTTGAAACTGAATCTGAAGGATTTGACAATGTTCAAATCAGAAACGATCCATTAGTTAATAAAAGGATATGTAATCTCTTAACTAATAAACAACATCTTGATTCTAATAGTCTAACCACTTGCAAGAATCAAAAGAGTTGTGTTTAAAGGAATAATCCGATGACTAATATCTGGTCAAGCAAAACTGTTAACAAGGATTATCCTACGGACTATGGCAATGATCAACATAAATACACTCAAACAAATGATTTCAAATCATGCTATTTTGTTGTTGATCAATTGTCTAAATCAGAATCAAGGTTTCAATCTCATCAAAAGATGATGTCATAATCCAAGAATTTTCTGAGTCAATATATTAGTTCTGCTCTATTCGTGACTCAAAATAATTCTTGTCACACTTATGATCCTTCTGCTGAATTAGATCACTCAAGTTGTGATCTTGGAACATTTTCAAAAGGGGAGATATTCGAAACCATCATAGATCATGTTCTTAGAACAAAGATGAGCAATCAAGTGCTCACTTCGACAACTAAGCTTGTTGATCGGAATTTCCCATCTTTGTGCTCTATTTAAATAAATGGAAAATTCTTAAAGGAGCACTGGAATATGAGAAAAGTATAATACTTTACTCAATATATATATATATATATATCATGAACATCTAAAGTATTTTTCTAATCTTGGAATACCTTCTCTATGTTTAGAATAATACTTTCGATCTTAGGAAAGTTCATGACAAAAATTGGGTAAGATATTCTCGGACCCTCTTAATCATACTGTTTCAGAAAAATTACTTTTATTTCCGAAAGTGTATATTTTTATGAATTTTATCAAATAAAAATACCTTGATTAGGTATCTCAAAACTTAGAAACCAAGTTCGATTTGATATATTAAACATCTTAAGAACCGATTCTTTCCTCTATGATTATTTTGCGGTTTAAGTGGGTGAAAATACTATTGATATTGATTCTCAATTACAGAAGATTGAAACATGTACTCCCACTGATATTAAGTGCTACTACTCAAGGTAATATAAGAGGAATCACATGTCACTTGATCTCATGTTCTATTTGATGAGAGATTTTGAGATTGCTCAAGAACAATTATTGATTAAGCAAACATTTTGAGATTTCTCAAGAACATTTTAAGTTCAACATCATGCAAAAAAATATACTAGACAAGTTAACAACTTCATTTTAACACACACAGTTATCACACCAACTATGACAAATCAAGAAAAATCATATATGTGCATAAAATTAAGCAAACAACAACAACAATCATAACAAGCAATTTTTCCTAGCAATTCATACAAATTATTATTTTTATTTATTTTGTTACAGTCCCATGTAAGATCTAAAGCCTAGAGCTCTGATACCAACTTGTAACAGCCTGAGTTCCGGACTAGGGTCAAACCCATATGGAGATCCGAACTCGAAGCATTACGGGTCGGAAAAAGACTAAAAAGTTTTATTTATTTTCTTCTATAATTATTTCACTAAGTATAAAGAATTATTTTTAAACATGAGTTTAATTAATTATAGAAAAAAATGCATTAACAACATTCTCAACAAAATATTAAAATCAAATTACACATCAAATGATATTAACAAAAACAACACATTCAACACTCCATCTAATTTTAAGTTCCACTTCCACCATTTGAGAAATCTGCAAAAAAATGTCAATTGGGGTGAGTTGATGGCTCAATAGGCATACTTTTTCATCCTCTAAAATATACAAACATCACAATGAATTAAACAATAAATGCATTCAACCATTTTGTTTATAATTTCACAACACCCGAATTAATTCTGAATTATTATTTATTTTAGTTTAGTTTTTTTGAGTTCACGGTATGAATGTCTTTGGTTCGTACACCCACATATTGTTTTTCGGCACTGACAGCCTCCATCAATGGTCATGAACAAAAGTTCCTATTGGGATCATACCCATTTGCTCACATGGATCATTACCCGTTTCATTTTCGTTATCCGGTACGAACAGCCGCCATTGATGGTTAGGAAACACAAGTTCCTACTGAGGATCATTACCCATTTAAATCACGAGGATCATTACCCACTGTTAGCATGAAACATGTTTCATCTAACGGTAAAACATGAACTCATCATTTTAGTAATTATTTTCATAATTAATTTATATAATTTTTCCATTTCAATTTCATGGTCATGCATACATTAGCAAAACAACAATCATAGTTATTCATATAGAATTCCAAATAAAATAAAAGATGAAGACATCATTTCCAATCCATAAAATCACCAATAAATACAATTAGAATATGAGTTAGTGAACCTACCTTTTTCATAATTTACATCACAACATTTATACTCCAACCAATAAAATATCCATCCAACAACATGCTTCTTCCATTCCATAAAGCACTCAAAATATTGTTCTCCAAATTATTCATATAAGAAAATAGGGTAGGTAGCCATGTAGAATTCTATTGTTAACAAAGATATATATATCAAAGGGACAAAGAAAGCAAGAAGAAGAGAATATGGATTTCAAGAAAAAAAAAAGGTTGGTTTCTCTAGCTTTTCTCAAGCATTAACTCCATTTAAATATGCACAAAGAATTTCATTAGACTCCATGCATTTTCTTGACGGATATCTACTTCCATAAGACTATAAGTGCATGCACAAATATTAAAATAATAATAATTTATTTTTAATGTCATTTATGTTTGCTTTTAATTTCTTTATACTACTACAAATGAAACGTTTTCTTTTTCTTCTTCTTAATTTATAAAACGATTACATTTTTTTTTTGATTCAAAACGAAATTTTATTGCTTAATGGATTGGGGATACAGGATGTGCATCTTCCCAGATTACGTTGGCAATGAAACTTGGTGGAAAAATGTGCCAAGTCTTACAAACTTTAAAAATTCTAGTATGCTTGGCCAGAAGTCTGCTGGCTTATTGAATTTTCTCCTAATAAACTTGCACCTCCACAAAGGGTGGTTGCAGAGTTTAGTTCTAATATATAATAAAATACAGTGATTCTCCCATGCTGCTTTGTTCAGGTCTTGAGTAAATGCTTCTACTACGACTTGCGCGTCCAGTTCAAACTCTACGTACTGTAAGTTGAGATTTTCAGCCCATTCCATAGCTTTTAGCAAGCCCTCACATTCTTCTTGCTCCGCACTCAGATATCTATCTGCATAGGCACACCATGCTTGCTCAAAGTTTCCTGTAAAATTGTGAAGTATTAGACCAATACCTTAGTGATTTTTATCTGTTTTTTTGAAAGCTGCGTCACAAAAAATAGAGTAATATGGGTTAGCAGGTGGAATCCCGTGATTCTAGATTAGAACATTGCTTGTGTTTGTACTGTTGTGTGCTTGATATACCCTCTTTTCTATCTTTTTACCCGTTGTCTGATTTATTTGCTGCACATAATGTATAACCTGTATTGGGTTTGGTTTTATATTTTAAAACACAAACCTACACCTTGCTTTCCATATTTCCCATACTGTATTTGCCATCTGTATAGTCCAATCATCAACCAAGTTGTTCATCTCATCATTAAACCAACTATTGATCTAGTCACTGACAGAGTTGTTGATACTTTGTGTACTTAGAATAGCTCCTGGAGTAGAGATAAGTACTGCCTTTGAGAAGGGACACTCCCGTAAAATGTGCGATGTTGTTTTGATATCTTGATTGCATATCTTGCAAATTTTTCCCTCGCACTGCATGTGTCTTTCAAATCTTTCATTACTTGGCACTATATCATTAAAACATTTCCATATGAAATGTTTGACCCGCGGAAGTGTTTTCAGTGCCTAAATTTTCTTATACACCTTTTCCTTCTCTGCATCATAAAACTCTTGTATGTTTGTTTTGATCTCCACCAGTTTGTTGTAAGCTGATTTAACTGTAAACTGGCCATTTCGAGTTAAAGTCCATACCAACTTGTCTGCACTTATCGTATTAATTCTAGTTTGAAGAATTTTTTCCGCATTAGAATGTGTGAAAAGTCTTCGAACTAACTCAACTTTCCATCTTCTGGTTTGAGTATCGATTAGCTTGTTAACTGTTGTATAGTTCTTTGCCTCATCTTCATTGACAGCCGCCATATCTTGTATCCAATTATCAGCCCATGTTTGAATGTTTTTTCCACTACCCATAATCCAAAAATTATGTTTCTTGACAAACTCCATATTACTTTGTATGCTCTGTCATGCCCATGTTGAATCCTTTTTCTTATTTGAATGTAAAGTTGTTGTTGTTGTAAAGTACCCCTGTTTAAGAGCAGATGCCCGCAACTGATCATGCTTCTGACACAATCTCTAAGCAGATTTACACAAAAGGGCTTGATTAAAACAGGTTAAATCTATGAAGCCCATACCTCCTGTTTCTTTGTCCTTCCTGATTCTTGGCCAGCTAGTAATATACAGTCCTCCATTTTCTTGTTTATTCCACCAGTAGTCTCTTTGTACTTTATCCATCTATTTAATCCTAGCAGTAGGTATTTTAAACACTCCCATATTATGAGAAGGAAGAGCATTTAACACATGCTTGATGATAACCGATCTTCCAAGTTGGTTGATAAACTTTCTATGATATCTCTGTAGGCGTGTTCTCATATTGCTGACAAGGGTGGTGAAGGAGAATGTCTTATTTCTCTTTAGAAACAACAGAATTCCCAGGTACTTTTCTTCAGTATTCATCTTTTTCACTCTTAATCTTCTCAGTAGGATTCTACAATGTCGTGATGGGAAGTTCTTAGAGAAGAGTACCGACGATTTATCAAATTAATTTTTTGCCCTGAAATTGTGCTGAATTTGTTGATAACTTGCAGAAGATTGTTAACGTTGTGCATGTCTGCCTTTACAAAGAGCAAACAGTCATCCGCGAATAACAAATGTGAGACTTGAGGAGCAATTTTTTGCAATTTTTATACCTTTGAATGTCACCAGAGAATTCTGCATGTATGAGAGCCCTTGTAAACACTTCCATTGTACTTAGGAAGAGATAAGGTGATAACATGAAGAGATAAGGTGATAACGGATCACCTTGTCGAATACCTCTTGTTGGTTTAAAGGATTGACAAGGTGAACCATTCAAAAGAACTTGAATTTTTATAGTCGACAAGCACTCATGAACTAGATCACACCATGTGTTTCTAAAACCCAGTTTCAACATGATATCTTTCAAAAAACTACACTCTACTCGATCAAAAGATTTACTCATGTCCAACTTCATAGTTAGATAATGCTTCTTGTTCTTTTTCTTTTTTATGTAATGAATCAACTCTTGAGCTAGTGCGATATTATCACTTATCTTCCTTCCCGGAACATATGCATCTTGCATTGGGGAGATGAATTTATCTAGATGGGTTTTTAGTCTGGTTTCCATTATATTTGTAATTAGCTTGTATGTATAGTTGCACAATGCGATTGGTATGTAGTCTCCTGGTGTGTGAGAAATATTAGTTTTAGGTATGAGACATAAGTTTGTCTTGTTCATCTTCTTCAAAAGTCTCCCCGAAGTAAAGAAGGATTGAATCATACTTATAACATCTTCTCTGACTATGGACCATTGAGATTGAAATAAACTTGGAGGGAAGCCATCTGGACATGGTGCCTTCCATGGCTGCATACACTTTAGCACTGTTATAATTTCAGCTTCATCTGGAATCTTTGTGAGCTCCACATTCACCTCATCAGAGATACAAGCTAGAAGAAGATCTAGTAGGTCAGTATCTTTTGAAGGATTTGTAGTACTCATAATGGTCTTGAAGTGTGAAGTTAATAATTCTTCAAGATTGTTTCTTCCCATACACCAACTTCCATCTTATTTTTGGAGAGTTTCTATCCTGTTTTTATCCCTTCTTTTGTTTGCTTGAAGATGAAAGTGTTTGGTATTTTGATCCATTTCATGAAAGAGGGTATCTCTATATTTTTGCCTGTAAAATTCTTCTTCACGAGCATGCTATTCTTCAATTTCTTTTTCAATTTCTATCACCTGCTGAGTATTATCCTTGTTTTGATGTGTTGTAGAACTGAGAGTTGTTGTTGTAGATCCTTAAGCTTTTCTTAAATATTTCTAAAGGTTAATATGTTCCATAACGATAATGTGCGCCTGGTCTTAGATAATCTTTTATCCAACGTAAAAGCAGATGACCCTTTGAAACTTCTTTCCCAAGCTTTGCGTATTTCAGTTGTACACGTCTTATCCCTTAACCAACATTCAAAACTTTTCCAACTTTTGGATCTGTGAACATTATTAAGAGACAAGTCTGAAAGAATAGGACAATGGTCTAAGCCTAAGAAAGGCAGATGTTTAAGGAAAGAGTCTGGGAAATAATATAACCAATCTTGGTTTGTTAGGGTTCTATCTAACCTTGTTCTGATTTTACCTGTACCGTGTTTGTTACTGGTCCAGGTATATGGGTTTCCATGAAAACCTAGATCACTAAGACCAGTATCATGCACTGTTTGAGCTATAGAAGAAGCATGCGAAGAAGAACCATTACTATTAAATCTCTCATTATCATGCAAGGTTAGATTCAAATCTCCTGTGAGAGCCCATGGAACAAATATGTTGTAGGTATCACAAATAGAATGTAGAAAATTCCATTGTGTTTTTCTTTATTGCGGGTATGGTGATCCATACATACAGGATAGCCACCATTTTGGTTTAGAAGGATCACTGTTGATGAGACAATGTATCATGTTATTATCTTGATAGATAATATCTAAGTCAAATCCATTTTTCCACAAGAGACAGATTCTTCTAGCTCTTCCTATTGAGGGTACATAAAAGAAGTTTGGGAAATTCAGAGGTTTTATGAACTTTAGGATTTTATCAGAATTTATTTTTGTTTCTTGTAGAAAAATAATATCAGGGTTAAGCATTTTATTGATCATAAGCATAATTCCTAGTGTTTTTTATCTGCAAAACCATTAAAGTTCCAAGTTATAATTCTCATGGCTGGGTATTTGGGAAAAGATGCTATAATAATTCTAGTGTCAGATGAGAAGAACCCAAAATATCTTATGAAATAATAAAGTTCAGAAAAGTAATTCTTAAAACCCAATCTCAAAACAAAAGAATTTGTGAGGAAAATTTAAGTTACCTGAGCAGTTCCTTCTTGGTAGCTATTTGTGGGTTCAGAATGCTGCACTTCCATATCGTTGGAAATAATCCCAGTTGTATTGTGATTCACACTAGTCGGTATTCCTGTTGCTACCACATTATGAGGGATGACATGAATGTTGTGTGGATTCATTGAGGGTTCATGGTTGAGTTCGGAATTCCTTGTTCTTTTTGCTTGCCTATTCATATCCCTCATTTCTTCTTCTGTCATTTCCTCTATAATAGATGTTGAATCTCTACCATCTTAATTCTCTTCATAAACATATGCCTCCTCTTGCATGAAAGTCTCATATTCAGCAGTTGTTAAACTATATAGATAGAGGAGGTAAGATGTTTGTCAACAAGTATGTTCCTGGTGATCAGCGACAAAATATTTGTCACAGATCTTCTTTGGTTGCAAGTCCCAATGGTATCAGATCCAGACATCTTCACTAATTATAGTTTTCCACCAGCCTCCACGATGTAGGTTTTTTTTGAGATCGATCTCCAGTCTTGCTTTCACAGTATTCCCATGTCTTGGCCTGCAGTTTTCCGGGCGGGTCCAAATTTTCTTTCCCATAAATCCAATTGCTTCCTCTATTACATTTTTGTTCAGATGCTCTATTTTGAGGTATTTGAATTGTATATTAAATTCCTGGTGAGTGAAAGCATAGTATTGTACAGATGTACCAGGAACAAACTTATTCACATCAAAAAGTGCTTCTCCTACTATCCATGGCCCATTTCGAATGATTTCATACTGCTCATCTTCATTGTTCAGCCTCGCTAGCATCAGATTATGACCCATGACTCTTATTTTTTTATTTCTATAGATTCTCTATAGAGAGTTGATATCTTCTTTGATCACTTTCTTATCAATCTTGTCTTTGTACATCAGTTTTCCCAGAAGTGCGTGAGACCAATCATCTGCAATATCCCTTGTGGTGCTACTAGCTCCAACAATATTTCTTCTTTCTCTTGGTATTTCCAGTGAAGCTTGTCTTAGTTGTCTTGAGAGTTGTGTGAGCTTGTTTACTCGACTGCTAGAGCTTTCTGCCATTTCAGGGGTTTCTTCTAAACAAAATCTTTGAATGTAATGCTTGAAGAAAAGTGAAATGCGTTGTTATGTTTTTTGTGGAGAGTCGTAGAATATATATCCTTCGAAAAAATCTTCCAAAATAACTAATAATCCCAAAATATTGTATAGAATTTCTAGACTTTAAAGAAAAAGCTGGAGATGATATAATTTGGTAACAATATTTTTTAGGAAAATAATCTACAGTGAAGACTTTATAGATTTTCCATTTTTTGTAAGCTTGTTTGCAGAGAGCTTGAGAGTTATCTTTGGTTGGTACTATAATAGGAAAGATTCTGCTGAATTTTATTATATGCATATGGTTGCTTGAATCGCGGATTAAATTGGGGTTGAGTTTGAGCGGTAACTGAATAGTTTGAATTATTCTGAATTGACGTTTTTTGAAAGGAATATTTTGATGATTATGAAGATCTAGATCTTGGATTTTGCCGATGAAGATATCATTTGGAGGATTTACTAAACTATTTGTATGAATCATCACAACTAGGATGATTTGCACCAATGCTTTCCACACCACTGTTCTTAGTTCAGAAGCAAGCATACTGAACTCCATAACTGGAAACCCACAAATGTCTACCTTGAAAATGAACTGCACAATACAAAGAAAAACTACCTCTCCATGACAGAAGAAATATTAAAACTTACAAAGTAGATCAAAAAATAACTAAAAAGATCACACATGAGCAATTTATAGTGTGATGTAAATATAATCCCTGGAAGGTTCCACAAGATCCAAGGATTTTGAAAAAACAAGACTGAAAAATCAAGGATGCAAAGAAAATACTCTTGGAATGTTCCACAAGAACCAAGGTTTTAAAACCATATGGATTTGTATGATAAACATGTAACAAATTTAAAGATTCGTAAAAAATACCTCTGAAAACAAGCTTCTTCTCGCCGAAATCGTTTCACTGAGCAAAATTTGAAACCGATAAATTGGACTTTATTTACCAAATTATCTAAATGTCCGTAACAATTACAGATTCTTTCAGTTATTAATGTCCTAATAAATTTCATTCCATGCTATAATTAGTCATCATGCACCTAAAAAAGTAGAAAATCAATTAATTACTAACATCTTACTACAATTCTATCTTTTTATGTCCCACAAATACATCAATATTATAATGATAAATGTATTCTAACATTTTATTACATTTTTATTTTCTTAACCAAAATCATAAAATCTAATATCATTTATAAATGTCACATAAAGATTTTATGGGCTAACTATCTACTTGATTAAATATATATATTGGGCTTTAATAGATATCTTATACCGAATAGGCCGCAATTAGGTTATATAATCCGAACCTAAAATATCGGTATTATATTATTTGGAACAAAAAATAGCTCTATGCAATGAAGTTCATCATCAGACTACAGAGTGTGAAATTCTTAAACTATCGCTGGAGCATTCACAAATAAGGAATAAGATCCTTATTGAAGATCTTCTTACAGAGACATGTCGAAAGGTATATCTAGACAAGTGATTAGAAAAACATTACCAACAAGGAATGGATACCTTAAGAGGATATATAAAATGTCTTGAACAAAAGACATCAACAATTTGTCGAATAGCAGATCTAGACCACACGGGTTCAAGTTCAAGGAACATACCATCCTGGGCACAAGATGTAATCAAGGATATAGCATCTCGCAATATGGATTCAAAACCCTGACAAATGAACGTGATAATGTCCCTAAAAGTAAGAAGGAAGAAATTCCTCAAAAGGCATTTGGTGAGGAAGATCCTCAATCCAACGCTTAATTGCGTTGGAAATGTGCATCCTTACAATGCCCAAACTACTGATGTAAGGAAGCACACATATCTGGGCTATCTTTATCCTATCAATAATCTCTTATTCAACATAGAGAGTTTACACAATCTACCTGAAGATGTTTAATTTTGTCTCCATATGTAGAAAATATGTCTTATAAACAACTTGTGTAAACAGGATAAATTTCTCTATCAAAAAGCAGTTTTAGATACGTGATCTAAAAGGTT
Organism: Papaver bracteatum; assembly: GCA_023529315.1. Lineage (NCBI taxonomy): Eukaryota > Viridiplantae > Streptophyta > Magnoliopsida > Ranunculales > Papaveraceae > Papaver > Papaver bracteatum. Next base: position 447,458 of record JAJJWX010002350.1, on the reverse strand, counting down.
GATTCTTTCTAAAGAATCTTTGTGATTTTCTAACACATTATATGTGAAAGCTTTTCAAATCTGGTCAGAAATACTTATTTAAAGGCCGACTCATATGTTTGGAATGTGTTAAATGGTTCCCAAATATATGAATTCATATTATTTGAGAACCTATGGTAACATGATGTATCCTCAAACCAGATCTCAAGCAAAAATTCTGAAAGCCTTGAGTGGAATGACTTCTAATGAAGCTATTAATCTTGATAATACCTTCAAGAAATCTGGCTACGAGGATAAAGAAAATGAAAAGGAAGATATATATGAATCATCTCCTTGTCCAAAATAGTTTGGATGCTAAGATTTTTATTATTAATCTTTCACAAGTCCTCCTCAGTACCATCGAAACGCATCATAGACAGGCATCACTACTAAGATTTATTATATGTAACCAAAGAAAGTTGATTAAACTTGGAATCGGTAATAAGGAGTATGCTCGGAATATTAATCGAAAGGTTAATGCTATAGCCTATGAACATAATTAAGGTACTGTGTGCAGAACCCGAGATATCAGTCGAGATGTTGTTGATGAAGATCCTGAAAAATTTGAGAAAATTGAAGATGATCTTTGAAAAATCTGTTAAAAAAATAGACATTAGTTTTTGTTTATTTCAATAAAGTCTATTATGAATAAAACTATCTATTTATTTATGAATAAAATAAAATAAAATAATTAATTTATAATTTTTCTTGTGATAGTTTTCAATTACATAACTTGTGCTTGAATGCTTTATATTATTGCTATGTATGTTTATGGGATGTTTGATTTCGGTTTTCATGACCCTTATGGTTTTGGTGACTTTTTGGTTTAGCAGGATTAAGTTCTAGCCCATGTTGGTAGGCTTTATCAAAGGATCATAAGGGGTTCTGATTGAAACAAATATGTAAAAAAGTCACAATATGTTGAATCATTTGGTTTAGCATAAAAGCATATGTGTTTCGAGGTTTCAACTTTTGCATCGCATTAGTTAAAACCGTTTTTCAACCTTTCTATGGTAAAGGTTGGTCCTTGTTGTTGTTTTTTTGTTTTGGTGAGAGGATGACAACACAATGGGGGAGAGTTCTATGTGAACTTGCACTTAATTATATATCTTAAGGGGAGAAGAGGATCCGGAATTTGAGGTAACGAATTTGTTATTTAATCGTTTTCTTGTTTAAGAAAAGCCTGATTATTGTTTTTGCTTAACAAAATTTCGGTACAATTGATGTTTATTCCATTATTTTTGTATGGATGTGTGTGTGATTCAATTGTTTCCGGTTAAGAAAAACTATTGATATCTTGCTTTATGGTTTGGTATCAATTGTTTAGGCTTACTAAATTTCGGTGCAATTGCGGTACTATAATGTCTATGTTTATTTCAATTGCTTTCGGTTGAGGTAAATAATTATGCAAGTTAATTTAGTTGGTTTATATGAATTGTTTATGGCTTAACAAATAACTTGAATATACTTTTTAAGAAAATCAATTAGACATTCAGACACAATCTCAATAAAAAGTATATCAAGGAGTTAATATCTCTATCTCTCGATTTGATCTATACTCAAACAAATAGAAATCTGTGAGTCTTTATAAAATACAAGAGATGTAAACTAGCATGGTACCAAAGACAAATATCCAAGGATCAATCAATTTCCAATCAACAACCAAATGTTGGATTTCACAATTGATCGATACAATGCACAACATGTGATATTTGAATTATATAACAAAATATAATGCGGAACAGAAATAACACAGACTCCAGAAGTTTTGTTAACGAGAAAACTGCAAATGCAGAAAAACCTCGGGTCCTAGCCCAAATTGAACACCACACCATATTAAGCTGCTAAAGACACTAGCCTACTACAAACTAACTTCGGTCTGGAGTATAGTTGAACCCTAATCAATCTCACACTGATTCAAGATACAGTTGCACTCCTTACGTCTCTGATCCCAGCAGGATTCTACGCACTTGATTCCCTTAGCTAATCTCACCCACAACCAAGAGTTGCTACGACCCAAAGTCGAAGACTTGAATAAACAAATATGTATCACACAGAAAAGTCTACGATAATAGATAAATCTGTCTCCCACAGATAAACCTACGAGTTTGTTTCATATTTTGATAGAAATCAAGGTGAACAGGAACCAATCGATAACCCGGACGTATATTCCCGAAGAATAACCTATAATTATCAATCACCTCACAATAATCTTAATCGTATGGTAGAGAAACAAGATATTGCAGAATCACAAATGATGAGACGAATATGTTTGTGATTTCTTTTTATCTTGTTTATCGGAGATATAATCTCAATCCAATCTTTCAATTGAACTCGGATGATAGAAAATGGCAAGATCAGATCGCTCAACTACAAGAAAAGTAGTTTCGTCTGGCTTCATAATCCCAATGAAGTATTTAAGTCATTAATCTATAGGGTCTCGAGAAGAAACCTAAGGTTAAAGGAGAATCGGCTCTAGCAAAACCAACTAGTATCATACAATAGGTGCGGGGATTAGTTTTTCCAATTGCTAGAGTTCTCCTTTATATAGTTTTCAAATCAGGGTTTGCAATCAATGTTAGCTTAGTAACAAAGCATTCAAAATTCACCGTTAGATGAAAAACCTGATTCAACCAAGCTAATATCTTTCAACCGTTAGATCGAAACTTAGCTTGTCACACACAAATAAAATGTATTTCATTTAGGTTTGAGTAACCGTACCTAAACGTGTACACTTAGTTGGTTCACAAATAGTTAACCAATGGTTATCCATATGAGCACTTTCATATTATCCGTATTCATCTTTCTCATAAGTAGTTCAAATGACTTCAAAAGAACTAGTTGAAGAGTTGTTCAATTGCTTAGGTCTTTATGCATAGACACAATTGAAACAAAATCGGTTTGATTTAATTGAATCAATTCATGAACAATATAGCCACGGTTTGCAAAGATTGCATTCCTTATAATTTATTGTCTCAAGTTCATGAACTACCGATTTGAGAAATAACCAGCTTGGGTAATCGTACGGGTATGCGTACCTTAGCTACCGAATTTGGGTTTCCAAACTCAACAGAATTTTTCGGGTAGAAAAGTTCTGCCAGTATGTGTACGGGTATGCGTACCTAAGGTGATTGGTTTATGAGTTCGTAAACTCCAAACTCAGCAGAATTTTCCGGGAGGAAAATTTCCGTCAGTATGCGTACGGGTATGCGTACCCAACATGTCTCCTTCACCAATATCGCATGCACATACTTGGTTTCCGGCACATGGATTTATACACTAATGGAGGAACACACTATATATGCTTATATCTATAGATGGTAATCTCAACTCTACATTTCAATCACTGAAACATTCTTCTATAATGTTATAACCGTCGTTATTCACAACAATCGTCATCAGAGCTATTTTCAAGATTGAAATGTCATCATGACTTTCGTCACGGGTAAAGATGAAAAATGGTTAAAGCAAAATCTTACCAACACATATTTAGAGAAAAATATATGCGAGTAAACTCGGCTCGAAATAATAAATGTATATGTATGAAAATTATCATACTTATGCGACTTTTGTTTCAAGAGTGGGAGATAGAGTAGATAGACTTTTGAGTGATAGATAAGTTCAAGTCTCCACATAAATTTTAGTCGTATGAAGTTTCACTGGTTCCTTGAGTAGTTATTCGTCTTCGTAAGATGATCGTCATGGAGTCTTGAGCTCAACTACACTTAATTATCCTAGTCCGAAACTTAGCTATAAGTAGAGTAGAAAACAAGACATATAGTTTTGAAAACTAAATTTGACAAACTTTCTTGAGATAGCAACGCTTGCGAGTTCGACCGAGCAATGCTCTAACAATCTCCCCCTTTGTCAATTTTAGTGACAAAACTATCAATACATATGAATTACAAAATAAATAAAACTTTGTTGCTTCTCGTCCACATGCTTGATCTCCTTGGTGCTTCAATATTACTCGAAAACTTAGTCTTTTTCAAGTACTCACATGATTCCATAGATGTTTAGTTTAACATCATAGTTGTTGAAGATCCGTAGCCATAACAATGAGAAAAAAAAATCTCCCGATCATTATTATACAATGTCATAGTATTATTACATAGTATCAAAGTTCAATTATATCACAACTTCGACAACAATACTATGGTGATATGTATCACTCCCCCTTAGTCAATACTTTCACCGCAACATGAAAACCACTCCCCCTTACATAATGATCCGAAAACCATATGTATTTGTAGTGTGAAGTGAACTACATATTAATTCTCCCCCTTTTTGTCAATAAAATTGTCTAAGGTACGAAAACGAGATCCTAATGAAATTTCCACGAAGACGCTGCAAGACCAAAGAAAAGTACATATCAAATTTGTTTAGATGCAATCATAAATTCCAAGCCAAATGCATTCATCAAGGAGTTTATAAAGATACAAGATGACTCCTAAAATATTCCACAGCCGCACTCCCCACAAAGATATGGAAATTAAGCGCCAGTTCAAAAGAACTCTCCCCCATTTGATGTCATTCCCGAAAGAACAACAAGTGCGACCTTACTTTTACGAGAAAAGAAGGATTTCTATGGGCACCAAAAACCACAAAAATGATTTTGTATCCAAAATTCTCAATTAAACTAATCACAAGAGAACCCATGATTAATTTAATCGGAATACACAACCAAAATAACCACAAACGAATCTATGATTAGTCTAGTTGGAAATGCTCACATTAGAAGTGTCATAATCCGTCTATTGAAAATATTATTCCGCCAAACCCGACTCTCTAAAAGGTTCGTACATCTGTTCTGGTGCGAATCTGCAAAGTAAAATCTAAGTAAAACAATGGGCTTTCTGATCGTTAACCGATCTGTAAAAATCTAAAATTCATACAATTAAGGCCAAGGAGCCTAGGAGGTTAGCCCACATGCAGGATAATATATTGTCCGTTTTCATTTTATGAAATCAGTAATGTGTATATATAATTTCTTAAACCTTTGTTTGGCATGGCTAGGGTTACATGTATAAAACAAATGCATAAATACTTGAAGGGAACTTAGCTGTGAGTTTCTCCTCGTTGTTTTCGTTCTTTTTCTAAAATACCTAGCCGACCTCTTTTCCCTTCGTAATCTTTTCGAACTAAGTGAATACAAAACCTAAGAAATCATCCGTCACTGGTATCCCTTTCCTTTTTTCCATTTTTTTTAGTATTGCTAAAGGGGGATTGGAATTAGCAGGGGTACCGTTTCATATGAGACAAAAGAGTTATATCCGATCCTGGCCGTCGGATCACTCAAACTGTACCCCCTACTAATATTGGTCCCCCTTTAGCAATCGTGATTTTTTTCCAATTCATGTGCCAGCACCCAAAATTAAAGTAGGCAGTAGATGATTACTGCTCTTCCGCTCTTCTTCCTAAACTATTCAAAGACTAAGTATTATAGCTGTTTCGGTTTGGACGACGTACAACTTAGAGTTTTTATGGGATTTCTTTTACGCTGCCGATACAATTACCGTATTTGGATTTAGATTTTAAGCGATTTGAGGTAGGTGTTTCTAAGTAATGCTAAAAACTAAACTATTTTAGCATTGATTTATTGCATTGGCTTGCAGAAACTATATACGTATGACGTTATGTTGTTGCAAAACAGTTTGCTTTCGTAGTTTTGGACCTTACGATGAAATTTGTGTTGCACAGATACTTGAGTGAATTGTCGTTCTTAAAAGGAAGTAAATAGTTTTGTCTCTGTTTTGGGGTCATCAGTACGTACTTGATTTGTTTAAAACGAATGGAACACTAGTTTCATACGTAGATTGATCTTATTTGATTTAAACTGATGCACTTAGTGGACTTCCAAGCAGCTATGGATTGTATTTCATCGAATCTAAATTGTGATTGAATCTGGTATTTGTGTCGGTTTGAAGCATGAAAATAAAACCAATTTCTGGCTTTACGCTAAGCCAATAATACCCTATACACCCTGTGGACGTTTTTGTCTAACACCCTCTTAAGGTCATGATATATTCTTTTGGCTTATTAACGTTTTATTTGAAAAATGATATAGTTTTGGTTTGTTCTTGTACAACGAGAAACTAATTAAGAGATTGACGTCTAAAAACATTCAGGAAAGGGAATATATTAATGAAAATAAATGGTACATGATGTTAAGAAAAGTAAATAAATTAAAGAGTTTCAAATTATTAAGAAAGATTGTTAATGGCAAACTAAAATATTATTCGCAAGCAAGATATTCTTAAATGAGAAATTAATGGTAATTTTTGGTTCGAGGAATATCAGTCGGTCAATGGTTTAGTGAATTTGGGTAATCTACTTGCTAAGAGATCAGGGCCTCGACTATTCAAATAGTTCATGTGCACCGGTGGGTAGTAGATGACGTTAGAACCAAGAGATCAGGGCCATAATAGAAATAAATACCTTGTGAGCACTGGTGGGCAATAGAGGTCGATTATGATTTGGTCTGCGGTCCATGGATAAAGATTGGGGTTATCGAATTTGTCGAGTTCAGGGCCAACACTATTCAAATAGTGTGTGTCGCGGTGGGCAATAGGTTCTAAGTCTAAAGTATTTTAGGATTTGTTGGAAAAGTCTATTTAAGACAATGAAGTGTGCGAGACTTACAAAACAAAAATCTACGAAGCTTAAAAATACATAAAGAAATTGCTAAGTAATATTTGGTTGAACGAAAATTAATAATAAAGGTTCTACAATAATTTAAGATATTTATTACTTAAATTTGAAATGTTATGGAGTAAAAGTTCAAAATAAAAATCAGTAAATCGTTAAAAGAGTTCAATTGTTTAATGATGCTTTTGATGCATTGTTTGGTTTGTTTTTCCGCTGCACTATATTATTTTTGGAAACTTCCTACTGGGCTGTGGTTGCTCACCCCTTTTTCCCTCTCTTCCTACAGAGTACAGAGACACTAGCTGAAGTAAAGAAATTAATTTATCACGGGGATTTGGGGATCAGTATTTTAATATCGTTGATATGTATTATTTAATTATTTTCTATTATGGATTGTAACCAGTTTAAGGTGTCTTGTAAATAATTTATCTATTTATTGGAATTTCTTTCGCAGTTCTACATTGTTTTTTATTTTTGAAAAGAAAATCTGGACCTACGATAGTCGCACCCGGGGTTCTGGACTAGGTTCTATCATGAGAATTCGCGGGGTGTGACAAGTTGGTATCAGAGAACGGTTCCGATTTACTCGGGCTGTGCATATGAACTTACCATTTTCAAAAATCGCGTGTTTTATGAAATTTGAATTTTTTTTGTACGAAGTGTCGGTTTTGTTTTTGACTGTTCGTATGGTTTACGAGATTTTCTCGATATTTTCAAAGTCTTGAACAATTTTTCGTATTGCTTTGATTTGGGAATGGGAAAATGAATAAAAACATTAAAATAAATAAATGTGTTGATTTGAAATTTTGGAAACTACTTAGAATTTTTTTAGGATGACTTCGAGGACGAAGTCCTTTTTAAGGTGGTAAGAATGTCATAATCCGTTTATTGAAAATATTATTCCGCCAAACCCGACTCTCTTAAAGGTTCGTAAATTTGTTCTGGTGCGAATATGCAAAGTAAAAACTAAGTAAAACAATGGTCTTTCTGATCGTTAATCGATCCGTAAAACTCTAAAATGCATACAATTAAGGCCAAGGAGCCTAGGAGGTTAGCCCACATGCAGGATAATATATTGTCCATTTTCATTTTATGAAATCAGTCACGTGTATATATGAATTGCGTTTAATTTCTTAAACCTTTGTTTGGCATGGCTAGGGTTACATGTATAAAACAAATGCATAAATACACGAAGGGAACTTAGCCGTGAGTTTCTCCTCGTTGCTTTCGTTCTTTTTCTAAAATACCTAGCCGACCTCTTTTCCTTTCGTTATCTTTTCGACATAAGTGAAGACAAAACCTAAGAAATCAAATCATCCATCACTGGTATTCCTTTCCTTTTCTCCATTTTTTTCCCATTCATGTGCCAGCACCCAAAATTAAAGTAGGCAGTAGATGATTACTGCTCTTCCGATCTTCTTCCTAAACTATTCAAAGACCAAGTATTATAGCTGTTTCGGTTTGGACGACGTACAACTTGGAGTTTGTATGGGATTTCTTTTACGCTACCGATACAATTACCATATTTGGATTTGGATTTTAAGCAATTTGAGGTAGGGGTTTCTACGTAATACTAAAAACTAAACTATTTTAGCATTGATTTATTGCATTCGCTTGCCGAAACTATATAGTATGCCGTTATGTTGTTGCAAAACAGTTTGCTTTCGTAGTTTTGGACCTTACGATGAAATTTGTGTTGCACAGATACTTGAGTGAATTGTCGTTCTTAAAAGGAAGTAAATAGTTTTTTCTCTGTTTTGGGGTCATCAGTACGTACTTGATTTGTTTAAAACGAATGGAACACTAGTTTCATACGTAGATTGATCTTATTTGATTTAAACTGATGCGCTTAGTGGACTTCCAAACCATCTATGGCTTGTATTTCATAGAATCTAAATTGTGATTGAATCTGGTATTTGTGTCGGTTTGAAGCATGAAAATAAAACCAAGTTTTGGCTTTATCCTAAGCCAATAATACCCTATACACCCTGTGGACATTTTTGTCTAACACCCTCTTAAGGTCATGATATATTCTTTTGGCTTATTAACGTTTTATTTGAAAAATGATATAGTTTTGGTTTGTTCTTGTACAACGACAAAATAATTAAGAGATTGACATCTAAAAACATTCAGGAAAGGGAATATATTAATGAAAAGAAATGGTACATGATGTTAAGAAAAGTAAATGAATTAAAGAGTTTCAAATTATTAAGAAAGATTGTTAATGGCAAACTAAAATATTATTCGCAAGCAAGATATTCTAAAAAGAGAAATTAATGGTAATTTTTGGTCCGAGGAATATCAGTCGGTCAATGGTTTAGTGAATTTGGGTAATCTACTTGCTAAGAGATCAGGGCCTCGACTATTCAAATAGTTCGTGTGCACCGGTGGGCAGTAGATGACGTTAGAGCCAAGATATCAGGGCCACAATAGAAATAAATACCTTGTGAGCACCGGTGGGCAATAGAGGTCGATTATGATTTGGGTTGCGGTCCATGGATAAAGATTGGGATTGTCGAATTTGCCGAGTTCAGGTCCAACACTATTCAAATACTGTGTGTCGCGGTGGGCAATAGGTTCTAAGTCTAAAGTATTTTAGGATTTGGTGGAAAAGTCTATTTAAGATAATGAAGTGTGCGAGACTTACAAAACAAAAATCTACGAAGCTTAAAAATACATAAAGAAATTGCTAAGTAATATTTGGTTGAACGGAAATTAAGAATAAAGGTTCTACAATAATTTAAGATATTTATTACTTAAATTTGAAATGTTCTGGAGTAAAAGTTCAAAATAAAAATCAGTAAATCGTTAAAAGAGTTTAATTGTTTAATATGCTTTTGATGCATTGTTTGGTTTGTTTTTATGCTGCACTATATTATTCTTGGAAACTTCCTACTGGGTTGTGGTTGCTCACCCCTTTTTCCCTCTCTTCCTACAGAGTACATAGACACTAGCTGAAGTAAAGAAATTAATTTATCACGGGGATTTGGGATCGGTATTTTAATATCGTTGATATGTATTATTTAATTATTTTCTATTATGGATTGTAACCAGTTAAGGTGTCTTGTAAATAATTTATCTATTTATTGGAATTTCTTTCGCAATTCTACATTGTTTCTTACTTTTGAAAGGAAAATATGGACCTACGATAGTCGCACTGCGGGGTTCTGGACTAGGTTCTAGCCTCAGAATTCACGGGGTGTGACAAGAAGACTTATGGAGCCGCACATTATATACATACGTTATGGATCGGGGAAGATCAATATTGTGGAATGGACAAAGATTCATTCTATTTTTATCATTATTTGCATAACAACATATAATAGACATAATCTTTGTAAACAAAGGATTTTAATCTATCTTCAATCAATAAATGACATAATAGGCTTAACTTTTGTTTGTCAAAAGTTCATCGATCTTGTATCAATACATGCATATCGACATATGAAAGAGATAACTTTTGACATCGTATGGGACAATAATAGTTCACGGACGCAAACACAGATATCCCATAACATATTGCAATATATAAAACCATAAAGATTAATACTGCAAAAATCATCTTCCAAATCAACTTTAGAATTTAATTAAATAAATCTAAAGACATTGCAAGATGAAAACGTTGGACATAGCTATGTGTACTCACAATAATGACTATTCCAAACCCTAGTTATCCTTCTTAAACATAAACAAGAATAAAAATTATTTTTAAAAAGTTTCCTAGACATTAATATCTTTGAAAAATTTCTTGTCGTCCCCGAACTCCTTGTCGTCAACATCCATTGGAACATATGGTTCATGGAGAAAGGAGTCAATACCAATAAACCTTCTTAGTTGATGATATTGAACCAGGGCCTTCTGAATTTCCAATGATCTTAAAACACGAGCCTTTATTTGTTGAATCTCTTTTCTTACCTGCTTCAACTCTTCAAGAACATCAGAAAACTTTTGAGAGTTTGAAGGAACATCTCTTGCCTTCCTCACATTCCTTCTTTTTCTTTTTAAAGTTGGAGACAATTGAGATTTCTCTTTTTCCTTAGTGATTGATGGCTTAGCAATCATATTGATATCTTTCCCATCAGAAGACATGGTGCTTGGAGTTTCCATGTAAGCACGGTTTTGTGAGAGGAATTCACAATCGAACCTCAACAAGCAGTCTTAAGATATAAAGAATATCAGCGAAGGAAAAAGGAATGTAGGGTTTCTAAACCTATAAAAGGTTTGTCTACGCATATTTCACAACCTTATAAAGAGTGGAATTGTCGATAATAACCCTCTTCTTTTGGCATAGAGGTTCTTTCCAATATCAACAGTGATATGAAGGAATTACAAAAACCAAACAACACAAAGCTAAAAAAAATAAAATAAAAATCTTTCAAAGCCTGAGGTGTGGAAGATCTTGTATTTTTTTAAAAGGCACATGAGACAAGATGCACAATGACAACACAATCAAGTTGTCTGTGGTGAACAACAATCTGTACACCATGACCCTTTTGCATGAAATATATGGAACCCTGCCTTTCTGTATGTTTAGACCATGTTTTTTTCTCTAATGGTCTAAATATATATTTGGAAACTAATTTCTTCGAGGAAGATAAAATCTTACATACCTCAGTTGATTTCTCCGCGAGTTTAAGCTTGGTAGCTAGATGATATGCTCTTCGTTGAAGCTTGTTGACATATCTCATCTTGTGTTTGTACTTGTAACACTTTGAAAGCTCATGGCCCTTGAGAGAACAATAAGAGCATGCCAACGCATAATATGATTCAGACGCCCATGAAACGCAAGCTGCTAGACACAAAGTAGATCCTGAAATATTAAACATAGAGTTTCCAAAAGAAGGGTCAATTGATTCTTTCATCTTGATTGGGTTCTCTTCTAAAAGATTATCAAGATTGATGTATGTATTGCTACAATTATCAAAATCCATATTTTCACATAGAAGAGCAACACTTGATTTTTTGTCTTCATCAGAATCATAGTTTTCAGACATCTCATCACGCGTCACAGCAAGACCTTTGTTCCCAGTATATTTTCGACGATATGGGAACTCGTTTGCAAAATGACCAAAACCCTTACACTTAAAGTACTGAGGCATATCCTCGTAATCAATTTCATCTGTGTCCCTATTTTTAGGAGGAATACGATTATGAGGTTTGACTGATGCTTTTGGCTTATCTCTGGAGAATCGTTTACTTCTTTTAAACAGAAGATCCCTAAACTGTATTGTGATCATCGAGACCGATTTGTCAAGATCTTCATCTGATGAATCAATCTCAGAGTGATCGTCTAAAGAGATATACACATTTTTACTTTTATCAAGTAATTTTATGTCTTTCAGTGCTTTGAACGCAACATCCTTAGATTTGGATGAATTTTCGTGATCAAAGATCTTAAGCTTCCCAACCAACATATTTATGGAAAGATTATCAAAGTTATTTCCCTCAACGATGGCATGCTTCTTAGAGTCGTATCTAGATGGCAGCGATCTGAGAATTTTCATCACAATGTCCTTTTCAGGAATAGTCTTACCTAATGCAAAAGATGCATTAACAATTTCAGACACTTTGTGATTAAACTCATCAAATGAATCTTCATCTGCCATATGAAGGTTTTTACAATCGGAATTTAGGTTCTGAAGACTGACTTCCTTTTCACTGGTATTTCTTTAGAATGCGGTTTCTAAGATATCCCACGTATTTTTAAACCTAGTGCAATTTGACACATGGTGCTGAAGATTTGGGGTAATGGCATTCAAACCGTCGGAGTTTTTCTTTGCAGCATTTATTGCAGCATCATCATATTCGCTAATATTCTTTGGAACAGTAGTGTTACTTATTGCCACGATGGGAGCATCATAGCCATTAACAACATATACCCATGATTGAAAATCACGCGATTGAAGAAAAGCTCGCATAGAAATTTTCCACCATAAGTAGTTTGAGCCATCGAAGACTGGTGGTACGTTAATAGAAATAGCACCTCTGTTCATAGAGTCAGATTGCTACAAACACAAACTGATAAGGTCTTGAACGTGTTTGCCTGCTCTGATACAAATTGAAAATGCGGTGGTCTAACAACCTCACCCAATATTTTGATTAGAAATCTGTATGGACTAACTCGAATATACTTTTAATAGAATCAACTAGATAGTCAGACTCAATATCAATAAAAAGTGTATCAAGGAGTTAATATCTATATCTCTCAATTTGATCTATACTCAAACAAATAGAAATCTGTGAGTCTTTATCAAATACAAGAGATATAAACTTGGATGGTACCAAAGACCAATATCCAAGGATCAATCAATTTCCAATCAACAACCAAAGGTTGTATTTCACAATTATCGATACAACGCACAACCTGTGATATTGAATTATATAACAAAATATAATACGGAATAGAAATAACACAGACACCATAAGTTTTGTTAATGAGGAAACTACAAATGCAGAAAAACCCCGGGACCTAGTCCAGATTGAACACCACACCGTATTAAGCCGCTACAGACACTAGCCTACTACAAACTAACTTCGGTCTGGACTGTAGTTGAACGCTAATAAATCTCACACGGTACAGTTTCACTCCTTACATCTCTGATACCAGTAGGATACTATGCCCTTGATTCCCTTATCTGATCTCACCCACAACCAAGAGTTGCTACGACCCAAAGTCAAAGACTTGAATAAAGAAATCTGTATCACACATAAAAGTCTACGATAATAGATAAATCTGTCTCCCACAGATAAACCTACGAGTTTGTTCCGTCTTTTGATAAAAATCAAGGTGAATAGGAACCAATCGATAACCCGGACATATATTCTCGAAGAATATCCTAGAATTATCAATTACCTCACAATAATCTTAATCGTATGGTAGCGAAACAAGATATTACGGAATCACAAAAGATGAGACGAAGATGTTTGTGATTTATTTTTATCTTGCCCTATCGGAGATATAATCTCAAGCCAATCTTTTAATTAAAATTATACGATAGAACATGGCAAGATCAGATCGCTCAACTACAAGAGAAGTAGTTTCGTTTAGATTCACAATCCCAATGAAGCCTTTAAGTCGTTAACCTACAGGGTCTCGAGAAGAAACCTAAGGTTAAAGGAGAATCGACTCTAACAAAACTAACTAGTATCACACATGAGGTGTGGGGATTAATTTTTCTAGTTGCTAGAGTTCTCCTTTATATAGTTTTCAAATAAGGGTTTGCAATCAATGTTAGCTTAGTAACAAAGCATTCAATATTCATCGTTAGATGAAAAACCTGATTCAACCAAGCTAATATCTTTAAGCCGTTATATTGAAACTTAGCTTGTCACACACAAATGAAATGTATTTCATTTAGGTTTGAGTAACTGTACCTAAACGTGTACACTTAGTTGGTTCACAAATAGTTAACCAATGGTTAGCCATATGAGCACTTTCATATTAAACGTATTCATATTTCTCATAACTAGTTTAAATGACTTCAAAAGAACTATTTGAAGAGTTGTTAAATTGCTTAGGTTTTTATGCATAGACCTAATTGAAATAAAATCGGTTTGATTCATGTGAATCAATTCATGAACAATATAGCCACAGTCTGCAAAGATTTCATTCCTTATAATTTATTGTTTTAAGTTCATGAACTACCGATTTGAGAAATAACCAGCTTGGGTACGCGTATGGGTATGTGTACCTTAGCTACCGGATTTGAGTTTCCAAACTCAGCAGAATTTTTCGGGTAGAAAAGTTCTGCCAGTACGCGTACCTAAGGTGACTGGTTTATGAGTTCGTAAACTCCAAATTTAGAATAATTTTCTGGGAGAAAAAGTTCCGCAAATATGCGTACGGGAATGCGTACCCAACCTATCTCCTTCATCAATACCGCATGTACACATATGCACACACTTGGTTTCCGGCACATGAATTTATACACTAATGTGCGAACACACTATATATGCTTATATCCATAGATGGTAATCTCAACTCTACATTTCAATCATTGAAACATTCTTCTATAATGTTATAACTGTCGTTATTCATAACTATCGTCATCAAAGCTATTTTCAAGATTAAAAAATCATCATGACTTTCGTCATGGGTAAAGATGAAAAATATTTAAAGAGAAAGCTTACCAACACATATTTCGAGAAAAAGATAAGCGAGTAAACTCGGCTCGAAATAGCAAATGTGTATGTATGAAAACTATCATACTTATACGAATTTTGTCTCAATAGTAGGAAATAGAGTAGATAGACTTTTGAGTGATAGATAAGTTCAAGTCTCGGCATACCTTTTAGTTGGATGAAGTTCTACTGGTTCCTTGAGTAGTTCTTCGTCTTCGTAAGATGATCTTCATGGAGTCTGGAGCTCAACTACGCTTAACTATCCTAGTCCGAGACTTAGATATAAGTAGACTAGAAATCAAGACATATGAAAAGGCGAGGGTACCCCAAATATACCTCAAGATATAACTTTTACTTCCTATAAGTCCTTTCCCCGAAAGTGATTGTCTATAGACTGAGTCGAGACAATACAACAAATCGGTTCACACTTTGTGTGATCGTCTATGGATACTAGATCAAGACAATACAACAATAAAGTGTATTTAATTGATACGAAGGTTCAGACCTAACCAAACTCAATAGGATTCATGTATCAAGTAAATAGGAATTAACGTTTGTGCAATTTACTTTAATTATAATAAAACAATTATAATGCAGAAATATAAAGTAAATGACACAGCAAGATTTTGTTAACGAGGAAACCGCAAATGCAGAAAAACCCATGGACCTAGTCCAGAATTGAATGCTCTCAGAATTAAGCTGCTATACAAAATAAGACAACTTCGTATAGTTGATACCAAGCAACTAAACCTATAGTTCACCTAGTTCCCTCAGTATTCCTACGCCTCCAACCTGTAAACAAGTCACGTACTTGGACCAATTCCTTTGGATCGTATTCCAAATAGTAAAGGAACAACAAATCTGTTTGGTATCAACTCTCTTCAACCAAGTGATATGAGTTGTGCAAAGGTTCCCTTGTTTATCTTAACATAAACTCCTTCGCCAGGTTCCAAGATATATCTTACATTAAATCACCCAAAGGAAATCACTAAGATTAAGCCAACAACACTCTTCAACCAAGTGATATGTGTTGATGCCGATCTTCCTCAATTAATCAATCCAATCTACCACAAGGATAAACCGATTATTAATTGGAACCAATTTTTCCCAAACAAGTATTGTGCACACCAAATATAATAAAAACACCAAGTAAGAAATCTTCAATATCTTCTTTGTCTTCAAATCTTCTTAAATCTTCAATAAACACCTGCATACAATCACTTGAATCTCTTGTGATCAATCACACACAAAAGAGAGTATGTTAACAATGGATTATCACAAGATCGTCTTTAGATCTAACAACAGTCTAAAGATCCCTGTCGAAACTTTGAACTAGTTTGAGTGAATCTTATATCAGAAGAGAAGATTCTCAAGCATAAACAAACTAGGTGCAATCAAGATTTAACCTCCGTTAGTCAATCAAATCAATAAGAAAACTAAAGATAAACCGCAATATCTAGTTTCCCGCCAACGGGTTGCACTAGAGATTCTCAATCTAAAAGAAGACTTTAAACTGAGTGGCCGTAAGAGATTGCACCTAATTAGATTACTCTCCTCTCCGATAGGCACCTCATCAGTAACAAAGACAAAAGAGGAAGTCTAGGTTACGCAGGATTAGTTTGCTAGAAATACAAACTCAAAGTATTTATAGACAATAAAGTTTGGACACCAAGGAATTTCATTACTCCATCAGATTCGGTTTTCATAATTCCTGTGAATGCACTGTCCAAAAATAGTGATCGAAATCTCCTTGGAAAATCTAATTAGCAAATGCACATTACTAATTTTTATTTTCCATATATAATTAAAAACCCTTAATTAAAAAGATTTTTAACTTATTTAAATTCTATCTTGGGATTTACTTCCTTCTTATCCTTTAAGGAATATCTTTGAACAAAATACAATAAGCATTAATGCACTATGTTCAAAGAGTGTCGACATCTTACTCTTGTAAGACTGTAGCATGCTTGCCCACTTGAAATCGATTTACCACACTTCCAAACAAGTTTAGAATTGGTTCATCTGACTTTCAAGAACTATGTGATTGATCAAGTTCCACTCAATCACATCTCATGGGTTTCCATGTGAGTACTGTGCATAGTTACACTAGCTTTACCAAAAAAATGGCTGACTAGGTACTAGGATCGGTTCCCAACATATATATGGTATATAACTTGTATGCACTGCACATGTCCATAGGATCGATTCCCCTTTCCCAAAACTTTGTTGCACATGTTCATAGGATCGGTTCCCCCTTTCCAAAACTTTGATGCACATGTTCATAGGATTGGTTCCCCTTTCTTCCATAAACCTTGATGCACCTCATACAAGGACCGGTTCCCCCTTGTGATGCACTGCACCTCTTAATAGGATCGGTTCCCCTCTTCACAGTAATAAGTTCAGACATACACAACCTGATCATACCCCAGGTGATTACTTAAGATTGGTTTTACTAATAAAAGTTATACCAATACAAAAGTCAGGCCTTATGTGAATAGTTTTACTAAGAACACACACAAGTTGTGAAAGGTTATACACATCATACATATTGGTCATTCATAAGATATACAATGAAGAACAACCCCAATAACGCCTGGAGATTTCCCTTTCGGTTCACAACATGTATCATGAACTTACTTCCTTAGAACACATGTAAACATTGTTCCCTAGGATGAAATTCTCACCTCATACCCATACATAATCACAATAGTATTCATACGATTATGTTGATGTCTTATATACAAAGTTTAATGGTTAAGCAAGAAACTTCATATTGTATTCCTTAATACTATGTCTATCTAGAGTGTTCATGCTTCGCAGTTTTATGTTTTTAATATGCACGACTTGAATGATACGTTAGGGAATGAAATAGTTAAAGTCAAATATCAGTAACCTCGAGTGGAAGGATTATGTTGTTGTTGTAGCTCCGTCTTCTTCTTCTTCACATCTTCAAGTCTTCGCAATACTTGTAATGTCTCATCGCAATACTTTCAAGCTAACCCATACGAAGTTGACTCTAGTACATATAAATCAAGCGACTTTTAAATGAGTTTTGCTTCACTAAAATATGACAACCAAACTTGACATACCAACACTTGGTGGGTTCAACCGAGCAATGCTATAACAACATATAGTTTTGACAACTAAATTTGACAAACAAGCTTGAGATAGAAACGCTTGCGAGTTCAATTGAGCAATGCTCTAACAATTAGGAAGACGAAACTTACGAGTTGGAGTAGCAAGAATACCATCACCAATATGGGAAATTGGCAAGGATGAATCCCCAGCAGTTCGAATATGATCAGGTCCATTGTATTCATAATGAGTGTGTAGGTTGTTGAGATCATTAGTCATATGATTCATCATACCATTATCAGGAAGCCAATCATATGCATAAAGAGAATTGTGAGACGCAGCTAGAGTATTAGAAGATGGCATATTTCCTCTTGTAGTATTATTCTTGGACTGTGGGCGTATGTACGAGAAGGATAAGTTACTATATCCAACCTCTTGCGGTAATCACGAGCATTATGATAGGGTTTAATACAAATTTGACAAATAACGGTTGGTTTTCCATCACGTGTAAGCGAAATATCCTCAGTGCGATTGACAGAAGCAACATTAGCTAGTGGTGAAGATATGGCTACATGATTTTGTGCAGTGACATGAAGATCATAAGAGAGAAGTATGGATTCAAATTCATCAGATGTAATGACAGACTTCAACACCACTAGTAGCAAGAGAATCCACTATATTCTTCACGGATTGAATGTAATATGACATAATTGAGCCTCCTTTCTTGACAGATGAAAGCGATTTCTTAAGATGAATAAGATACACAACTATTTTGGATGCAAATAAAGCATCCAGTTTTGTCCAGATAGAGAAAGAGGTATCATATGCCTTCACTTTGGCTAGGATAGGAGCAGTGAGAGATCACATTATCCAGCCGAGAAGTAACTTATATGTATGCCTTCAAGACAAGAATAGTAAGTTAGAAACTCCATTAATAAGGGCCGGTGGAGCTGCAAGGGAACCATCAACACAATTCTCCAAATCATAGCCCTATAAATAGGGTGTAAACTGAGCTCTCCTTAATAGATATTTGTGACCGATTAACTTTTATGAAGTAGCACCATGAAGACGCTCATCTAAGGGTAGAGAAGACATTGAAGAAGTAGAAGAAGTATATTGAGAAGATGTTGTTGATAAGTTGATGAAGATTGATAAGTTTTGGTAGCCATGGAAAAAGGTTAACAAGATGTAGGTAAAGAAAGAAAATAAACCCTAAAAACAGGTCGTAATTGAATCAACCTATCTGATACCAAGACAAGTTTTAGATTGAATAGGTTTCTCAACTTGAGAGAACCAGAGAAGAACTATGTTTTTATATTTCTTGTTGATTTAGGATTAGCAAAGTAACTTGTTTCTATTTTAATACTTTTTATCCACAACATGCTTCGAAAGAATGTACATAATGTTAATATGGGTACAAAATTACTTGCAAATGTTCGAAATTCCAAAAAGGAGTACAAAATTTCTTGGAAATGCACCAAATTTCATATAAAACAAAACTATTTTTCACCTTACTTTATATGAATTTTGGTATATTCCCGGCAATCCTATTAGCATTCATGATTAAGCATCATTATTTTCGTATTTTAGTGTTATCCTTTTTGTATTTCTGTTTATGAGTGAAAACTATTCCTGCCGATTTTGGTAATTTGAGGTGTGGATGAGGAATGAATCTAAACCTTAAACAAATGCACTGTGCGGTGAGTTCTTGTAGATTCGAGAGATCAATCTGTGCAAGTCCGGCCTAAACCAAGAAATGGCTGTTCCAGACTTATTTCGGTCACAAAGTAATGGAGATGGGGTTGATCTTAGGGAGGGAAGCCAAGAAGGTGTTGAGATTGTGAAGGTGTTGGCTATGTATGACTTATATCAGAAAGTTGAACTGGCTTGCAGGATGTAAGCTATCAGATCCGGTGTTTGAATATGATTGTATCAACACTTGCCTCTGTTATCTCGTCTTGTTCTGTTCTTGTTGAAAAATATGGCGGAGAACCTATTTATACAAGTCTTTTAGCCTAACCTTCATATCTCGTGGGAAGTGGAGAAAGTGGAGTGATGGATTAGTGGAGTAGTGTGTTGGTATCACACGACCAGACTTTCCCACTTCTCCCATCATCACTAAACGTCCATGTCTTCCTGACACGTTCTTGTGATGGCACGTTGTGCACTGCACGCTGTAAACCGCCAGACCAATACCCCAGTATGTATCCCTCTGTTTGTGACATGATTGATGTCTTGAACATGTGGATCATGGGACCCATAGAAAGTAGCATGTAATGCTACGTTATTTAGGAAATTGATACTTGTGAAGTATCATGTGTTTACTATGCAGGTACTACATCGAGTATATTCAGCATGTATGAAGCATCTATGTTTGAGAGTCTGAAAGTAGTCTCATATCCAGACTGCTTCATGTGATGATCTGGAGGTTGCGCAAGCAAGTCCTTCCTTGACCGACCACATGGTGTGGTAGAGTGGTGGATGATGATCACTATGACTCCGCACTAACCAATTAACTCCTGACCAGGGTTGTATAACCAAGCCGGTGAAGTTGGACGGACGAGATGACCTTTGAGACACTCATCTGCGACCGTTGATGAAATTAGGGTTTTAGGAAAAAGTGCGCAAACACCACTTTCCAGCTTGGTCGAATCTAAGCGTGGGACATGGTTTTGGTATGGCCGGTCGGTCATGTATGCTGACGGCATGCCGGTACACATGTTCATACCTCAATGTCCCATGGAAGTGTGATCTGGGCCACTCAATTCGTCCTGCGAAGTTGTGTGGTTGAGATCAATTTGCGACAGAAAATTGGTGCCGCAAAAGCCGCACAGCGTACCATCTTCAGGCGCGCGTTCCAAGATGACCATGCTTGGTCGGTCTTGGCCGATTGCTCCAGCGTGTATGTAGTAGGCTGGTTTTTACGCATATGCCGTACCGTCCCATGAAAACATGATCTAAGCCACTCAATTCGTCCGGAGAAATCGAGCGGTTGAGATTAGATTGCAATTTGGAAGGAGCGACCATGCATGTTGGAGGCGTATGAACCGAGGAGAAAAGAGAGTTAGGTCTTGGCCTATTGGGTGTAGAGATAGGTGGGCCCGCAGTGATCGTGTTGATACTTACCAGACCTGCTTAGCCTATTCCTGTACCCTTCGTCCGATCAGGATAAAATGGACGCTTATGATCGCGACTTAAACCCTAATCAGGGTATTGCCGTCCATGTGTTGTACCTAATTTGGAGCGCACGAACTAGGACGACCAACTATAGTTGGTCCTGACCGATCGGTCAGGTATGTAGGTGGGCCCACGATGGTTGTTTTGACATGCTCTGGGGCCTATGAATCTACATATACACCCTTCATCTATACCTGCGAAGATGGATGGTTGAGACTGTTTTGCGACACATGTAATGTTCCGCAAACCTTAATTTAGGGTTTTCCGTTCATACTGCTATGGTTTGGACGTTTTGGAAAGATAGGCCAATCTTTTGGGGAGGCCGACCATGCGGGTCCCATATTAGTTCGACAGCGGATATTCCATACCTGCTTGGGGGTTATGGAATCGATCTGGGCCATCCAATCATGCTGGTGGAGTTGGATGGTCGTGATCATATCCAGACTGATACAGTCAGTCCGGACGCTCAATCGGGCTAGTATAACACACATAAAGTGGCTCAATCGGGCTAGTATAACACACCGAGAGTTGTAGTCTGTACGGGTATTTCGTACATGTTTCACTATAATGCTTGGAGATTCGTGTCGCTCTGCTGAGAGCAACACTCAGTCGTCATGCCGCACTGATAATGAGTACAGGAAATACAAGGTTGGTTGCGCATTAATTAATAATGTTGTAAATTCACAGGGTATATGGGATTTTTGCTACATGCTCCAACCTGGATGAATTTCATGTATTTTATTCACAGAATGGGATTGTTTCCACATGCTCCATTCTTGGTGAATTAGTAAAGTGAAGGAGTATCCATCACTTATTAATGGACTTATCTTTTACAAGATGTTAGCGCATAATTTTTCAGGTTTTATAATTTTACCCTTAAATGAAAATCCACCATCAACATTAAGTCCCCTGCCTAGCACATAATGGTGACACTATTGTGGGGTAGGCATGAGATGGTGACATACATATTTGAGAAATACAGAATAAAATAAGTTTACCCGGAAGAGTATTGACCGACCGCTAGTTGTCCATGCCGTTGCGCTTGTATGGAATCCTTTGGTGGGACCGGTTTCCTTCTTTGGGTATTCCAATCAAAAGAGGAATCCTTGTTCTATTAGGATTCTTCCAAATTTTGTCTATATAAGGGACCGACCCCTTCTTCTTTTCCTCACAATTTTTTTTTGTTTGGTTTAGCAGCTCCCGCCCGTGATCACTGTTGCTCGTCATCGACCGTCACTGCCAATCGTCGCAGGAGCTCGCCGTTGACGTCCGCTGCCGTCCGTCCGTCCAAGGTAAGTATCGACTCTTTTTTTATAGGAAAAACCCTAATTTCTTAGGTGAAAACCTTTTGATAGTTACATCATGCTTAGCTTTCCCATCAAGATTGATAGTAAACCTGTCCATTTTTGCTATAATTATTTAGTACCGCGATCCCATGAATATGCAATTTTTGCTTCTTCTTCCGTTGTTGCATATAAAACCTAGCTTCTTATGTTGTAGCTTAGAAAGGAATTCGTCTTGAATTTCGTAAACACGATTCCCATGAGTATAAGAAAACCGTGTTATAATATGTGCACATGAATGCGGACCCACAATATGCGTTTGATTCGAACGTGGGTCCCACCCACATATGCCTGATTGAAAGTCGACCTTATACTAATCTTGTGTCCTGAACCAATACCGGACTTGAAACTCGGGCAATACCAAACTTGAAACCAATACCGGACTTGAAACCAATACCGGACTTGAAATCAATACCAGACTTGAAACCAATACCGGACTTGAAACCAATACCGGACTTGAAACTAATACCGGACTTGAAACTGATACTGGCGTTTGGACCCACTCCTAGATTTGTGCACTCCAACTTAAATTGTGTCTTGTCGTGTGTGATTTCATATCTCATGCGTTTTTCATACAAATACTGACTCATGTCCTTTGTTGTGAAATGAATGAAATAATTCCTATTGAGATGTCTTCTGGAGACATTGCTGGTGCCAGGTCAGGAAGTGTTGACAGCTTCAAAGATATGCCGAGCACTGATGATGAGTTGTTTACTTCACCTTTTATGAACACTAAGAAACATCCTTCTCACAAGATAGTCATGCTCTCCGGTTCAGAAAATATGGATGCTGATCCATCTTATTCTTCAGCACTTGTGATTAGGTTCTGTCTTCGAATAAATGAATATCCACCCTCTCCCATCGACTTCGGGATTTTTCATACTCCAATGGGATCTTATGAAGGGTGGATGAGGTGCATGTTGAATAATAAGGATGTTAAAGCTAATTTGACCAAAGCGCAAATCCTCAATGCGATTATGGCATCTGCTACTCTTGAAATTAAGAAAGATGCCGCAGGTTTAATTAATTTTATTACTCGTTAGCGCCCTTCTACTCATACAGACATATCTAGATAGGGAGAGATGACTATTACTCTGGAAAGAGTAGCTGCATTGATGAACCTGCCTATTGCTGGAAGTTTTTATTACGAGCTTTCCGACACAAAACAACGTGATCATGATGATATACTCCAAAAGGTGGCAGAATTTGACGATCTGAACAAGGAGAAGAAAAAAATACGAGATGCTTTTACACATGTTGGGTGTCAAAATGGTCTCTTGCAGACCCAGAACCGGATCAGGAGTTGGAAAACGAGCTCAGCGTGATTGAATTTCTGTCTTTATGGCTATCCAGAAACATATTTTTCGATGGTTCTGGAAAGAAGACCATAAAAGGTAACCTTGTCAAGATTGCCATAAAGCTAGATAAAGGCGAAGTCCTTCCTTTCGGTGCCCTGTTCCTTGGATCACTGTATTCTCATCTAGATACCTTAGCAATGGGCATGCATATTTCCAACGGGTACAAGAAGGTGGAGTCGTACGTCCACTTCGCTTTTCTCCAGGCATTCTTGTGGAACATTTTAAAAGTTATGCTTCTGTTCCCGCAACTTCGCTCAACAGTTTGTATGGTGGTTCGAGAATACTCCACTGGCATAGGAGGCGTCCCAGAGCCGGTGTGAAAATCGTGGACATCTTTGACAATGTGTCTTCCATAGATTTCCTTCCATGGGGACCAATCCACTCTTTAATTGTTCAGCCGAAGACTTTTTCCATTGCTTCTGACGGTCTTAATGCTGCATTGCGTACTGATGTTAAGACCATGAAATTTGGAGAACTTATTTACCTGCACAGCTGCATTCCAGGATATATTCCATCTCTATTCAACGAAGTATTTACTATGACTCCTTATAATATCGACAGAGCTGCTCGTCAAATGGGATTTGATCAGGGAATTCAATTTATCCGTCGGAGGCTCCAAAAGAACTTTTTCCAGGTATATTTAATGCCGACGTGTTCTTGACACTGCAGAGCCTTCCCTTATGGACTATCGGGAGAAAACCCGTGGTAACTGATAAGTACAAGGAATTTTGGAGGAAACAACTGTTGGCTTTCCAGGAGTTCTCGGAGGACATTGTGGTGGATTCTCGTGGTGATCCATCCTCTGACATTTTGAAGAAACATTTCCGTTTGAAACCACTCCCAGAAAAATGGACCAGAGCTGATGATTGCAGTCCCCAAGCAAGAGGGAGGTCCAAAAGGCAGGCAAGCAATTCGGTGATCCTCAATTCCTCCAATATGCAGGTATTTAAATCACTTTCTATCGACTCCTTTATTTCTCCGGAGTGATCTCTTCTAAGAGTGATTCTTGCTTGAATTTAACGAATTCCGAAAAAGAATGTCTTCACAAGGTTAACGCGCATTCAGAGCGAAAAATACGGTGACGTTGGCCCTCGTGTTGAGAAGTCTGGCGATACTGACCCTCATGCTGAGAAGTCTGGTGAAACCGAAACCGCTTCTTCATTGGACAATGACAGAGATGACGCAAGCTCGGCTGGACAAGGCGCCTCTGTAAGTGATATTGTTGATGAGGTGGTGATGGAAATCAGTACCCAGAGCGAAATAGACATCAGGAGAAATGTAGGAGAGGCAACATATGCTATTGTTGAGACGACTCCCCTTGAAGCACGTTCTGAACAGGTTTCGATCAATCACGCTTTGGTGACTTCTTCCGAAAGGCCTCATGCAACTGACAAGGCTCCTGCAATTGATGAGGTATTGGTAACGAAGTCTGGGGCTTTGTTCGATCCTCCTTTTACTATTCCTCATCCAGGTCATGTGTTGATTGGAGGATTCAGCGTGCCGGCTCAGTTCAAAAGGTTGTACAAGGTGATATGGGAGAAGCACGGCCACATTGCTACCACTACGAAGCTCAAAAGTCTCCTTGCCTTGGTCAATCACGTCCAAGAAACTTTATTTTCTATCCACGGGATGAGCGTCACGACCGGTCGAACAGTATCTGAGGAGATGATTGAAGACTGGAAGTGCCATCGAGATTTGTTTGTGCAGTATGATTTCAATGCTCCTTTATTTTCCAAAGGGTTCTCCGAGATTCAGGAGCCCCAGAAACTACAAGATGAAGTCCTTTCCGCAGACTGTGTTACTCGCCAGGAAGAGAAGATTGAAATGTTGTCTAATGAGTTGAAGCTGGAACAGGCCGTTCTTCAGAAAATGAAAGCTGCTTTTGCACAGAAAGACAAGTTGTTGTTGAAGGACTTTCCTTGAAGGATTCACGCAACTTATTTGTATTTTCCTTTAGATGTTCTTCTTTTTGAGTGATAGTGAGGATTTCCTTTCATAATTTGACTTCCGGTTTTGAATTAATAGGTAATTGAATTGGTTTATTTTGAGATATTTTTGTGAATCGACTTTTCTGAAAAGGGATTATCTTAAATGGAATTTGCATCTTGGTCATGAATGATTCCATATATCATATGAAATTGCAAATGTCACGTAAAATGGAAGTATAAAAGGAAACAAACATGGTGTTTAATTATTGTGCCTTTTTTTTTTCCATGCCCGGGATGCCAGTCCCCAGTGAACTTTAAAACTATCTTTCTTCTAGGATTGTTGGTTATAACTTACTTGCTTTCGAGACCTTACTTGTGTAAAACCGAAGTAGCCCCTCCAAGGAAGTCGTCGCATTGATCTTTCAGAGAAGGAAAGTTATCCCTCTGAACCAAGTTTCTCCTGAATAATGCGCTTCAAAGCGTTGCATTCACTGGTGGGGTGGTGAAGGAATCGGTGGAAATAACAATACCTCGGGTCCATTGCTTCTTGATAAGTGGGCGGACGCCATACCGGAGGTAGCTCCACCTCTCCGTTTTGCACCCATGCCTCCAACAACTCCAAAATCTTCTTCATTGGGAAGGGAAAGTGTAGGTACTTTGAGTCTAGCTTTTCCTACGTTAGTGAGCGTTGTGATGTCTCTACGTGGCTTTGATGTGGAGAATATTTCGGAGATGGAGTTGTAAGATTTACGAGTGTCATCATATCCGCAGATCGCTTGCCTGGGTAAAGGGATGTGGAAGGTGTCGTAATATCACTGCTGAGTAATCGAATTGAACGCTCCCATCCTCTGTATTCACGTATTTCTTGATTGATCTCTCCTTCCTCAAGCATTTCTTCGCTTGGTTGAAAGGTCGATGCGGATTGGATAGTCTTCCGGGCTTCAACAAGAGTCTTGAGATATAAATCTTCTAGCAGGGCTCCGTAGGATGCATGCTCCTTTTCTTTATCCGACAAACGTTGTAGTACTCCGGACAAGTCCTTTCCTCTGTGGAGTTGCCTCAAGTCTTCATTGTCGGTTGGACCATGTTGTTCATCTTTCCCTAATATCCTGAGATTACGTGCTCCTTTTGCTTCTCTACTAGTAAAGGTGTGAACCCTGACTAAGGATCCAGCGTTTCTCGCATTGTCGATGTATGTCAACCCTTGTTGTAATTGTGTTGTTATATCATTCAAGAGGCAGAATATTTCACTTTGTCTTCTAGCGACACAAGCTTGATTTTTCAAGACATCCTCCAGCATTCTAGCTATACTTCCCATGATATCTGAACCACCTACGGTTTCTTGGTGAGGATACATCGTGAGCTAAAAACCGAAAAATTGAGAATTTAATTTTTTGCAAACGAGAGATCAACCTCCCACTGTGGTCGCCAATTGTTTATGGGTGAAAACTATTCCTGCCGATTTTGGTAATTTGGGGTGTGGATGAGGAATGAATCTAAACCTTAAACAAATGCACTGCGCGGTTAGTGCTTGTAGATTCGAGAGATCAATCTGTGCAAGTCCGGCTTAAACCAAGAAATGGCCATTCCAGACTTGTTTCGGTCACAAAGTGAAGGAGATGGGGTTGATCTTAGGGAGGGAAGCGAAGAAGGTGTTGAGATTGTGAAGGTGTTGGCTATGTATGACTTATATCAGAAAGATGAACTGGCTTGCAGGATGTAAGCTATCAGTTCCGGTGTTTGAATACGATTGTATCAACACTTGCCTCTGTTATCTCGTCTTGTTCTGTTCTTGTTGAAAAATAGAGCGGAGAACCTATTTATACAAGTCTTTTAGCCTAACCTTTGTATCTCGTGGGAAGTGGAGAAAGTGGAGTGATGGAGTAGTGGAGTAGTATGTTGGTGTCACACGACCAAACTTGCCCACTTATCCCATCATCACTAACCATCCATGTCTTCCTGACACGTTCTTGTGATGGCGCATTGTGCGCTGCACGCTTTAAACCGCCAGACCAATACCCTAGTATGTATCCTCTAGTTTGTGACATGATTGATGTCTTGAACGTGTGGATCGTGGGACCCACATAAAGTAGCATGTAATGCTACGTTATTTAGGAAATTGATACTTGTGAAGTATCATGTGTTTACTATGCAGGTACTACATCGAGTATATTCAGCATGTATGAAGCATCGCTGTTTGAGAGTCTCAAAGTAGTCTCATATCCAGACTACTTCATGTGATGATCTGGAGGTTGCGCAAGCAAGTCCTTCCTTGACCGACCACATGGTGTGGTAGAGTGGTGGATGATGATTACTATGACTCCGCACTAACCAATTAACTCCTGACCAGGGTTGTATAACCAAGCCGGTGAATTTTGGCGGACGAGATGACCTTTGAGACACTCATCTGCGACCGTTGATGAAATTAGGGTTTTAGGAAAAAATGCGCAAACACCACTTTCCAGCTTGGTCGAATCCCAACTTGGGAGATGGTTTTGGTATGTCCAGTCAGTCATGTATGCTGAAGGCATGCCTGTACACATGTTCATACCTCATTGTCCCATGGAAGTGTGATCTAGGCCACTCAATTCTTCATGCGAAGTTGTGTGGTGGAGATCAATTTGCGACAGAAAACTAGTGCCGCAAAAGCCGCACACCGTACCAGCTTCAGGCGCGCGTTCCAAGATGACCAGGCTTGGTCGGTCTTGGCCGATTGCTCTAGCGTGTAGGTGGTAGGTTTGTGTTTATGCCTATGCCTTACCATCCCATGAAAACATGATCTAAGCCACTCAATTCGTCCGGAGAAATCGAGCGGTTGAGATTAGTTTGCAATTTGGAAGGAGCGGCCATGCATGTTGGAGGCGCGCGAACCGAGGAGAAAAAGAGAGTTTGGTCTTGGCCGATTGGGTGTAGAGATAGGTGGGCCCGTAGTGATTGTGTTGATACTTACCGGACCTGGTTAGCCTATTCCTGGACCCTTCGTCCGATCAGGAGAAAATGGACGCTTATGATCGCGACTTAAACCCTAATCAGGGTATTGTCGGCCGTGTGTTGTACCTAGTTTGGAGCGCACGAACTAGGACGACCAACTATAGTTGGTCCTGACCGATCGGTCAATTATGTAGGTGGGCCCACGGTGGTTGTTTTGACATGCTCTGGGCCCTCTGAATCTACATCTACACCCTCCATCTATATCATCGAAGATGGATGGTTGAGACTATTTTGTGACACATGTAATGTGCCGCAAACCCTAATTTATGTTTTCCGTCCATACTGCTATGGTTTGGAAGTTTTGGCAAGCTAGGCCAATCTTTTGGGGAGGCCGACCATGCGGGGCCCGCATTGGTTCGGCATCGGATATTCCATACCTGCTTGGGGGTTATGGAATCGATCTGGGCCATCCAATCATGCTGGTGGAGTTGGATGGTCGTGATCATATCCAGACTGATATGGTCAGTCCGGACGCTCAATCGGGCTAGTATAACACACCGAGAGTTGCAGCCTGTACGGGTATTTCGTGCATGTTTCATTATAATGCTTGGAGATTCGTGTCGCTCTGCTGAGAGAAAGACTCAGTCGTCGTGCCGCATTGATAATGAGTACATGAAATACAAGGCTGGTTGCGCATCAATTAATAATGATGTAAATTCACAGGGTATATGGGATTGTTGCTACATGCTCCAACCTGGATGAATTTCGTGTATTTTATTCACAGAATGGGATTGTTGCCACATGCTCCATTCTTGGTGAATTAGTAAAGTGAGGGAGTATCCATCACTTATTAATGGCCTTATCTTTTACAAGATGTTAGCGCATAATTTTTTAGGTTTTACAATTTTACCCTTAAATGAAAATCCACCATCAACAATTTCAATAGGTAAAATTGAGCTTAGCACCCAAAATTATAACTCTAATAAATATTAGATTATAAACAGGTAACAAATACTAATAAATCTAAAATTTAAATATGGTGAAATACTCCAGGCATGAAATTTAGCCTAAAATTAAAAGGTTGAAGCTGGAAAATCATATTACCTCTGTTTCTAGAAAACAATTACTATAGCAATTTGGCCTACAAATTTAAAATAAGCTAAATTGAAAAATCTATAATAACTCTATTTTAGGAACATATTGAGTATATGAAAAAGAATATAACAAATGTGCAATTTTTATCTACGGCAAAACAAATAAAATAATCTCTGATTTTTAAATGGGGGAACAAACTATAATTAAGATCTCTAAAAATGAAAAAAAAAACCTTCTTTATCTTAGTTGTATTTTAGTTTGGGTCCACAAATTTCTGGAGTTTCAATTTCAAGAATCAAAACCAAGACCGAACTTGTCCATGTATATCATCGCTACCCTTACTGAACCAGGTGTGAATAACCTAGTAGGAGAATCCATTCTACTCCACCGTGAGGTATATAATTAAGTTCCTCGATCGCCCACTCAGTCTTTTATGACATCCAAAAGATAGGTTATTCGCTGCATCTAAAGATTCAAAATCATGATTAATTTAATCAGTAAAGCAGTTAAGTAACCTAACAACAAATGATACTACCCATCAATCACAAATACATATTAGGGATATTCCCTTTATCAAGCAATGATGTTGTACCAAATGAATTGAAAATGGTCTAGTATTTAATAATTTTTGTACCCAAATATTGTGAAGAAACTACCGTTTGCAGATTATAATATTATCACCCTTAATAATTTTGATTCTTTTTGTATTCATTTCGCACTGATTGTTTAATCATTTAATCATGTTCTGTAACTTTCATGAAGCCAGATGAATATATATGAAAGCCAAGCCATTAACCCAAATTCCTCGCCTCTATATCACTCACACGCTGCCATATTCCCACCCATAAACAATTAACAATACAACCACTACCGCAACATTTAAAAATCAGGGATGATATAATAAACTAAAAATACCCGAATCACTTCATGTCGTCTCTTTGGGTGATATGACTTGTTAACTTCTGTCAGATCAAAACCAAAGACGTTGGTTATGAAACTTGTTAGTTGAGATAAAAATTAGGACACATTTCAAGTAAATATCGAGTAATACATGAACCGTAATTTTAAGTAAAACATTAGCTAAAAAAACGAATGGGACAAAAAATGCTAAACAACATTGAATCCGCACCTTTAATATGTATATAAGCCACAAATAAAATTGGTGTTATTTTGAGCTCAAAGTTCTCCTCCTAAATACTTCCATTGGCATATTTTCTATTTTTGATAGAAGATATACCAACTGCAACCCGTTAAACTTACTTATTTTTCTATTATCTCATGTGGAATGGCAAAAATCCGAGAAGTTGCTGAAAAAACACAAAAATTAAATTAAATTTGTGCATCAATGATCAAACTTTTCACAAAAAGAATTAAGAAACTTTTCTGTGTTCCTCTATGTTTGACAAATTTTGTGATTAAGGACTAAAGAAAGTATTCCCACATTTGAATTTCCACACATCTGGTTCATAGTTTGCGTTTAATCAAACAACATTTTTCTCTGGTCATGTATTGTAGTACATCCCAAACAGATAAAAACACCATAAAAACAATCAATAACATGTGTCTCAGCTAAAGAAGTATATCCACATGGCGAAAGATTGATTGTAGTAAAATGAAAATAAGGCTCCATATTGCTGCTTCGTGACATTTGCCTCAGAAATTAAAATGTAAAATTTCACCAAGGGCATACTTCTCTACCATAGTAACTAAAAGTTAAGCATTCTTACTCACTGTCCTCGCAAGTCCAAACAGCACATATCCAACATGAACATGTCAATCTTGGCAATGTTAATAAGATATTCTTACACTAACAACCCAAATCAAACGACATATCTCTATTGACACACTGTGTACATAATCAGTGGTTGGAAGTTGTATAATTGTATTTCTTTACATGGTACGAATCCTCCACATTTATGCTCAGAACTTGGTAGTATAGGTCAAGACATGATCAACATTTTATAGACATTTTCAATTTTTACGATACCCAGAATTCATAACACCTAAAGCACATCATTACTCAATTGAATGGAATTAAACAAACTCATTTCTGGATAAATTCCGATGAAAATTACTTGTTGAGAACTTAAGGGTGCTGGTGATGTTAAGGAAGTCTGGTTACCCGATACCGCGTCCTGGCTACGGAAGGCTTCACAACCTCCATTATAGACTCATTAAGTTTCTTCAGTACGTTAAATAATGGAACCTGAAATAAACACAATAATTTAAACAATCAGTAAAATGTTGGGAGCTTACCCCGTTCTATCGTCCAATTATTGACAACATTGACATAGTTATTTAGTCAAACATCTGTAATCATATATTTTTCTACATTACATATTGATAGTTAAGTTGATTATTCTGTAAAGGTGAATCCTCATATAATGAGAGTAGGTAGTATACCGATGATCCCATTTTTAAGAAAAAATGCACTGAAATTTTTTACATTAATTTTGCAAGACATTCCTATACAAATTGATAAAATGACCAATTACTGTAGAAGCTCCATCACCAGGTGTTTTGGACCACTCATTCATCATCAAAGTCCTTCCAGTTCCTATCAAAAACATCTAAATCAATGTATTCCTCTAACCATTTTCCCTATTTCTTCATCAAATTTTTACAAACCTGACTAACCAAATATTTGATGTGCAGAGAAGAAAAACATTAGCAGAAGAAAGTAGTCAAAATGAGTAACTCTAATTAACATACGTAAAAAACCAACGGAAATAAATAAATAATTGACCCTATACCTTGAAAATAAACTCATATATTTTTGACAATGAAACCAAAACCCCAACCCTAAAAATCAAACAATGAAACACTAAAAATAATTGAACGTTTCCATCAATCAAATAATCAAACAATGAAACATAAAACTAAACCTAGTTTTAATAACTAATATACTACACATGAAATTTCACGAACAAATGGCAAACAAATCAACAATAAGAAAATGAACCAAATCAACAATAAGAAAATGAACGAAATCAACAATAAGAAAATGAACCAAATCAATCAGATGTCATTAACTTTTTCAGATAGCATTGGGAAGACCGCTGGAAATGGAGAATCGATTGAGATTTCGCTTGCTTCTTTCGGGTGTGTAAAGGTTTTTTTCAATTTTTTGTTGATGCTGAAATGCAGCAACAATGAAGAATCAATTGAGATACTGTAATTTTTTGGAATATAAAAAAACTAACAAAAAATATTCAGAAGTATGTCGATTGGAATAGAGAACAAAAAATCAATTGAGATACTGTAATTTCTCGGTTTTCCAATACTTTGAGCAATTAATGACGAGTTAATAACAGTAGAGTTTTGGTCGCAATTGAAAGCATTAAATTTATAATACAAATGAAGCTGTAAGGCTAAAAGAACCGCACAGTTCCTTCGGTTAAAATTAAGAAGATTGTAACTGCATATTTGAAAATCCAATTAAATATAAAGAACCTGAAACGTCGCGTGATGAAACATTCAGTTTTAAATTGATATGGCCCTAGAAATTAGGTCAAAATTAGAAGCACCATGACAGAAAATCAAAAACAAATTCTTAGCTCCAATACTGATCTTTTTTAAATTTGCACATAATAAAATTAATCAAAATTTTATACAGATAATGAATGAATCAAATTTGTGATCTTGGGGAATCAGATATGTAAGACTGGCAGTCCTTTTCCTAATCGGGATATCTGGATGCACAAACCATATTTTTCTTAAAAATTAATCAAAAATTTATACAAATAACGAACCCAAATTTGATTCTTCAGGGAATCATAGAACTAATACTCACAAAATCATACCTTTAATTTGTTTTTGTTTCCAAAAAAATTTTGATTGATCTTCCTTGGTATCCAAACAAATTTCAAAATCACAGAGAACATCTCGTAGATTAACATGATGATCAAAATAATCTCCAAAAAGGAAACAACATGTTCCATTTTTAATGATTACAGGAAAGAAGTGTAAGCGATTGAACATTGGTTTTATCAGCGGCGGAAGAATTTGGGTTGAGATACGGAGAGAATAATGGGGAGTATTGCTGATTTCTCATTCCTAGAATTAAGGTACGACACACGTGCGAGATGTAAGGGGTGGTCTGAGGAACCACAACCCTTGATTTATCCTTGTTTGGACAAATCTGAACCGCCACTAACAAAGGAAAACTTATCCAAACCTTGTTTTATACTATATATATATATATATGTTTACATACTTGACGTACAAGAAAGATACAGTTGCCTTAGGCTTGCTATACAAGACATACCTACTATAAACAGGAAAATACAATTTCAATAGGAAATAAAGACTGAGTTTTCCATACTCTAACAGTAAGAGACTTTCTTATTCTTTGTTAAAATTGTTGTTGAATGAGTTTGGAAAACTAAAGGTAATTTTAATCTTATGATTCGTGGTAAATCTGCGTTATGAAGATATAACTTCTGCTTTGGGATATGAGATTCTTTTTATTTCTAGTAGATTGCTTATAGTTCCACCCTGGCATCCAGATCTA
The DNA here is from genome assembly GCA_023529315.1 of Papaver bracteatum. Taxonomy (NCBI): domain Eukaryota; kingdom Viridiplantae; phylum Streptophyta; class Magnoliopsida; order Ranunculales; family Papaveraceae; genus Papaver; species Papaver bracteatum. Next base: position 413,251 of record JAJJWX010002350.1, on the reverse strand, counting down.
GAAAGTAAAATTATTGCGATCAAACCAGTTCCAATTTGAATGAATTTAAGGAAGGTTCCATTGCACTTCTGAGATGCAACTGGGTTAAGTAGAATTGTGAGTTATTTGGGAAGACATATCATGATGGATTCACATAATATGAATCAAAATAGAATGAGCTATGCTCTCGTGCGTGTTGAAGTTGATATAACGTGTGAATTTCCTATTATTATTCATGTTGTAGCTAGTAGATGGTAAGAAGAGACTTAATGTGGATGTTGAGTATTCTTGGAAACCTCTCAGATGCACGCATTGTCATGTATTTGGTCACACTAACTCTGATTGTTCTAAACTCAGAATGGAGAAGGGCCGAGGCTGCTGTAGCTGCAGTTGAGGTACAAAAAAAGCTGAAAAAAGTGTGGGTGGTTAAATAGACTAAGAGATTTAATAGTAAAACAACTAGGGATCCTATTATGGAGGAGGAAGTGGCTATAGAAAGTGGATGTGATGATGAAACCGTGGTTGTTATGTGTGATGATAATATCCCAAAGGTTGCTAGACCCAGGCCTATTAATACTAGTAACATGTTTGAAGCTCTTAATTTTGATATTCCTTCTAGAATTTTGACTGATATAACTCAGGAATCAAATGTTAGTGATTGTTCTGCAGGGTTTGATGGTATTAAATATCTTTTCCCTAATAACTATGCTCAATTTATTCATAACTATTTCTTCTGGTTCTTCCTTTCATGGATTATAGGTTAGAGCCATTAATCCTAAAAAGTTCAGTTGAATTAAGAAACCTCATATTCCGGTGTTTACAGATATTTAAAACTGCTGTGTGGAATGTAAGAGCTGTGAATGAGCCTCTTAAGCGGGTAGAAGTAGGTAATTTAATTAGAGAGAATAATTTGTCCATTATGGTCACTTTGGAGCAAAGTAATCGAAAACGTTCCTCGGTCCTACTCGGTGGGGTACCTTGTAGCGAGGAGCAATGAGCTCGGACTTGGAAATCGCCAAAACTAAGCATCATACTCGGTCCATAATTATTAGAGATTTATATATAATACTCATGGGTCATGAATTATACCAAGTACTCGGCCAATTTTTATATACAATCGGTCTCTTCGGCCTAATACTCGGTCCACTTGGCCTAATACTCGGTCTCCTCGGCCGATTACTCGGTTTCCTCGGCCGACTTAATCATTGTTCTTCGGAATGACCTTGTACTCAGAAATCGCATTGCTCATTTACCTTGTAGCAAGTACTCGCCGATTACTCGGCCGAGGAGAACGATTTCGACTACTTTGCTCTGGAGACTCATGTACGAAGCACTAATAAGGATGCTATTATAAATAAAATCCAAATTGGGTGGTAGTTTGTTGATAATTATGTTAATAATAATTCTGGTAGGATTTGGGTAGCTTGGAGTCCTAAAAGGAGGTTAATATTAATGTGCTTCATACCTCTTCTCAAGTTATTTTTATTGATGTTTCTACTTCCAGAAACATAATTTTTGTTCTTTTTTTTAATGGATTTAGTGATGCTCATCAAAGTTATCTCTTTGGAATGAATTTATAGATTTTGCGAGCTTTAATGGTAGGCCTTGGATAGTTATTGGGGATTTCAACTCCATTTTATATGTTCATGAGAAGATTGGAGATGCTACTGTTACTTCTAGTCAAATGAGTGTTTTTCTTAATTGTATTCATGACACTAGCCTTTTTGATCTTCATTATTCTGGGCATTTTTTTACCTGGTGGAGCTAATATCAAGGTGAGGAAGCATTGCTTCTAAGCTTGACATAATTTTGGTTAACATGGAGTGGATTGATCAATTTGGTGATTCTATTTTCTCACTCATGGTATTTTTGATCACTTCCAGGTGTGGCTACCGTATTTTGTGCTTGTTTTCAAGTTGAAAAGACTGAAGCATATCCTTATAAAGTGGAATAAAGAAAGATTCCAGTATCTCTCTACTAAGGTCCTTGAAGGTAAGAAAGAAATACAACATGCTCAACTGCAGGTTCAGAATTTGGCTTTGTCCTCAACTTGCTAGACAAAAGAGAGTTTCTGTTAGTAAATATGCTACTCTTGCTAAGCATGAGGAATCTATGTTGAAGCAGAATTATAGAGTGATCTTAGAGATTCTAATACTTATTTTTTCTTTAATTCTATAAAATAAATAAGGTCCAGGAATGACATTCTTTCCGTTTTTCTTCTTCTGGCGAAATTATGGATGAGGATATCCCTATTGTTAAGGAATGTGTTACTTTTTATTATGATTTGATTAATCTGAAGGGCAATATTGAAACTGATGATTCTCTTATTCATTCCTTGAATTTTAATTCTATTGTTGATGATGGTACTTCTGAAGCTCTTATCAAAGAAGTTACTAGAGATGAGATTGTCCTAGCTTTGTCAACTATTGGTTCTAGCAAGGCTCCTGATTCTGATGCCTTCTCTAGCAATTTTTTAAATCCTGCAAGTCCATTATTGAGGATGATTTTGTAGCCGCAATTATTTTTGTTGTTGCTAAGTTTAAAACTCTCAAGGAGATTAATCGTACTTATATCAAAAGGTGAGAATGCCACTAAAATTATCGATTTCAGACCAATTGCTTGTTGCAATGTCATCTATAAATGTATAACTAAGATTATTTCTTAAAGGATGAAGAGGGCGGTGCAGGATTTGATCATTGCCAACCATTCTGTTTTTAATTCTGGCAGAGCTATTCAAGATAATATCTTAGTCTCTTATGAAGTGGTGCGCAACTACAAATAACTAAATGCTCTCCATGTTAGAGCATTTCTCGGTTGAACCTACTAAGCGTTGGTATGTCAAATTTGGTAGTCATATTTTAGTATCAAAACTTAATTGAAGTCGCTTGATTGAATGTACTAGAGTCAACTTCGTTTAGGTTAGACTAGAAAGTCTAGGAATGTTGATACATACAAGTATTACCTTGAAGACCTGATGATCGTGAATACGTATCGACTACAATGAAGACATCATCCTTCCACTTGAGGTATAGCGATACTACCTTGATTTTTTTCCATTCCTATCATTGCTTTTAAGTCGTTTAAAATTGAAAACGTAACATGTGAGGTTATATTTAATCATGTAGTATTAGACTTGGTCTTTATTATGATCAAATTGTCAAGGAAGAATATTTGATTACGAAGTATAACGTTTTATCTTCTGAACTTCGTAAATGTGACGTCGACATAATCTATGTAACTCGTTACTTGATAGTGTATTATATATATGTGTGATTTCATCATAGTAAACTATGTTTAATTACATATGTTTAAAGGAAGTACATATATGAAACTTGTTTCGTAATTAAAAGGAAATCAATAGACATTTTGGTCCAGTTTTCATTGAAGATCTATTGGATGACCAATTCAAACTTAGGTAATTATAAGTTTGGTAGAACCTATCTTGACTTATGTTGAGAGTTATGGTAGAACCAATCTTTACCTAGTTTGGGATACGCGGTAGAGCCGATATTAACTTATGTTGAGAGTCTTGGTGGAACCGTTTCTTACCTATATTGGGATACATGGTAGAACCGATCTTAACTTATGTTGAGAGTCTTGGTAGAACCAATGCTTACCTATATTGGGATACATGGTAGAACCGATCCTAGATTTTTTTTGGGAGTCATGGTATAACCGATCCCTACCAATATTTAGAGACTTGGTAGAATTGATATTAACCTGTGTTAGGTGTCATGGTAGAACCGGTCCCAAGAGCAAAACCAATCCTCTATGTTCACATATTACTTTACGATTTTGTGTGAGTTTGAAATTAAGGTTTGATAAATAGGAAAGTTCCTGATGTTGGACATGAATATAATTCTTATATTTTATTGTTCAAAGATATTCCTTGATACTCAAGGTGATCCCAATCCAAAATATTGAAAATCTTTTAATTAAGATTTTCAAATATATGTTTTTGATTTCCAACAAATCAAAACATATCTCTTGGAAAGTTATATTAGTTAAGTGCGAAACTAATGTTAGATATTTTCTAATGAGATATTTCGAAATTACATGTTGGAAATAGGAAAACTGAAATTAGGTACTTGAATGATATCTTGAGAATATTTTTGGTTTTAGAATTTCCTTATTGTCCAAACAACATTGGTCTATAAATACTTAAGTTTGCATCTCTTGCAAACTATCCTAAGATACAGGAAAGCTTCATCCATGTTGTTTCTGGTGGAACCGTCTATCTGGAGAGGAAAGTACCATAATTAGGTGAAATCTCTTATGACAACTCGTTTAAAGACTTCTGGGGGATCAAGAATCTCTAGTACTGTTAGTGGGAAACTAGATAATTGCATTGTTATTTTAGTTTTCGATTATTTATTTGATTGACTAACGGTTGTTGAAACTTTTACTGCACCTAGTTTGTTTATTCTTTAGAACCTTCTCTTCTGATAAGTCTCACTCAAACTCCATCAAAGTATCAACGAGATCTTTAAAACCATTTTCGGATCTAAAGACCTCTTGCGATAATCCATTGTTAACAGACTTCGTTCTGTATATGATTGATCACAAGAGGATTCAAGTTATGTTGTGCCGGTTATTAAAAAGACAATCGAAGATTTAAAGACGAAGAATATTTTCTTATTAGTTATGTATCTAGTGAATTTAGTGCACAAACATTGATCGGCTGGGATCCAACTAGAATCATGTTTATCTTTGATAGACTTGATTGTCTAGTTGCGTGAGATCGACATCACTTTATAGTTACTCTTTGAGTTATATATTAATTGATTGCAAATCTAAAAATTGGTTATTTTGGTAATCAAAGTTTAGATTGATCCAACCAGATAAAGAAATTTATTATATTAAACGTAAGAGCCTTTCTCAAACGACTCATAATATCTTATTACCAAAGATTGAATAGAGTGGTTACCAAACAACTTTATCATTTACTGTTTGGAATACGATCAAAAGGATTGGTGATTCACATGCTTGACTCTAGAAGTCGAAGGCGTATGGATACTGAATAAATTTAGTAGCTAGGGGTTGTTTACTTGGTCTCAATTATACAAAGTTACGTATTAGATTTTGTATAACGGCTTAATTCTGAGAGTATTCAAAACTGGACTAGGTCCCGAGGTTTTCTGCATTTGTGGTTTCCCCATTAACAAAAGCTTACTGTGTTATTTACTTTATTTCCCCATTATAATTGTTATTATAATTAAGTAAATTACACACGTACGTTAATCTGAATTACTTGATATTGATCTAATAGTCAATCGGTTATTATCGTAACTATTGTCAAGTAAATATCTTGTTGTCGTATTGTCTCGACCTCGTCCATATACAATCACACAAGCTATAAGACTTAAGTCATATTGTCTCGATTCTGTCCATAGACGATCACTTAAGATACCAGACTTATAGGTTGATATTTAAAAGATTGTGGTGTATTTTGGTACCCTCGTATTTTCACCTTCTTACTTCCTAGGAGGCGAAACAAAGGTTATAACATGGTACTATCTACTCAATAGAAAAAGGCATGCAATCCTTAAAGAAATATCAAAAGCATGTATAAACCTGGCATGTAATGTATCGTTCTCACAGCTCCAATCTGAGTCGTCATCACCTAACAATGTATTAATAAGAACGATTCTTCTGGAGAGCCAATTTTTCAAAATTCAATGAGATAAATTTTAATACTCACTAGAATATGATTCTTATAGATGCATATTATTATATATGTTTTAATTCCACATAATATACAAAACATACCCTGCATAATATTTAGTGACAAAATGGTTAGAGAAAAAACTGTAAGAATTCCTGATTCCTTAATGGCTAACAAGTCATTAGTTACATTACTCTTAGTAGCAATGCATAAACCAAAAGTATGTGACCGACGTTCAAAAACAAATATATGAGAATAATAATTTCAAAAAGATCAAACTAGAATTCAAAATAACACTGACGATATTGTTTATATGTTTTTCTTTTGCCGTTTCAAAAACAGGTTCTCCAGATATTGATGGAATGTGTATATAAGCATTTCATCAAACATATTATGTGCATTGAAAGTAGTTTCTATGAAACTTAAATCATGATAAATTCTTATGGACTCTGTCATGTCAATCAAAAGTATAACTTTTCTTGTGGAGAGCATTGAATGAAGGCCTTCTGACCTTAGACTCCAATACTTCCCCCGATGCACCTCAGATCTAAAGACCGATGCTCTCATTCTGCTCCACAACTTTGCTATTTTATATTGATGGCATATCATTCCAAATATAACTGGTGAATCTTTTGGTATCTCATACCCCTAGTGTAATAACCCTTAATTTTTTTTTAATAGAATGCATGCTTCCAAAATAAAATAAAATAATAATAATGAAGACAAAATTAAGATAACCCCTAAATCCAAATTGAGGTTTCCCTTTAACAAAGACACTAAGAGATAGCCCAGTTGGTTAGGGTCAAACTCTCGAGTTGTTAGGTCAGAGGTTATAATCCCACCGTGGATCGTGTTTAAAAGAAAAATAAAATCCAACTTGGGATAGCCCAGTTGGCTAGGGTCGAACTCTCGAGTTGTTAGGTCAGAAGTTCGAATCCCGCCGCAGGTCGTGTCAAAAAAAAATGATGTGAAAGATAGAAAATAGAGAGAAGGAGAGTTCTTATTAATGTGTGTAACAAAAAGGGAGAATACAACCTCTATTTATATAGGCTATACACAAGGGCATCCCGGTAATAAACGGGATTTACCCTAGTTATTATTAACATAAATAAATGTTTATAACACTCCCCCTGATGACCACTGTGTCTAAGTCACAAAAATATATCAGGAAAATCAAGAGAGAAAAAACTTGAAATGTGTGAGATTCAGAACAGTGTTGGACACGCATATGCTGCCTCATTAAAACCTTGATAAGTAAACCCAGTGGGATGAACCTTGACGAAGGAAAGAGTATAGTGCGTTTAAGTCCTAATGATGTTCCCCTAATCCCCCTGATGGATACTTCAGCGAAATCTTGGCTTACAAATCTTTAAGTCGACGTATTCCAATCTTGTGAACTAATTTCTTGAATGTAGAAGTTGGTAATGCTTTAGTGAAGAGGTCTGCTAGATTTTGGATTGAACATACTTGTTGGATATCAATCGCACCATCATTCTGTAGATCATGTGAGAAAAAAAAACTTTGGACTGATGTGCTTTATTCGATCACCTTTGATAAATCCTTCCTTTAGTTATGCAATGCAAGCAGTATTGTCTTCGTATAATATTGTTGGTGAATCTTTAGTTGAAGGAAATCTACATGATTCTTGAATATGGTGTATTACTAACCTTAACCAGACGCTCTCACGGATTGCTTCATGGATTGCTAGTAGTTAAGAATGATTTGTAGATGTAGATAAAATTGTTTGCTTCACTGACCGCCAATATATAGCTGTATCTCCATAAGTAAACAAATACCAAGTTTGTGATCGTCCTTTGTGTGGATCTGAAAGATAACCTGCATCTGCGTACCCAATTAGTTTTAACTTAGATTCATAAGGGTAAAATAAACCTAAATCAACAGTGCCACTAAGATAACGTAATAAGTGCTTGATTCCATTCCAGTGTCTTCGAGTTGCAACATAACTGTATCTAGCTAACAGATTAACTGAAAAAGCAATATCTGGCCTTGTGCAATTTGTAAGATACATAAGAGCACCAATTTCACTTAGATATGGCACTTCCAGACCAAGAGGTTCTTCACCATCTTCTTTAGGTCGAAATGGGTCTTTATTCACGTCAAGTGATCTCACAACCATAGGGGAACTCAGTGGATATGCTTTGTCCATATAAAATCATTTTAAGACTTTATCTGTATAAGTAGATTGATGGACAAATATCCCATTCGAGACATGCTCAATTTGTAAACCAAGACAATACTTAGTTTTACCAAGATCTTTCATCTCAAATTCCTTATGCAAGTAAGTAGCGGTTTCAGTGAGTTCTTTTAAAGTTCCAACAAGATTTAGATCATCAACGTATACTGAAATAATAGCAAACCCAGAATTGGATTTCTTAATGAAAACACATGGATAAATAGCATTATTGTTATATCCCTCTTTCAATAAATATTCACTGAGGCGATTATACCACATTCTTCCAGATTGCTTTAGTCCATATAGAGCTCTTTGAAGTTTTATTGATATACACTATGATCTTTGGACTTTTCTGCTTTAGGCATACGAAATCCCTTGGGAAGTTTCATATAAATGTCACTATCAAGTGATCCATAAAGATAAGTTGTAACTACGTCCATAAGACGCATTTCAAGCTTTTCTGAAGCTGCCAAACTAATAAGAAACCGGAATGTGATGGCATCCATCACTAAAGAATAAGTTTCTTGATAATCAATACCTGGTCTTTGTGAAAAACCTTGTGCAACGAGTCGGGTTTTATATCTCACAATTTCATTTTTCTCGTTACGCTTTCGTACGAATACCCATTTGTATCCGACAGCTTTTATATTCTCAAGAGTTACAACAACATGACCAAGGACTCAATGTTATACTAATGAGTTGTACTCTGCTTGGATTGCAACCTCCCACTTAGTCCAATCTTTTCTACGATGACATTCTTTGATAGATTGTGGTTCAGGATCATCAATATTTTCAATGACATCCAAAGCAACTGTAAAAGCAAATTTACTATCAAGAATAATTGTATTCCCATCCCAGTTTTTTGTTGTACCAACATAGTTTATAGAGATATCATTATTTTGAGGTACACGTGCCTCTTCAGGTGCAACTTGTGTATCAGTATTTGATTGATCAATCAATATTTCAGAGAGAATGACTTTTTCCGGAATGCCAACTACTGATCTCTTTTTCCACGGAACTAAATCCTTTGCACCAAGAGGTCTTCCACGCTTTAAGCGTATCGTGGACTGATTATCATGATGTCCTTCTGGGATACTTACTCTCACAGGAGTATTTGTAGCAGGTATATGTAATTTTGTTACCTTACCTGTATCAGTAAATGCATCGGGCATTTGGTTTGCAATATTTTGTTAACGTATGATTCTTTGAACCTCAAGTTCACATTGTTTTGTACGAGGATCAAAGTGGGCTAATGATGGTGTATTCTATGAAATTTCATGGCGTTCCTCAAGTTTTGGCTTATCTCCCCCTAACAACGGGAAATTTGATTCATCAAATTGGCAATCAGCAAATCTTGCTTTAAAAACATCTCTTGTTTGAGGTTCTAAATACCGAATAATAGATGGAGAGTCATAGCCAACATATATTCCGAGTCTACGTTGAGGACCCATATTCGCTCTCTGTGATGGAGAATGGGAACATACACAACACAACTAAAAGTTCGAAGATGAGATATATTTGGTTGATGCCCATATTCGAGTTGTACATGTGAGTATTTTTGATAGCTAGTTGGTCTTATACGGGCCAGTGCTGCAGCATGTAATATTGCATAACCCCATGCTGAAAATGGCAAGTTAGACCTTAAGATTAATGGTCGGGCAATCAATTATAAGCACTTAATAAATGATTTCGCTAAGCCATTTTGAGTGTGCACATGAGCAATGGAGTATTCAACATCAATGACAATTGACATGCAATAATCATTAAATATTTTTAAGGTAAATTCACCAGCATTATCAAGACGAATATTTTTAATAAGAAAATTTGAAAACTGAGCTTGTAACTTAATAATTTGTGCAAGAAGTCTTGCAAATGCAACAGTACGAGTCGAAAGTAAGCAAACACGTGACCATCGTGTTGAAGCATCAATAAGAACCATAAAATAACGAAATGGTCCACACGAAGGGTGATTTGGTCCACATATATCACCATGAATTCCTTGCAGAAAATTAGGTGATTCGATGCCAACTTTCATCAATGATGGCCTAATAATCAATTTTCCTTGATAACAAGCGATGCATGGAAAATCATTAAATGATAAGAATTTTAGTCTATTTAGAGGATGTCCGTATGAGTTTTCAATAACTCTACGCATAATAGTTGATCCCGGATGACCCAAACGGTCATGCCAAAGTTTAAAAACACCGGGATCAGAAGTCTTAGAATGACTTACAAGATGTGATTCAATTAGGATAGTGTGATATAATCCAGAAGATAGAGATGAAATATTTTCTAGGACTTGTTTCTTACCTGATACAATGGCAGTAATGCATAGATACTCTTTGTTAGCTTCGTTTGTTGTCTCAATATGATACCCATTAAGATGAATGTCTTTAAAACTCAACAAGTTGCGTTTGGATCTTGTTGAAAATAAGGCATCTTAGACATGGATTTTTGTACCATTAGGGAGTATTATCGATGCTTTTACATGTCCCTCAGCAAGGTTAGAAGTCCCTGAAATTGTAGTAACATTGGTTGTAGCTAACGTTAAATGAGAGAAAAACCTTTTGTTACTAAAAATTGTGTGCGTTGTTGCACTGTCAACAAGACATATATCTTCGTCACTTGTTTTCGGATTTCCATTAGCAATATCCATATCCCTTTAGAAAAATAAAGACAATAATATAAGTTATGAAGCATAAATACTAAGAAAATAATTTCATTACTAAAGAAAATTTCAATAACTAATACATTAAAATCAACTGCCTAAAAGAAAAATAATCTCTAAAAAATATGACAAAACATTGTCACTTATTGATAGGTGTCTAAAACACCTTATTATTTATCTATTGTTTATGCTTTCTCTGCTAGTTTTCTTGTAAATTATGTATCTTATGTTTTGTTTTTGAGTATTTAGGTACATTGGAGTCATTTGGATCAAAAGAAGAGGAAACATGGCAAAAGCGTTGGAGGCGGAATGTGTCTCATTATTTGCTATTATTTATTCATCTCTGTCTGAAAAGTATGCCAGCTTTAGTGATGCGAATTATTTCTGAAAAGCATGGCGGCTTTAATGATGTTAAGATATTAAAGAGAAGAAGTGAACTTGAGATGCAAGAGGCGGCTGCAGCTGGTGGAAGAGCATTCATTTGGAGCATAAAAAGGGCGAACTTGTCATTTCATGGGTGATCACTATATGGAGCCCAGCCACATGTTAAGGGACATCTCGCTTTTGGAAGAATGATTAAAATAAACCGGCTATGGTTAAGGGGTTGTCATCCGGGGTATCTCTTATCATTTATCAGAGGGTGTAATTATCACTGGGTGTAAATATCCACCTCTGGATTATAACCCTAGAATTGAGAGAACTCATCATTCTCTTAATCATTTCTTTCTTCAGCCACACATCCCAATTTTGTCTGAGATAAATGTAGGCGCAGCCATAAGCAGTATTGCTGCTGTGAAATCCATGGATGAGAGAATTTTGAATCAAAGTCACAGATTCTAGTACTGTAATAAAGATAAGTGGGAGAGATTGATGAGGTGTTGTTGTTGTTCTGCTGGTGGATTAAGGGATGAGAAGATGCTGTGTTGTTTTGATGGAGGGATTCAAAGGAAGAATTGAGGGGTTTAATGGTGAGATCAAGAGAGTAGCTCAGGGAGATGAAATTAGAAGATGGGTTTGCATTGGATTGAAGATTCATACCAGGTTTGTGCCAGAAATGCAGGGAACAACCCACGGTGTTTCCGTTGATTGTAAGGCTAAATGAGAAGAGGCGATTGAAGTGCTACTCCAGAGTTAGAAATGTTTCGTCTGAGTGTGTTTGAATTGTGCAGGGAAGGAATGGTAATCGCTAAGGTGCAACCATTATTCAAACCATCACGAACTCAGAACTGCGCACAAGGTGTTTGACTAAATGATTGATTGGCCAGTTCTTATTCTCGTTAATGCAGCTAGTTTTCAGCCAGATTTTTTTGTTACTACAGCTGGTTCTGGCCATTGGCTAGAGTAATTGGAGTTGCAGCTGTAGGTTGATGATTAAATGAGAAGATTGGCAATAATGGAGAGGTTTAGGATGGAGTTACGGAAGCTGAGAAGGGATGGCAGAGTGGAGTGTTTAAACATGGAGGTATGGAATTCGTGTTGCTGTTGAGCTCAAGAGAGCCGGTTGGTCATTGATGTTGTTGATGGACTGGTGATTGAGTTGGATGATGAGCTAAAAAGGGTTTGCAGCTGTGTATTGCAGGGGGCAAAAGTTGAGCAGAGATGTTGCAGGTATGAGGTATGAACTCAAAAGGCTTGGTTGAAGTGCAGCTGGAGTTGGTGTTGTGTTATGTTGCATAGACTTGGAGTTGTGCTTTGTAATAGGGTTGAACTATGAGCAGTCGAAGAAAGAGCTGTTGTTGCTGCCATTGTAGCGAGACAAGGAGCTGGTGGCCGAAGTAGTTCGTGCTGTGGATGGGTCTGTGGAGTTTTCTGATGCTTTAACTCCAGTTAGTCAGTGGTGTTCCGTGGACAGTTTGATGCTTGAGATTCCGGTGGATGCAAATGATGGCAGCAAGATGAATCTGAAGATGGTTGAACACAAGCTGGGGTTACTTGCTGTGATCGAAATAGGAGTTGGAGATGAAATGTGAATGGAAGCCGGAGTGGGGATATGGAGATACTATAGAGTTTATACTGGTGTAAAATGGCTTGTGTTAGCAATGGATGGCAGGATAACAATGGTTTGAATGGTTGATTGCAACTGGCAGGAGTAATGAGCATTGCAGGTTGATAATTTGGTGCATAGGGATAGCTCAGTTATAGTTGCAGCTGTGCAGCGTGGTAATCTGGGGATTCTTGGGCTTGAATATACCAAGAAACAACTGAAATACGATGCTGCTGTGGTTGAGTTTGGTGGATTGTTGAACAGATTTGAGTGTCAGGGAAAGAGGAAGAAAAATGAGTACTGTTGCTGTTCAATATGTGATAGTTAGCGTTATGATGGTGTTGCAGTAAGATGGTGCAACACAGAAGAACAGGGCCATGTTGGCCGTGACTGAAGCTGCAGACGCTACAGCCAACATGGCTGTGCAACAACTGCAACAACACTAGCCTTGGCAACTCAGCTCATCCAGCCGAGTCAGTGAGCTGACTCGTTGTAACTCAGATTTTGACCCGGTTGACTAACGATGACCGTTAGGTCAACAGTTATCTTTAACGGTGGACTGACGGAATATTCTGTCAGCGGAGAAGAAGTTTCCGGTGTTCGGCGATGACTATTCTTGCCGGATTCCGGCCAAGTTCCGGTAAAAAACAGTTTTCCGGCGACGACTTTTGGGACAGATTTTCTACATGGGTTTCTCTTGCTCGTGGGCCGGGTGAATTTCCAACTAATGGACTTTGAAGACAAAACCTATTTTTGGAAGGAGAAAAAGCTATAAAAAGGAAGTTTTCTACACAATTTGATACAACGTTTTATTCTATTCTTGGAGCTTTTGCAGAGAACTACTTCTAGGGTTTGCTTTCTTTTATGTTTCATCTTATTTCTTTGAATATTATGATGATGAACTCCATGAATATGAGTAGCTAAATACAATAATTGGTTATGGGATAAAAGTTGATTTCTTCAAGCATGTTATTTGATTCTATGAATTAGTTTTGTCTCAATTTTATCGTTTATGATTCATTGTTTTTATTATCATATGATTTGAATGCTAGTTTGGTTTTGTCCGGAATCAATTGGATTTGTTTTCATCTCTATAGCTATATTAGGGTTTTCAATACGTAAAAGTTGTTATCTCTGATTTCTAGTAGCATCTTGTGGTTAATACTTGTAGTGATACATCTTTTTAATCGCATATGAATAATAACCTTTGTTAAAACGAATTACACGTTTGTTTGCATCGATTAGTATTATTTCATAGAACTTATTGCTCTTAGGGAGTTAAATCTAATTGTGCTTTTACACTTTAGGTTGCTTTTTAAGTAGATTTCACAATAGCATCTTTTAATGTTGTTTGTGATAAAATCAGGAAATAAACGGGATACTCTTGCGATCAAGATATCCTAGGACTTTTGATAATTGAAAGATTAAAATACCAATTCTAATCATTGATGAAAAATACATACATGTGAATGATACTATCCCTTGACCAATATCTTCTCCTTATTGATTATTCCAATTATTTAATTTGCTTTATTTAGTATTATTACTTTGATAAAAACAAAAACACACCTTGGGTTATTTGGTTACATAAGAATCTGAAAATTGCATAACAACAATCGCCTCTCTGTGGATACGAACTCTTTCTTATCGAATACTATATTTATATTTAGTTAAGTGAGGAAGTGAAATTATTTTTGACGCATACGACACGCATCAAATTTTGGCGTCGTTGCCGGGGAGGCATTCGACTTGTTATATAGTTTTGGTTTCTTATTTTTACGTTGTTTTTAATTTCGTTTTGAGAATTGTGTTATAGGTACCTTACTGAAATACAAATTAGAAGAGGAAATGGGTGACGCTTCAAATCGTACACTCAAGGAGCTAGCTTCTCACAAGTTGGATACACAACAGGGGTGTATTCAAACAAATTCTACTTTCGAGATCAAGCCGGGGCTGCTTAGGGAATTACGAAAGTTCCATGGCATGGTGAATGAAGACCCAAACAAGCATCTTATGGACTTCCACACCATTTTCATGGCCGTTCTTCCAGCGGATGTTGAGGCGAATGGTGCAATGTTGAAAGTTTTTCGATTCTCTTTGGTAGATAGTGCTAAAGATTGGTTGTATTATTTGCCTCTCGAAAGTGTCACAACTTGGAATGGGTTGAAGAAACTCTTTTTAGAGATATATTTTCCTGCATCAAAGGCTATTCAAATTCGCAAGGAGATTTGTGGGATGAAGCAAAATGTGGGAGAATATTTATATGAATGTTGGGAACGATACAAGAGATTGGTGGCAAGATTCCCTCATCACCAATTTAGTGATGCAATGATTATCCAATACTTCTATGAAGGTCTCCAAGCAAGTGATAGGAATCTTATTGACGCTGCAAGTGGTGGTGCACTTATGAACAAGACGGTGACACAAGATAGGGAGTTGATTGAGAGTATGGCATCAAATTCTCAACAATTTTCAAGTCGTGGATCAGAACCACCTACCAAGGGAGTTAATAAAGTTGACGAGATTATCGAATTACGTCAAAAAATGATCAATATGATGGCAATGATGCAACAAATTGCAGCAGTGGTTGTAAAACCATCACGCCCAGCTTATGAGAACGTAGAGCATGTCAATGCTATATTCTCAACTCAGCCGTATGGTATTTATTCCAACACTTACGAGAAAGTTGCAAGTGCAAGTTCTGTTTACAGCCATCCGCATGATTTCCAACAACAAGTGCAACAACCACAACAAGGGCATAATCCAGAATTGGAGAAGATGGTTACTTTGGTGGAGGCTCTAATGTCCGTGGTACAGCAAAATCAACAACTAGCGATCTTAAATCAGCAGAAAACGAATAATGCAATTAAGGAGTTGCAATCACAAGTTGGTCTACCGCAACAACAACAACCACCTGAAAATCAAGGGTCCAATATGGAAGAGTTGCTGAAATCTTTTATGCAAAGAACGGAGGGTGTGGTCCAGGATTTGCAAACACAAGTAGGTTCAATGGCCGAGGAGATTAATCAGTTGCATGCACAAAATGGTGAGAAACTCCCTTCCCAACCTCTTAACTCAAGTGAGGGTGTCAATGCTATTAAGTTGGGAAGTGTTACACAATTTGTGCAACCCGAAGTTACAAATTCGGGTGAAGAAGAAGCGCCAAAGGAATCAATTTTGGAGGAAAAGAACGCAGATTTTCCCCAAACTCCCGAGGTAACTAAATCAAACTCTAAACCTTTTATTTATACTTATGTTCCTCCCCTACCTTTTCCGGGCAGGTTCGCTAAAGCTAATGAGAAGGTGGAACAAGATAGGGATATTTGGGATGTTTTTAAGAAGGTCCAAGTGAATATTCCACTCATTGAAGTAATTAGGAAATCTCCTCGCTATGCAAAGTGTGTAAAGGAATTGTGCACTAACAAGCACAAGCTAACCGGTAATGAGGTAATGAGTGTGGGGGAGAACGCTTCGGCGTATCTTAAAAAGAAACTCCCACCTAAATTGAAAGATCCTGGTAGTTTCACTATTCCATGCACAATTGGTAAAACACGGTTTACAAAAGCTATGCTAGATTTAGGAGCTTCCATTAATGTTATGCCTACTTCCATTTATGATGCTTTAAATCTTGGTCCTCTTAAGGAAACCGGCATAGTTATTCAACTTGCCGATAGATCTAATGTTTACCCAAAAGGGATTGTTGAGGATGTTTTGGTGCAGGTAAAAGGACTAATATTTCCAGTGGATTTCTATGTTCTATACATGGGTAATGTGAATTCATCCTCTTCTACACCGTTACTGTTGGGTAGACCGTTTTTGAGTACCGCTAGAATGAAGATTGATGTTTACAATGACACCTTGACTATGGAGTTTGATGAAGAAGTCATTCACTTCAACATCTTTGAGTCGAGGAAACACTCAAGTAACATACAATCAGATTTCCATAATGTGTTGGAAGCCGGCTAAGGCGGAACAAACAAGGAGTACGTCGGGCTGATGACTTTAAACCAAGCGCTAAGTGGGAGGCAACCCACCGGTTTTGTATCTTTACCTTTATTTTTTATGCATTTTCTCTTTATTTTTCTTGTTTTTGCATATCATTTGCGGAATTTCCCAACTTGAACTTTCTTTGGATGATTCAATTTTACATTGAGGACAATGTAAAGTTTAAGTGTGGGGAGCATTTATATGTTTGTATAGTGTGTTTTAGTTTTTTTTATGCCTTTAGTAAAAAAAAAATCAGAAAATTAGAAAAACCAAGAAAAAATTTGTGCTTTTTGAACTCCGAAATCTAGAAACTTGTGCCTTTAGGATGACACCATTAGTGGATGGAACCATTTTGAATGCAATAGTTGAGGAACCGATTAACTAAAAGGGACGAACATAGCTCAGAAATCATAAATAACATAATAGTTGTTACCATATCTTGGAATATCACCATATCGCGTTTTATTTTTTATTTTTCCATATTTTATCTATTGTTCTCTAAGTGCTTTGGTGGGTCACTAAACATCGACGTGTTATTACTGCTAGGATGAAATAGAGTGATTGAGTTATTAAAAAAAAAAAAAAAAAGGAAAAGGCAAAAAGAAAAGAAAAGAAAAAGAGACCGACCAATTAGACCAAACGGAATAAAAGACACTTGGATAAAGCAATATGTGTGTGTTCTCCCTGACTCTGTCGCCTAAACAAGCGTGGAATCCAGGATCCAAGGGAACTATCGTGTAATCTGCTGACAAGAATCATACGCTTGGATCCAGTTTGATCCAATCATGTTGTCTAAAAAAAAAAAAAATTGAAAAAGACAAAAAGAAAAGAAAGTATTATATTTGGTTGAATAAAGTCACTTCTGGTTCCCTTGTATATGCCAGTGAGTTGATGTAGAATTCAACCAAGTAGCTCAATCCAATAGGCGTAGGTTCATCTTGGCAAAGACCTTCGATGACAGATATGGGAAACATCGATCACTTGTGAACATTCGCCAACATCTACATCTATATCCATCTTCTTAATCTTTTCATTGTGATTGTGATTTGTTAGTTTCTGAGTATTGTGGCTTGTTCGACTATCTAATTAAAGCTTTATTTACTAATATATGAATTGAAATTGTGCAAGGTACCTCCTCCTGTAGTCATTTTGGATTCGTTCATTGATTTGTCACAAATAGACGGAGTTGGAAATATAGGTTTTGTAGGCAGACCTCTTGTAAACCTTCACGAGACTAAAACTCGTCCACTAGGGACACCTAGAGGTTCAAAGGATTGTTATTTATGCTTAAAGTGACCGTAGCCTCGACGAGACGGAGTTGTATGTATTCTTTATAATTATTTTTGTTTGATTTTCTCGAGGACTAGCAAAGTCTAAGTGTAGGGGAATTTGATAGGTGTCTAAAACACCTTATTATTTATCTATTGTTTATGCTTTCTATGCTAGTTTTCTTGTAAATTATGTATCTTATGTTTTGTTTTTGAGTATTTAGGTACTTTGGAGTCATTTGGATCAAAAAAGAGGAAACATGGCAAAAGCGTTGGAGGCGGAATGTGTCTCAATATTTTCTTTTATTTCTTCATCTCTGTCTGAAAAGTATGCCAGCTTTAGTGATGCGAATTATGTCTGAAAAGCATGGCGGCTTTAATGATGTTAAGATATTAAAGAGAAGAAGTGAACTTGAGATGCAAGAGGCGGATGCAGCTGGTGGAAGCGCATTCATTTGGAGCATAAAAAGGGAGAACTTGTCATTTCATGGGTGATCACTATATGGATCCCAGCCACATGTTAAGGGACATCTCTATTTTGGAAGAATGATTAAAAGCAACCGTCTATGGTTAAGGGGTTGTCATCCGGGGTATCCCTTATCATTTATCAGAGGGTGTAATTATCACTGGGTGTAAATATCCACCTCTGGATTATAACCCTAGAATTGAGAGAACTCATCATTCTCTTAATCATTTCTTTCTTCAGCCACACATCCTAATTTTGTCTGAGATAAATGTAGGCGCAGCCATAAGCAGTATCGCTGCTGTGAAATCCATGGATGAGAGAATTTTGAATCAAAGTCACAGATTCTAGTACTGTAATAAAGATAAGTGGGAGAGATTGATGAGGTGTTGTTGTTGTTCTGCTGGTGGATTAAGGGATGAGAAGATGCTGTGTTGTTTTGATGGAGGGATTCAAAGGAAGAATTGAGGGGGTTTAATGGTGAGATCAAGAGAGTAGCTCAGGGAGATGAAATTAGAAGATGGGTTTGCATTGGATTGAAGATTCATACCAGGTTTGTGCCAGAAATGCAGGGAACAACCCACGGTGTTTCCGTTGATTGTAAGGCTAAATGAGAAGAGGCGATTGAAGTGCTACTCCAGAGTTAGAAATGTTTCGTCTGAGTGTGTTTGAATTGTGCAGGGAAGGAATGGTAATCGCTAAGGTGCAGCCATTATTCAAACCATCGCCAACTCAGAACTGCGCACAAGGTTTTTGACTAAATGATTGATTGGCCAGTTCTTATTCTCGTTAATGCAGCTAGTTTTCAGCCAGCTCTTTTTGTTACTACAGCTGGCTCTGGCCATTGGCTAGAGTAATTGGAGTTGCAGCTGTAGGTTGATGATTAACTGAGAAGATTGGCAATAATGGAGAGGTTTAGGATGGAGTTACGGAAGCTGAGAAGGGATGGAAGAGTGGAGTGTTTAAACATGGAGGTATGGAATTCATGTTGTTGTTGAGCTCAAGAGAGCTGGTTGGTCATTGATGCTGTTGATGGACTGGTGAATGAGTTGGATGATGAGCTAAAAAGGGTTTACAGCTGTGTATTGAAGGGGTAAAAAGTTGAGCAGAGATGTTGCAGGTATGAGGTATGAACTGAAAAGGCTTGGTTGAAGTGCATCTGGAGTTGGTGTTGTGTTATGTTGCATAGACTTGGAGCTGTGCTTTGTAACAGGGTTAAACTATGAGCAGTCGAAGAAAGAGCTGTTGTTGCTGCCATTGCAGCGAGACAAGGAGCTGGTGGCCGAAGTAGTTCGTGATGTGGATGGGTCTGTGGAGTTTTCTGATGCTTTAACTCCAGTTAGTCAGTGGTGTTCCGTTGACAGTTTGATGCTTGAGATTCCGGTGGATGCAAATAATGGCAGCAAGATGAATCTGAAGATGGTTGAACACAAGCTGGGGTTTCTTGCTGTGATCGAAATAGGAGTTGGAGATGAATGGTGAATGGCATCCGGAGTGGGGCTATGGAGATACTATGGAGTTGATACTGGTGTGAAATGGCTTGTGTTAGCAATGGATGGCAGGATAACAATGGTTTGAATGGTTGATTGCAACTGGCAGGAGTAATGAGCATTGCAGGTTGATAATTTGGTAGTTAAGTTGCGCAAATATGGATGATGTTGTGCTTGCGGCTATGAGCTGTAGGTGCATAGGGATAGCTCAGTTATAGTTGCAGCTGTGCAGCGTGGTAATCTGGGGATTCTTGGGCTTGAATACAACAAGAAACAGCTGAAATACGATGCTGCTGTGGTCGAGTTTGGTGGATTGTTGAACAGATTTGAGTGCCAGGGAAAGAGGAAGAAAAATGAGTATTGTTGCTGTTCAATATGTGATAGTTAACGTTATGATGGTGTTGCAGTAAGATAGTGCAACACAGAAGAACAGGGCCATGTTGGCCATGGCTGAATCTGCAGACGCTACAGCCAACATGGCTGTGCAACAACTGCAACAGCACTAGCCTTGGAAACTCAGCTCATCCAGCCGATTCAGTGAGCTGACTCGTTGTAACTCAGATTTTGACCCGGTTGACTAACGACGACCGTTAGGTCAACAGTTATCTTTAACGGTGGACTGACGGGATATTATGTCAGCGGAGAAGAAGATTCCGGTGGCCGGTGATGATTATTCTTGCCGGATTCCGGCCAATTTCCGGTAAAAAATAGTTTTTCGGTGACCACTTTTGGGACAGATTTTCTACATGGGTTTCTCTTGCTCGTGGGCCGGATGAATTTCCAACTAATGGACTTTGAATACAAAACCTATTTTTGGAAGGAGAAAAAGCTATAAAAAGGAAGTTTTCTACACAATTTGATACAACGTCTTATTATATTCTTGTAGCTTTTGCAGAGAACTACTTCTAGGGTTTGCTTTCTTTTATGTTTCATCTTATTTCTTTGAATATTATGATGATGAACTCCATGAATATGAGTAGCTAAATACAATAATTGGTTATGGGATAAAAGTTGATTTCTTCAAGCATGTTATTTGATTCTATGAATTAGTTTTGTCTCAATTTTATCGTTTATGATTCATTGTTTTTATTATCATATGATTTGAATGCTAGTTTAGTTGAGTCCGGAATAAATTGGATTTGTTTTCATCTCTATAGATATATTAGGGTTTTCAATACGTAAAAGTTGTTATCTCTGATTTCTAGTAGCATATTGTGGTTAATACTTGTAGTGATACATCTTTTTAATCGCATATGAATCATAACCTTTGTTAAAACGAATTAGTGCTTTTACACGTTTGTTTGCATCGATTAGTCTTATTTCATTGAACTTATTGCTCTTAGGAAGTTAAATCTAATTGTGCTTTTGCACTTTAGGTTGCTTTTTAAGTAGATTTCACAATAGCATCTTTTAATGTTGTTTGTGATAAAATCAGGAAATAAACGGGATACTCTTGCGATCAAGATATCCTAGGACTTTTGATAATTGAGAGATTAAAATACCAATTCTAATCATTGATGAAAAATACATGCTTGTGAATGATACTATCCCTTGACCAATATCTTCTCCTTATTGATTATTCCAATTATTTAATTTGCTTTATTTAGTATTATTACTTTGATAAAAACAAAAACACACCTTGTGTTATTTGGTTACATAAGAATCTGAAAATTGCATAACAACAATCGCCTCTCTGTGGATACGAACTATTTCTTATCGAATACTATATTTATATTTAGTTAAGTGAGGAAGTGAAATTATTTTTGACGCATACGACACGCATCACTTATTCAAACCAAACTACTACTCAATCTACAAAAAAAAAGAACTAATCATAAAACAAATAAACTCAGACATCCTTGAAAATGGA
Source organism: Papaver bracteatum (assembly GCA_023529315.1). Classification (NCBI taxonomy): domain Eukaryota; kingdom Viridiplantae; phylum Streptophyta; class Magnoliopsida; order Ranunculales; family Papaveraceae; genus Papaver; species Papaver bracteatum. Next base: position 391,683 of record JAJJWX010002350.1, on the reverse strand, counting down.
ATCCATGTCTTCAATCTCATTTCCATCATTCTTGAAGTCATAAATATCAAGATGGGAAATATCCATTGGTATGTCATATTGGGAAAAATTGGTTTCAGCCTTCTTTTCCTTTCCCTTAATAGACGCCTGATAAAGATCAAAAAGGTGCCTTGGAGTATGGCAAACATTTTCCCAGTGCCCTGGTGAACCACAACGGTGAAAAACACTTTCATGGTGCTTTGAATGACTTTGAGAGCTTTTGCCTTTGTGTTTTGGAAGCACGTTCTTCTTACCCTTCTGATAATGGGAATTATTACCAGCCTTCTTCTTGAAGTTGGGCTTTTTAGGACCTAACGAACGTCCATGTTCTTTCCCACGGCTTTCAGCAGCATTGACACGATTTTCTATAGTGTTCATCTCTGGAGCAACTATTGAACCTGCTGGGTGACTTTGATGGTTCTTGAGTAATAACTCATTATTCTGCTCAGCTACTAGAAGGCAAGAGATAAGCACTGAATATTTCTTAAACCGCCTTTCACGATATTGTTGTTGAAGCCAAATGTTTGAAGCATGAAAGGTGGAGTAAGTCTTCTCCAAAAGATTAGCATCAGTAACTATTTTACCGCATTGTTTTAAACGAGAGACAATTTGAAAAAGTGCTGAATTGTATGCACTTACACTCTTGAAGTCTTGGAGGCGCAGATGCATCCACTCATACCTCGCACGAGGTAAGATCATCGTCTTCTGATGATCAAAACGATCTTTCAGCTCTGTCCCCAAAGTGTACGGGTCTTTCACCGTAAGATATTGGGACTTCAAAGCCTCATCAAGGTGATGACGAAGAAAAATTATGGCTTTGATGCGATCCTCAGGGGATTCTTTGTTGTTCTAAAAATAGTGTTTCCCAAAATCTTGGCACTAAGGTGCACTTCTTCATCCAAAATCCATGACAAATAATTCTTTCCAGTAATGTCAAGGGCCATGAAGTCCAGGTTAGAGAGTTTGGACATTGTCTGAGTATAAAAAAAAAAAAAAATTAAACATGGCATAATAACAAATAAAATAAAATAAAATTATTGGTTAGACGGCAGAGCCCGATATGACCAATAAATTTGTGAAGCACATATAAATAAAATAATAAAATCAGTGAATAAGGTAAAGATGATTTTTGTTAGTTGGCTTGGTTTACATGTTATTATAATAATAAAAGTAAAATATCTTCTACTGATTACATGCTATTAGTATTCATTTATTCGAAAAACGAAAGAAAGACTACAAACTAAAAAAAAATATCTCTCATTACCTGAACAGTTGTCTACGGGTCCCAATGAAACAAAATAAGAGACATGAAGAGAATCATTGTTATAAAAAGGTATGAGGTTTATGTCCATGATGACTAAAGCTATCAGACGGACGATGTTTAATGTAGAGCCGATCCGAATGTCGGGAAGCTCCGGATGGAGTAGTCATTAGACGGCTGAAAAGGACTCCCGGACATAAGAAACTCGCGGTGTTTACCATAAAAGGGTTTCCTGCCACTTTTAGTGTGAAGGTATGGACGTTTGGGTGAAAAAAATACGGGGTGAGATTTTTTTATCTATGTCAAACAAAAGCTTTTCTGTTTTTCCAACTGCGATCTCTCTTCTTCTCTCACGCAGAAAAGAAAGACCTTTTGCTTCTCTATCTTTATTACGACTCTTCGTTCTTTGTAACAGATGTTTTTACTATCTGTACTATAATTAGAAGTGGCCTCTGTATAGCCTATTAATTTTTCGATTCTAGCTACGGATTTTTATGATTTGATTAGGGCTTAATTTGAGGGTTTGAACTTTGAATGCAATAATTTGTGTTTTTTGTTTGTTTTTATCTGCTAATCATTCGACTAATGAATACATGGTTTAATGCTTAAAATATTAATAATCTTGAGGGTTCCGTTCAAGATGTTGAGAGAGTTAGATGTTTAGTTGATGATGAATTATCGTTCAGTTTTGTGTATACAATTTCGTAATTTTTGATATTTTTTAATTAGAAGTTAGGTTTTGTGTCTACTAATCTGTGTTGTTGTTATTTCTGATTTCCAGAAATAATACCGAATCTAATCTCAACTCCAATCCACAACAGGTATTACTTTTCTCTTCTTTTATTCTCTGTTGGTTAAGGCTTTTGGTAAATACATGTTCTCTAATTTGAATATTTGATCAAGGTCACCACTTATTTTGTTGACTTGCAGGTTGATAAAAAGGTAGAGTAGGAGCAGAATTGTGTATGTCTTGCATCAACCATGTATTTTTAGATTTCCTTCAATGGTCAGAAAATTTGAATTCATTTTTGGCTTATGAGGCATTTTACAGGATAGGTATAGAGATTCCCTATCAACCAATTGCTATAACATGAAGTACTTGATTAGATTCGTTAAGTTTTTACCGGAGGTTGTTTTTTCTTAGTTTGCAGAAGTAATGTTAAAGCTCGGGTGTAGAAGATGAAAATTGAAATGCGCGGTTAGAAAAATGTCATCTGTTGTTTCAGGAAGGGCATGGCCATAATTAATGAACCTCACCCAAGGCTTTCCGTACTATAAGGAGAGAAAACTTCGCTACAAAAGAGATCAAGGACCACATTTCAAGGTTCAGAGTATCAACAACAATTCATTTAGTTTGATAGTTAAATTATTGAGAGGAACCCAGGAGTTAAGTTTGTTCTGAAAGCAGCAATTTTTATCCCATCAAGACGAATGGGAAAGAAAATTCAGTTACAGCACAAGAAGCAGTTTTTTAATGTCAGAAGCTTACTTATGAGCCTAGAATAAGGAGAAAATGTTTTAGAGATCTTTTTGGAACCAAAAGTTTGATCCAAATATTTTAGATATATCTCGGAGTGATGTTTGTCTCTACAACTGCAAAGAGAACAAAAGTGCAATTTTGCTGGCTTCCTTATCTTATCAAACAACAAAAGGGCACATCCTATTCGGTCAAGTTGTGTTCCTCCTGTTGTCTACTAAGGTTCTTCAAAGTTTCTCTATTGGTGGGGATATTTTCTTCTTTGTTGCTGCAAAACAAGGTATCTATTTGGTTATATTGAAATAATATATTTGAAAATAAATTCAATTCCTCGCTATTAAGGACCGTGAGTTTGTAGCTTTATTTTTTTGCTTAATGTTTAGAAATCCCTTTGTCTTAGTTTTTTGTATAATTCATTCAGAATACATATTATAGTTATTAGCTGAATGTTAAATTTGTACAGAGAACCCCACCACATTTTTGTTATATGGAGTTTGGAATGCAAGGGTGGCAGTAGAGAAGTTTTTGAATAGTGCAACCGGCTATAAGTTTAATCGTTTTAGGGGTCTTCTGGATGATGTTCGATGCTTGGGTCACAGTCGTGGCCTCTTTACTGTTGGAATTTTGGTATCTTGATTTTTTAAAGCATACGATAGTTGCTCCATCTAAAGTTTCTTAGGCTATATATCTAGGGTGCCTTACATGATCTTATGTTGACTAAATGTGTGGGAATTATACTTATTTGGTCCTTGAAATTGTCAAGTCATCAGGCATGATTTCAGTAATAAAATTTACAAGTATCCTAATATGAGTTAATGAGAATATTTTGAATATATTTCCAGGGAGGGCATATGGTTGCTTAAGGTGGTGGAAAGGGAAAAATTATGTCACATTTTCTACTTTAGCTTTCATCTTAAGGTATATCCATGTTTACATGAAAATGTCTCATACTATATTTTACAGTTACTAATGATGTCTGTACTTACTGTATTGCAATTAGTCACCAATATTTAGTTTACCCTGTAATTTAGGTTCCTAACAGTGTCTTTTGTCATTGAAGTTTTCCATTATTCTTTTCCTTCCCTAGAGGCCAATTCTAACTTAATTAAAGCTTTCGCTAAATCTAAATAACTGTTCCATATATATATATCTATCTTGAGAAACACCTAAATTATGCACCTTTTTTAGTAATTGAAATAAATACCTATAATATTTTGTTCATGTTGTTGATTCTGCTCACAGATAAAAGAAAAAAAAGGCGCCAGCATGAATTTGAATGGGTTTCGGGAATGTTCTCTTAGTCAACTCCAATGCAGATCATTCGAAGGTTGGTGGATTTGTATTGGATTGAGTAAGCTCACCAAGGTGGAACATTCCCATGATTTATACAAATGACTAGGAGAGATGGAGAGACAAAAAGATGTATGTATTTATTTCAAGATCTTAAAATAAATAAAATCATTCATGCTTGAAGCTTAATATCTTTGTTGTTTTATGTTTTCTATCAAAAGGCCAGTACATGGCCCTAGAGTTTTTTTAACATTAGAATCACAATAAAAAAAGTTGATATTGTACGAGGTACAACACTTTCTTTCTCAAGTCCTCATTTTGATGTAAGCTTTTACCATCCAAAGTCATATCTTTATAAATTCACCAACAGTGAAGTAAATCCACCAACAGTGAAGTAAATACAGTACAAGGAAGCAAAGTGGGTGGCAGGTGGGTCACTTTTTGTTGGAATGGTAGTAGGCTACGAACAACTGTAAAAAGTAAAAGTGATTGAGCCGTAGGAAAAGAAATTGGGAAATTTGTTATGGTACTACTCCATTACTTTATTTATCCACAAAAAATGGGAATTAGTATACCCCTGAGTAATATCATGGCTAAAAATGGATGGTAGTTTTAAGAGTGTAACAGACTGCTGTTTCAAAGTGGTTAGTGAGAAGGATGGAAAGCGGTTAAATATATATTATAGTGATCGTCGAGATTCTATATTTAATATCGAGACTCTAGATTTAAACTACTGTATTATTTTTCCCGACTCACAATAACTCGCTAAGCTTACTAGATCTGGAGGTTTTCATTTTGAAAGCTTACTGATGTTTGTAGTATTTCATTTTGGAACTTAAGTAAGCTTACTGCTGTTTTTAGTAAATCTGTTGATGAGGCACATTTGACTCTGTGACTTTCTATGTATACCACTGTTCCAAATAGTAATGCTTATTAGGAGTACCCCGAGGAGATGTACAACCATATTGCTATTAATAAACGCCTACATGCTATAAGTTATTAGGTTAAACTCTTTACCAATTATTGACATTTTTTATGACATCTCGAAGTTTCCATTTTCTTATCTTTTATTTGTGACTTTAGAAGCAAAAATACAAGGAAAAACCGATGACCTGCATGACTTCCAAAAAAAATGTCATATTTTTTTGCTTCGATGTAACTTGATTTTCATGTAGGATTATGATCTTCATGTTAGATTAGCAAACCATGTGAAATTCAAGGAGTTTGACTTGACTGTTTCCTTGAATCCATATTTTTAATGTGGAGATCTAAAAGTAGTTGCGGAATGTAAGCAATCTTCAATAAGCATCTTAAATTTTCCATTTTGACAATGTAACTCATATCTGAATCTTAGCCACTGAGAATTTCACATGATGTATGACATTTTCATTATTGAATTAGTTAGAAGGAGAAATGCTTTGGCATATGGCTCATACAAGTTATTTTTTAAGAAAACTGATAGATCATGAAGGAGCTGGTGAACGGTCATGTGTGCCTAAATTGGTATGTTGACTCCTCTGCACTAACTTGAAGCCTTAGATGCACCTTTGTTTTAAGATGGTTTAATACAACTTTATTATCTTATTTGGTATGGTTTAATTTGGAGCTTTCTGGATTTCATATTTGCAATTTAGATCTCAAGATTCATTTAGCTCTTTACTTCTCCATGTTGCCATATTGTAAGACATCTTTCACGTGATCATGAGCAGACAACTTTAAAATCATCGACAACAATTTCCAGCATTCTCTCGCCTATTTACAGCTCCAAAAAAAGTGAAAGGGGACCAAGTTTCGCTTCCCGAATAATGTAAGTAGCATCTTGACACTAAATGGAACATCTACCCTCTATTGTTTATAGAAATATCACATCTTCATGATTTTTCAGCTTTGAGAAGCTTAAGTTGGGGGTTATTTTTATTTTCAGATTTGAGCAACTTGAGTTGGGGGTGATTTTTATTTTGCTAGATTAGATTCGTACCAACCATCTTCTGATTTTTGTCATCTGTGCTCATGCGCACACTTAACCAAGAATAAGTATCATCATGCCAGATCCTAGAACTTCATATCCTCGCATCCAACCAAGGCGAGAAGAGCTCTTAGGTCACTAGAAATAATCCAATAACTTCCTTATATCATTTCCTTCGGAAAGAGAAGATGTTGTTGATTACTGCCTTACACCATTTCCAACTGAAAGAGAAGATGATGAAGATGTTAGGTTATTACGTTGTTCATGTGCATCTTTTTTATCTTACCATAAAACTAATGTGTTCCTTTGTTTCCATTGCAGGTTCATTTTAGTTGGATTGATCAACTAAATTAAAGGATTCTTCAGTTCCATACTATTTAGTTAAGTATTGAACATTGTTTACAGATATACTTTTTCGTTTTTGATGGGTTACCTATTCATGAGATTGCAACAAGCTGTGAAGGAATCAAACCATACCTTACTATGTCGAACCTGTTGATAATCACATTTGGTATTACTGGAAGGCATTTGGAGACACTATTAATTTTTTCATCATCAGAAAGAAATATTAAGCTTTCTTCCCCGTTTGTTATAGGGTGTGTTAATATGTAGAGAAGTTGTTTTCCAAAGATCTTAAACATGCTAATTTCACCAATACTAAAGATGATATGGTTATCACTTCTGACAGGTATTACTACTGACGTGGTGATACCATAATAGGCTGAAAGATCCCAATATCTTCTTTCAAAGCCATACTTAGTTCCTTTATAAAGGTATGCAGTATGTTTTTTGTGTTGAACCTTCGAGTAATTGTATCTGTTCATGATATTAGTTGAACTGGCGAACTGAACTTAATGTTGTTTCAGACCCATTTAATTACGGGTTTCGATTATGTTAGAGATCATTATGTGTGCTATAATGATATTTTCTTGACTTTCGCATAACTGGAATCATTTCAAATATTTAGCTAAGATTTTTAAGTTAGTGAAACGATTTTTGTTGCTGTCTTCTATTACTGCATAAAAAAAATTGGCTATTATTTTAGACTAAGATATTATACAGTTGCAATACAACTGTTACTGCAAAAAGTTAAGTTTTTCATTTTTGCCGTTTTGTTGTTTTTATGGAAAAGACTAGCACCGAAGGTAAATTCTGTTTTTGTCCCATACCAAGTAAACTATTTCAAACTATAGATCTGTGACGTAATGGTAGCGTGTCTTCCATGTCAGAAGGTTATGTGTTCGATTCACGTGAGGTATAATCCCCATATACTTACGTGGTAATACAAAACCGTTGATAGTTTCATCTGTTTATATTTTGTATGTCGTGTTCATGCCATAGAATCATTAATTCATATGCACCACATTGTTACATAGACAAAAAAAACTAACTTCTAGGTTAAAGATTGTGACCAGATTTTAATATTATTAGAGGTTGTGGATTTTAATTTTATTAGAAAGTTGAATCGGAAAAAATTGGAGTAAAATTAAATGAGGACGATCATTGGATATCAGTAGGATGTCTTGGTTGGGATAGGCCTCTCAACTATGAAACTTACAAGGACATATTGCAGGGATAACTTGAAGAAGTATACGATGTCTTACTTATAGCGAATGTTCTTCATCCCAATCATAAATAAGGGTTTCCAGAATGCAGGAATTGTAGTTGCAGGAAATCCCACACTACACCCTTGTTATGATCTTGCTATATTCAACTCACAATTGAAGATTAAAAACGACACTTTATTATTTTGTTCTCAGAAATGTTTACAAAAATAGAAGAATTCAAGATTACAACTATTCTCTTGAAGTTTCTCTCTCCTCAAGACTTTTTTAACTCTCAAAAATAGATCATCCTTTTCTGAACATATTGGGTCTCCATTTATATGGTAGTTACATAATAGATGACAGCTAAGTTTTCCTATTGTTTCGAATTTGTTCTGCGATTGTACCGCGATAGTTACGATGTTCATTATTCGCAAGCTTTGTAACCATCGTGGTACAAACATGTTTTTCTCATGCTTTCTTCAATCGTCACCTATTACGTCACTCTTTTGACTGCTTTTGTGCCATTCGCGAAATATTGTTAAAAGCTTGCAATGATACTCGCTGAGAATTGTTGTTAATCTCGCAAAGAAGTGTTGTAGCGATATTCTGGTCCTACATCTTGCCTATTCTCATGTCTTTTCTGCGAAGAAGAGAAGATCGTGAGAATTTTAAAATGCCGCAACTACTTATCTCTTCAGATTTTTCTGTTCTGACACGTTTCTGTATCTTTCGCCAGCTGTTTTCACATATTCTCTCCTCTAATAAATTTATGACACGTCCTCTCTAACCGCTGCGATCTGACCGTTCATGTATTTTCTTAGCATTTATTGCATTCACTTTCTTCAAGAAATTTCTTATTCTATAAATACTCCTTTCATTCTTAGCTTTTACTCTTTTACTTTCTTCTTCTTTCTCTCCGTAATCTCTCTGCAAGTTTACTGTTCTTCCGTAAATTGCGCTTCTGTTATCGCTGTGATTATTTTCTTATTTTGCAACCTTCTCTTTCATTCCCATACTTCAAAATGGTTGCTGATGTTGCTAAAAATTTGATTGCTTTTGGTGAGATGCAAGAAAAACTCAAAAGCAAAGGTTTTACTTTGTCTACAATTCCAAATCAGAGCCCTAAATCTGTACTTTCTCTCAGATTATTCACTGATTATCAATGCTCTCGCGAGAAAATTATGGTATCACTAGGTCAACTTGAAGTTGGTCTTCCCATTCCTCTCTATGGTCCAGAACTTCCACTATTCTATGAAATAATTTCTGACGAGAGATTCTCGCGGGCGATATATCAATTGGGTGGAGATTGTATTCGATTGCTGTTGAATATGCTTCTCGCGGTGCTGACAAAGGATCTCGCTACCCTGAAGCTGCGAAGAATCCTCAATTTAAAGATGTTCCCATTGTCTTTGCAGATTATACCGTGGACAATTTTTTTGAAAATTATAAAATAGTCCCTATGAAGAGGGGTAGCACTTGCTGGGGTGTTCGCTTGAAGAAAGAAAAGATCGCTGATGATAAAGCTCTTATGCTAGACAATGATTGGAATACACCTACTAATCAAGGCCCTCGCCACTCCAGCGTTGATAAGTGGTTTATTTTTCCATTATGTCTTGAAGGTTCTTATATTTCTTGTTTTCGCGAATTACCCGCAAATCTTTCAGAATATCAACCTTGGGTCTTCAACTGGCCTGAAAGAACTAAAGAGGTATAATCTCTCTGATCTTTTGTATAATTATTATTCATTATCTTCCTCATGTTTTTATATTTTCGCTAATTACTTTAATTTTTTCCAGATTGACATGATGAAACTCAGTTACCAGGCCTTTAGGAAACCCAACACTTTCTTAGCTCTTAAATCTTTCACAGATGAAGTAAGAAATATCTTTTCACTAACTTTAACAATATATTGTTGCCCCTATTTCTTACCTTCATCTGTGTTCACAGGAGATTGAAGAACTAGAACCAATAAAACCCGCGAGAACTAAGGATAAATCTTCAAAGGATAAATCTATTGTTCCTCCCAAAAGGAAGCCTTCTGCCCCTCGCGGTGAAGAATCTGGCGATCCTCCCTTGAAGAAAAGGAAAACACGACCTTCTTCTTCTTCAACTCCTCAACCCATTCCAGAAAGTCCAAGTGTTGATTTCGACAAGGACAATAATGATGAGGATTTTAACAATAATGATAACTGCTTCCCTTCTGTTAAGGATTCTTCTTCTTCTGATTATTCAATGGCTCATTTGTCTAAAAATTTTGGCGATATTACCCACGGTATAGCTTTTAATTATAAAGATGAAGTTATTAATAATACATCCCAGGCTCTCGCCAAAGTCTGCGATGCTCCCATACTGGTAGATAATGATTCTCTCCAGGGAATCTCAAGATCGCTGACCCCCAGTCTCTTAAATTCTCTTGGTACTCTGGTATGTTTTCATTTCTTCAATATGTTTATGTATTTATTCCATCACCAAGTCTTTAACTTATATTATTCTCTCACAGGTTGGAAGAGCTTCCTTTGTTGTTGCCTCTGACTTAGATAAAAGACGTATTAATTATGAAAAGAAAGCTGCTAAATTTCGCCAGGATAAGGAAAAATTAGAATCTGAAGTTTCTGAGCTTCGCAAGAAGAATAAATAGTTGGAGACTGGAGCTTCAGTTGATAAGAAAAAGATCTCTGATATTGACAAAGTTAACCAGCAGCTCTATGGTATGATTTATTTCCCTTTTCTCTTAATTCTTCTTACTCTATTGTGGCTTATTCAAGCAACCATTTTTAATTTGCAGATGTTTATGGTCTTACTGATGAGGCTACACTCTTCCAATCCTTTCCTGAACCTGTAGATGATAATACCCTTCTTGCTTGTCTTAATAGTTCTTTAAGTAATTTCTCAGATGATAAGATTAGATCTCTCTCTATTGATGAACTTAAATCCAAACTTAATCTCTTAAAAGTTGAACACAGGTTCAATTTAAATTTAACCAACAAGTTTAAGAACCTTTGTCTTAATTCAAAGGAAGAAGAGAGTAGATTAAGAAAAAGGAATAGTGATCTTATTGATGAGAAAGATCTTGCTGTTAAAAACGGCTCCAAGGCCCTAGCAAACTTTCATAAAACTCTTCTTAATGTTCAAATGGAAAGAGATAAACTTATCTGCGAGAATGAATATCTTCTTGTGAGGGAAACTCAAGTTCGATCTCGTCTCCTTATTAATAGCGATGATGAGTTTGCTTGGGCTGCGAGGATTCTTGACAATGACAGAAATAATTTAGGTGTAAATGTTAGCTTCCAGGTTGAACAAGCGACTTTAATTAGGGATATGATTTCTGAAAGAGAAGGTTGTTAGCTGTTCTACCCCTCGCTAGCTTCCTGTTTTTATTATTCTTCTTTACAAAATTTCTAACTTGTAGTCATATTCTTGCAGGAGCTGAGAAAAGATATCTGGAAAGGATTGGGAAACTTGAAAATGAGAAGAATCAGCTCGCGAATACTCTTACTGCTCGCAATGAGAAGTATTCACGATTGAAAGAGCAGTTTAACATTACTACTGCGAATTTCAATAGCTCCCTCGTTGTTGTTCGCAATGATTCCATTAAGCTGGTTTTCAATGATCATGGAATTTATTATTCTACATATCCTGATCTTGCAAAGGAAATTCCAGCAAAAATTCCAAATCTTGACATCTCTGATAGCGAGGCTGAAGATTCTGGCGAAGATGAAGATAATGATGAAGGAGAAAAATCTGGTGAAGGAGAAGAGTCTGATAAGAATGAAGTCAGTGATGATAATGATGAAGTGGAGAAATCTGGCAATGAAGAGAAATCTGACAAAGAGGATGATGATGGATCTAGCTAGTTCTGCTTCTTCCTTTTATCTTCTTTATATATTTATTTCCTTCTTCTGTAACATTGCTGCGAGTTTCTCTAATTTTGTAAATTTCTTTTGCTTGTAAGTACTGAATATCGCAAGATAATAGTTCACGAGTATCGTAATAAATAAAGGAGAAAAGAATTATAAAATGATACGATGATAGAATAAGCGCGGAGAAATATGAAGTTTTGCGAGGATGAAATAATTTTGCGAGTATAAGTTGCGATACTTCGTAACTCATGTACAACTGTATAAGTTTTACTATAAATAGGAGTTCAAATGCAAAATTCGAGAGGTTCTTTTAGTGAGTGTTAGAAAATATCTTAGGAAAGAGAATAGAGAAAGTTGTAACTATTCTAATTCCATTTAGATACTTCTTTGTAATCAATTAAGAACATTAATAAGAAAATTGTCATTCATCATCAAGAACTTCTTGAGTTTTTACTAATTCTATTGAGGGTGTAGTTGTAGGTTATTCTGCAACTACATAATTGGCGCTAGAAACATGGATTGAAAGAATTCCTGTACTAGAAAAATGGCAAGAAGAAGAAACACATCAGAACCATTAACTGAAGTAAGAAGAAGGGTAAGATTAGCAGGAGGAGAAGCAAATATAACAAGAGAAACTAGTAGGAGAAGGAGTAATCGAAGAAATCAAGCTCAACAAGTAGGAGATCATGATAAAGTGAGTATACACACTTGGAGAACTAATACACCAGAAGAAGAAGATAGAGAACCACAAATCAGAGAAAATGGGAGGTTGATGGGAGGAACAATTCTTGAAAGAGAAAGGGAGATGCTAGAAACATTGAGACAAGGAATCCAAAAAGAACGAATGATCGAAGCTGAAGAACGTGCCAAATTAACAAGACAAAATCAAGAATTGAGGATGGAAAATGAGATGTTACAAAGGAGGAAATCTCAAAGTGTTGCAAGATCAAATGTTAGAATAGAAAGAGAAGGACAAAATTCACCGATAATCAATAATGAAAATGATATGCAAGAACAAGCGCAGAATCAAGGTGATAGAAATCAAGAAAATCGTTTCATTTTAATACCAAACCGCGAACAAAATATGGAGAATTTAAGAACAAGACCAAATCATAAAGAAAACAATCAGAATCGAGAGGAAGAACAACAACTTATGGAAGAAACTGAGAGACAACAAGCAATACATCAAAACAATCACGAGAATGGAGTAAGAAGACATGAAGAAGTTCGTAACAAACAAAATGTTGAGTATGAAAGAATTAAGAGAAGAATTGTAAATCAACAAACAGAAGTGGAAAGGAATGAACCAAATTCTCGAATCAGAGTACAAGTAAATCAAGAAGAAATAAGTCACAGAAGAAGGAGAAATGAAGAAGAAGAAATTCCTAATATTCGCATGAGAAGAATGAGAAGAATAGAAAGGGAAGAACAAGAATTCCAAGATGCTTTACAACTGAACAATTATGATAATTTAGAAAGAAGATATTTGCAAAATTATGCAAATGAAAACATTAATGAAGAATATGATAGAATGCGAAGGATCGCAAGGGAGGAAGCGCAAGAACGTAGAAGAAGAGAAGCTGCGTTAAAAAGACCAATGGATGAGAATTCTGAGGCAAATGCACGAATCTTTCGAGAATTAGCAGAAATGAGAGGGATGATAAACAATAGAAGAGGAGGAGATAGGAGGCAATTAGATGAAGCAATAGAAGAAGCTGCGAGGACTCCATTTGCTAGAGAAGTACAGTTGGGAGGAATTCCACCAAAATGTAATTTACCCACACTTACCAGTATTTTTGATGGGACTTCATGTGCTATTCAGCACATTAAGGCGTACATAAGATGCATGTTACAATGGGAGAATCATGATGCTGTGTTATGCAAGTACTTCGCATCAAGTTTAACAGGGGAAGCTCTAAAGTGGTTCTAAGGACTCCCTAAGAACATTATTACGTCATTCAATCATTTGCAAGCAGTTTTCCTTGGAGCATATATCACAAATCATTCTTCACGGCTTGGTATTGAAGATGTATTTGGTTTAAAACAAAGAGTGGGTGAAAGTCTGAAGCATTTGGTAAGACGATGGAAGACTATGTGCAGTGATATGGCAGGGCGTGTAGATGAGAGATACTTGATTATGTCCTTCATAAATGCGATGTTCGCAACTGAACAATTATATGTTCAAATCTTCAGAAGAAAGAATTCCATAATGATGACAGAATTACGAGAATTGCAAGAAGAATACATTACACTAGAAGAAAAGCAAAACAATATGGAGTCATATCCAATAACAAACACTAGCAATCAAGAGGGAGGAGCAAATTTACTTCCCAAAATAATCAATGTAGTAGCAGGTACTTCGCAAACATCCTCACAAACTTCTTCGCAAATTTCAGAAGAGAAGAAAATCAATGATAGCCAGCCAAAGATGGTAGCAATGGGCAGTAGAGATCAAGAAGAGTATGATAGAGAGAAGAATTTCTATAATCGAATAGGAAATAACCAAATTCCAAGACTAGATCAACAACAAGAAAATTATGGGGGACAAAGGCCAAATTATTTTGGACAAGGAAACCAGAGACAAAATTATAACAACGGTCAAGGAGGTCAAAGAATGGTAAGGGAAGAGATAAAATTGCCACCTTTGAATACAAGTGTAGAAAAGATATGGCAAGCAATTATCCTGGTAGAGAATATACCAACTCCATGGAATATGGGAAAGGAACCACCAATGGGTCCAAGAAGTCATGAATTTTGTTCATATCATCATTTTCATGGACATTCTACAAATAATTTCCATAATATCAAGAGGATAATCTTGCGAATGATTGATCAAGGAAAACTAAATCAATTTTTACTTAAGCAGACACAGTCGCAACAATTACCACAGGCTCCAGCCATAACTCGCAGGGAGAACACAACAAAAGAAAAGGGAGAAGAAATCCTACATATAGAAGTGGGGTCAAAAGCAAGGAATGTTTTCTGTAATTCCATTGTTCATTCATATAAAACCATAGAGGATTTTCATGATAATGTGTTAAGCAGGGTATATGCGAGGGATGGTGAAGGAAAGGAAGTAATGAACATCGCAAAGATTTCACGACTTGAAGATTGGCAGAAACGTGAAATTTCTTTTGAAGCCACTGAAATTCTAGAAGGTTGTGAAGCACATGATAATCCATTGGTGGTAAGACTGGCAATCTACATGAATATGGAGGAGAACGAAGATGATATGGAGGAAGAGTCAATTGGTCTTAATAGGATTTTGATTGATACGGGAAGTTCTGTCAATATCCTCTTCTATTCTGCTTACAAAACTATGGGGGTAAAAGATGCAGATTTAATACCTTCTACTTACATAATTTATGGTTTTAATGGAACTGCCAACAAGCCCAAAGGAGAAGTGAGCATGCGAATTCCATTAAGTGGAATGCGAACTGAAATTCTATTCTGCGTTGTTGATGTTGAATCACCATATAATGCTTTGATAGGAAGACCATGGCTTCATGGAATTCTAGGCGTAGCTTCCACTTTACATCAGTGCATAAAGTTTCCCCATATGAAGGGTATTGGAATTATCAAAGGTGATTGGGCTGAGGGAAAGAAATGTTACGATACAGAAGTAGAAGTTTGCGAAGGAAAAACTGCTGAAAAGGAAAATTGGAGAAAAAGAGCAAAGGTTGTGAAAAGAAGTGAAAATTTAATGGCAGAGGATTAAGGGAAAAGAGAATAAAGTTACGATGATAATCATACAAGAAATTTACGATGATAATAAGGGATTGTGATTTGCGAGGAAAAAAGAAGAAAACAAGAAGGTTATCAGTATGTTTGCTCGTGAAAATGAGGTATGTGGCAAAACAAAATTTTTATTTCGTGATAAAATTTTACGAATATTGTTTGCTCGCAGGAAATTGGGAAAAGGTTACAAATTTTCAGAATTTATATTCCGATTAAAATTTCATTAATTTGCGAATAAAAGACCGCAATCTGTGATCAGCCTCCAAAAAAGAAAGAGAGCCGCAGAAAATTTTATACAGGCAAACCTTTGTGGCGTACACCCTAGTTCGCGAAGCTATAATTCGTAAGAGGCAAAGTCCTAAAGTACGTCATTTAATGGGGTACCTATAACGTGGCTAAGGGTAACCGGAACACCACCAAGGGCCCTTAGTACATGGTAAAAATTTTGGGGTACAACCCAATAATGGGGTACCTATCCGGGTTAGACACCTTGGATTCTCACCTAATCTAACGACATTACGCAATATAAAATGCGGTGTAAGAGGATTTAGGATGGGCGACTAAGGCATACTGTCTTTCCCAAGAAGTGCAGAAAAATATCAAGGCGCCGAGGTACACGGTTGAGTCAAGAGTGCCGGGTGAGGTTGAACCACATCTGCCATTTTTGACAAGTCTTGGCAAATGATGCACTTGGCCCAAAGATACCCCATAGGGTGCAACCTCGTAACTATAAGCCCTATAGGCAAAAAGGATAAGAGGTTGCGATCAAAAGCTGGTTGTTGGCATAACCGGATGGGAAGAGCTAACCTTGTATGGTCGATGTACGCTTCCTTGAAGGGGCAATCAGGGGAAGATAAAGGGCAGCACCCTCCATTAGGGAGCTGATAAGTGCTATAAGACGCAAATGTCACGAGGCTTCTTGTTTGCGAAAACATAAAGGCTTGTCATATTTGTGCAACAAATGAAATTCTGCGAGCCTTCTAAAAAAAAAAAAGAGGAGAAAGAAAGAAAGAAAGAAAAGAATAAAGAACTCGCAGAACATAATAAAGTTAAGATGAGATCAATGGGTCGCTACATGAAAGTGTAGAGACGTCCTGCGATTTCATCGCAAGACGGCAATGTCATGGGGCTTTATGTTCGCAAGAATATT
Source organism: Papaver bracteatum (assembly GCA_023529315.1). Lineage (NCBI taxonomy): Eukaryota > Viridiplantae > Streptophyta > Magnoliopsida > Ranunculales > Papaveraceae > Papaver > Papaver bracteatum. Next base: position 375,376 of record JAJJWX010002350.1, on the reverse strand, counting down.
TAGGCATGTCATATTGTCGCAACAATTCTTGAAGAGGCTAAAATACTATACAAAGAAGTTAAGATGAGATCAATGGGTTTTTGCATGAAAGTGTAAGAACGTCCTGCGATTTCATCGCAAGACGATAATGTCACGAGGTTGTATGTTCGCAAGAATGTTCAGACTTGTCATATTATCGCAAATAATTAATACAAAAGAGGTGGCAAAATAAGACCTTTACTTAGGAAGGCATGATAAGACCACAGAAATTAATGAAATTTATTGCATCAACATCATTGAAGAAATTATACAAGAATATACATTATAATGATCTGAAAAGAAGACAACTTCGTCAATATCATTGAAGAAATTTTACAAGAATATACATCAAGAAATTTTGAAGAGAAGACAGCTCTGTCAATATCATTGAAGAATTTTTACAAGAAGTCCTATCAAGGAAGACAACATTAATGAAGAATTTTAATGAAGACTTAATAAAAGATGCGATTTTGATAGCAATCAAATACAGATAAGTTCATATTCATTTACGAGAATTACATACTTATTATATTTCTCCATATATTGAATACTTCTCCAAAAAGTTGAATACTTCTTATAATTCTTCAAGAATATCTCATATTTATTATACTTCTTCAACGGATATTTAATTTTGCGAAGGTTAAGTACTTATTATACTTCTTCATACAATGAGTAATAATTTTTATACTTCTTCATATATTGGGAAATTCTTCATAAATTGAATGCTGCTAATACTTCTTATACTTCTTAAGGGTATTTCATATTTTGTATACTTCATACTTTCTATACTTCAAGGGGAGATTTATTATTTACTTCGCAACATTCCGTAAAAATCAAAAGGCTTATATTTCTTATACTTCGAAGGGAGGATTTTTTATTCATAATCACAATAAGAAGAAAATTCGTAAGATAAATTCAGAAGGATATTCTAATACTTCCAGCGATAGTTGATCATTTGAAGAGAAATAATAAGGGGAAAGGGAATACTAAGCTAAGTCTTTAAGATATATTATTTCTCTCCATATGATCAAGTTATGCGAATAAGGGAAATAAACATCAAGGAAAGATTAATTCAAATTAAGCTTTGAAAAATAAATTGTTGGATTGATTAAAAGCACAATCAAGAAGAAAGTGTTGTATTGAAAAAGAAAGTGTTGTATTGAAAAATTACAGAACAGATATACAAAAAAAAAAAAAAAAATGAAGTTATTCTTCAAGCGATCTGTTCCCATCAAAATGATCTTCTTCTTCAACTTCACTATCATCTTCAACTTCACTTTCAGAGATTTCCAGATATGGAGTATCTTCAGGAATTTCTTCAGAAAGGAGCGTATGGTACTTCTTGAGAGGAATTTCATTATCTTCGCAAATCTTGAGAGTCATCTTAGCTCGAAAACGCTTGACATATAAACTATGGTTATGCTGGGAAATTAGAAGCTTTAGATCTCAAGTCAGAAATTTTCTTATTACGATTAGCAAGGAGAGTTTCCAGATCATTATTCATCTTCGCAAGATTTTCTGCAGCAAGGAAAGAAATTAAGGAATTGGTTAGCAAATTACGAAGGAAAAGTAACCAAAATAATTACCATCGCAAAGAATTTACCTTCTAGTTGCTTCTTATCATTACGAAGAGAAGAATTTTCAAGCTTTAATTGATTATTCTCTTCAAGAAGAGAAGAATTATCAATTGCGATGCTCGCAGATTGTGAATTATGTTCGTGACGGGATATTAATTCTGCGTTATCAATATTTAAATCTTCTACTTTCTGACGGAGACTTGAATTTTCAACCTCTAACTTCGCACAACGATTCAAAGTTTTCTTCTCTGCAAGAGAATGACGTCTTTCCCAATCGAAAGCAAATTGCACAACTAACTCTTCCAACCTAAACAAGAAAAAAAAAGGGGGGTTAGAAATCAACAAAATAAGGAAATAAACAAGAAGCAGAGAAGAAACTTACCATGCTACCTAAAGCATATAATGAAGCAGGAGAGACGAATCTTGAAATTCCTTTGAGGGAGTTATTATCAATAACAGTAGGAACTTTACAAGCCTTCGCAATAAGTTTGCGAGCATTCGCTGTAGGAGAATTTCCTAATCCACGAGAAGAATGGAGGAAAGCCTCAGAGATGCTAACCATTGCTGAGGCAAAAGTTTCTGGGATACTATAATCTTCATTCCCACCTTCATCAACATCATTATCATCATCTCCTTTGTCATAAAGGGTATCGGAATTAGAGCTAAAATCCTTCTCAGGAAATTTATCATCTTCATCACCAAGATCTTCCTCAATGTCCTTATTAGAAGAAATTACATTGGAATGGGATTTGGTTGAGAGTATCTTCTTTTTCCTTCTCTCATAAACAACATCTTGAAGTTTTCTTTTTCCTTTGCGAAGAGCATCATCTTGACCATCAGAAGCTTGGGATACCTTCGCAGAACGAAGAGTTTGTTGCCTCGCAGTAAGCCTTTTAGAAGAAGTAGAACTTTTATTTTCACTCGCAGCAATCTCAGGAAGAAGTGGAACCTGTAAATTCAAATAAGGATAAGAAACAGAGGCAACAATATATTGTTTAGAAAAATACAAGAGTGTTTCTTACCTCATTTGAAATTAAAGGGTAACAAAAAGATAAGGAAGTGGAAATACATACATTTCTAAAAACCCAAGGTTGATAATAGCTGTTACTTAAGATTCGCAGGAAGTTCTACTATCCCAAAGAATATAAGAACCTGATAACATTAAAGGGTATTTATACCAATCTTCATCATTAGAACGACGAGGTGTCTTATTATTTCCTGAAGCATAATCAATATCGTGCATGAGAAGATCATCTCACTGCGATATTAGCTTTACGATGAAGACGAACACCCCAACGATTATCTTCTTTCCTCGCAGAATTAGTGTGTAATTTTTGAAGAAACCCTCAACTCAGATAATTCGCAGCAACAATTTCTATATTCTCAAATCCAGGTTTTCTAAGATCAGTTGAATATAAAGATTTCCCAAAAGCGGCACGATTTGCGAATTCAATTAAGAGGCGAATGCAATCACCAGCCAATTGATAAATGGCACAAGAAAAATTGGGGTGGGAAATAATTTCGTAGAATAAAGGAAAGTTAACATCATAAAGAGGAAGAGGAAGACCTGCGAGGATTTGACCTCGTGAGATTAAAACTTTCTGATCATCCCAAACATAATTGGTAAAGAGCTTCACACAGAGAGAAGACTTATTATCATAACCTTCAATCTCAGAAAGAATAAGGTCTCTATCAGCAAGTTCCGCATTAATTTGTTCAATAGTTTTCTTCTTTGGTGCCATTGAATATAAGAAGGAAAATAGAAAAAATAGAAGAGGTTGCAGAGGCAGAAGCGGTGAAGAAGATGAATAAGGGAATAAAAAGCAAAAACAAAGGATAATATTTATAAGAGAGTTTGATGAAGATAAAAATTCATTAATACGAGTAAGCGTGAATGGTTACGAAGAAACGTGTCAGAAAGATAAGGGAAAAGTAAAAAGACGTGTTGCGAATCTGAAGGGTGGTAATAACTACACTAAATTTACGAGAATAGGGATTCTCATGACATTTCTTCTTCGTAGAATTGACATGAGAAGAGGCAAGATGTAAGTACTGAATATCGCAAGATAATAGTTCACGAGTATCGTAATAAATAAAGGAGAAAAGAATTATAAAATGATACGATGATAGAAGAAGCGCGGAGAAATATGAAGTTTTGCGAGGATGAAATAATTTTGCGAGTATAAGTTGCGATACTTCGTAACTCATGTACATCTGTATAAGTTTTACTATAAATAGGAGTTCAAATGCAAAATTCGAGAGGTTCTTTTAGTGAGTGTTAGAAAATATCTTAGGAAAGAGAATAGAGAAAGTTGTAACTATTCTAATTCCATTTAGATACTTCTTTGTAATCAATTGAGAACATTAATAAGAAAATTGTCATTCATCATTAAGAACTTCTTGAGTTTTTACTAATTCTATTGAGGGTGTAGTTGTAGGTTATTCTGCAACTACATTGCTTCTATCTGTATGAGTTAGAAAACAATTCTTTTTCTGCAAATTAATCAATAAATATAATTATTATCCTTTAATTATCTGTGTAGACATGTCAATTAATAATCTCTATGCAATTTTTTATATGATAGATGAATAATAATTTCATCGTTCTTATGCATTCCCATACTTGCCACTATTATTCATCTGCAGTATGAAAAAATTGAGTAGAGATTAGATATTATCCGTAAATTAAATAAAATTTACCTCAATATGTGTGATGTTATAGCTAGCAATAACTGCATAACTTTATGATGTATGCGTAAAATCATAAATTCTGCGAGCATTATCGCAATATTCTTATGGTCTTATCATGCCTCCCTAATTAAAGGTCTTACTTTGCCACATTTTTTCTTTCTGCGACAAAATCGCAGGACGTCTTTACATTTGTATGTATTGACCCATTGATTTTGTCTTATCAATATTTTTTCAACATCTCTGCGACAATATGATAAGTATAAACTCTCTTGCAAGAATTAAACCTTATGACATTGCCGTCTTGCGATGAAATCGCAGGACGTCTTTACACTTTCGTGTAAAAACCAATTGATCTCATCTTAACTTTTCTCTTTTGTCTTGTTGCCTCTGTATAATTTTCGTCACGCGACAATATGACAGGCCTAAATGTTCTTGCGATCATAAATCCCCATGACATTGCCGTCTTTAGACACTTATCAGCTCCATAATGGAGGGTGCCGCCCTTATCTTCCCCCTGGTTGCACCTTCAAGGAGGGCACATCGGCCATACAAGACTAGCTCCTCACATCCAGATTTTCCAACAACCAGTTGTTTTCGCAGCCTCTTGTCCTTTATGCCTATATGGCTTATAGTTACAAGACTGCACCCTAAGTGGGGTTTTCTTCGGGCCGAGTGCATCATAGCCAAGACTTGCCAAGGATGGCCAGGGTAGTTTCGTACGCCCCGAGCACCCTTGACTCAACCGTGTACCTCGGCGCCTTGGTCATACTTTGCACTCCTTATAATAGGTCCTTAGTCGTCCAACCAAGGTATAACCTTATATAGTTGAAAATCCAAGATCCCTCTCCTGGATAGGTTTTCTTTAACCCCAAAATCTGCATAACTCAGGTTCCAGCAGCAGTATAACCTTATCACTGAGTCATGTCAAGAGATGCCCCCTTATATGACGCGCTATTAGGTCTTACATTTGCCTCTTGCGAAATTTTATTCGCGAACTAGGGTGCACGCCATAAAGGTTCGTCCCATTCTATTAATCTCTGCGAAATTTTATTCGCGTTTCTCGCGAATATTGTAACTCTGATAAAATTTCACAACTCTTTCAAGCAGAGTACTCTATTCAATTACATATTCTTCAAACAAATCATTCATAGACTTCTCTAAAGTTCATCATTTTTCCTCTTTACTTACTATTTTATGGTTCTGCTTTTCAGCTACGTTTTGTTATTGTTTCTTTATCCGCGAGACGCTCGCCATAAACTTCCTCTTGCCGCTATATTGTATCAATCATTAACCTTTCACATCTCTGTTGTTGTTTGATGTTGGATTTCCAATTGCTATTCTTCTCAGCTCTTTCCTCGCAAGATTTCATATCAATTTCATAACATTTCTTGCTTTCTCCCCAATATCCTTTAATAACTACAACACCTTTAGGATGAGGAAATTTAATACACTGGTGATAAGTAGATGCTACACCCAATATCTTATGTAGCCAAGGTCGACCAATTAGGGCATTGTAAGGTGATTCAATGTCCACAACATAGAACAAGACCTTTGAAGATATCCCCTTTAATGGAATTCTCATTTCAATTTCCCCTTTTGGTTTGTTAGCAGTACCATTAAAACCATATATTTTATACGTTGATGGTATTAAATCTTCATCTCTTCCACCCATGGTTTTGTAGGTATGATAGAATAAGATGTCAACTGAACTCCCTGTGTCTATTAAGACTCTATTGATGGCCCAAGAGTCTTCAGTTTCATCATCATTTTCTTCATCCTCTTCTTGCATTTGTTTTGGACTTATCTCTAATCGTACCACCAATGGGTTATCGTGCTGCTCGCCAGGCTATGGTATATCTTGTGCAGTGAAAGATAGAGTTTGTTTCTTCCACTCTTCTAATGGCGAGGCTCTCGCTATATTCATTATCTCTCTTCCGTCTGTGTCTCTCGCGAAGACTCTGCTTAGAACATTATCATGGAAATCCTCAAGGGTTCTGTATGAATGCACAATGGAATTACAAAACAAATTCTTTGCTTTAGCCCCAACTTCTATCACGAATGTTTCTGCTCCTTTTACAGTATTTACTCTGCGAATTTCTGGTGCTGGCAGTAATGGATGAGATTATGGATGTCCTACTAGAAAGTGGTTTAACTTCCCCTGATCAATCATCCTTAAAATTATCCTCTTTACATTCCTGCAATCATTTATTGAATGGCCATGAAAGTGATGATAAGGACAAAATTCTTGACTTCGATTGTTTGGATGTGGCTCTTTTCCCATGTTCCATGGTGATGGTATATTTTCCATCAGAATGATAGCTTCCCAAATTTTTTCTATACTAGCATTTAGAGGTGGCATCTTAATTTCTTCCCATATTATCTTCTGATTACTTTGACCTCTGAAGTTGTTTTTCCTTTGACCACCATATGTTTCCTGTGGTATACCAAGTCTTTGGATTTTATTATTTCCTCCGCGATTGTAATAATTCTTCTCCCTTTCATATTCTTCTTGATCTCGACTACCCATAGCCATCAATTTCTGCTGGTTATCAATTTCCACTTTCTCTTGTTGTGCTTGCGAGCTGCTCGCCACATTGTTAATCATTTTAGGAAGTAAACTCCCATTTGCTGTTACTGAACTGGTATTTGCGATTAGATATGACTCCATATCATTCTGTTTTTCCTCCAAAGTAATGTATTCCTCCTGTAGTCCCCGCAGCTCTGTCATAGTGATTGTATTCTTGATTCTGAAAACTTGTATGTACAGCTGATTGGTCGCGAACATTGCATTGATAAAAGATAGGATAAGATATCTCTCATCTACTCTTCCTGCCATCTCACTGCACATTGTCTTCCATCTTATGGTTTAGTGCTTCAAACTCTCGCCAATCCTCTGTTTTAATCCAAATACATCTTCAATGCCTGGCCACGATGAATTGTTGCTTATATATGCTCCCAAAAATGTAGCTTGTAAATGATCAAAAAAAGTTATGGTATTTTTTGGCAATCCCTCGAACCATTTTAACGCCTCTCCAGTTAATCTGGATGCAAAATATTTGCATAATACAACATCATGGTTTTCCCATTGTAGCATACATCTAACATAGGCCTTAACATGTTGTACAACACAGGTAGTTCCATCAAAAATGCTAGTTAAAGCTGGTAAGTTGCACTTTGGAGGTATTCCTCTTAACTGTACTTCTTGAGTGAATGGAGTTATCGCAGCTTCTTCAATAGATTAATTAAGTTTCCTTTTACCTCCTTCTCTTCTGTTATTTATTATTCCCCTCATCTCTGCTAATTCTCTTAAAATTTGCTCATTCGTAGCTTAATTTGGTTCCATTGGTCTTTTCATTGCAGCTTCCCTTCTCCTGCGTTCATGTACTTCTTGTCCTACGAGATTTTGTGTATCTTCATCTACACCCACATTCCTTCTTCTGCGATCTTCTGCTTCATCTTCTTCTTGCAATCGCAGCTGTACTTCTCTGCGAATTTCTTCATTTCTCTTCGCTGTCTTTCTATTCTCCTTTGTATTCTATCATACTCTTCCTGAATATTATTATTATAACGATTTTGTGTACGTCTCCTTTCTCGATTTTTATGGTTATTCTGTCGTACTGCCTCTTGGAACTCTTGTTCTTCTACTTTTGCCCTTAATCTTTCTCTCTAGCAAGCTAATCGTGCTTGTTCAGCATAATGTCTCTCAATTTCTTCCTCAATTATTCTTAGATTTCTCTGGATCTCTCACCCATGTAATATCCTCATACATTCTTCTGGATTATCTTAATCATTTTGGTTGTCTCTTCCCTCTTGATTTCTGTTACTAAGTCTATTATCCAAATTTTCGTCACGCGGATCATGGCGATCTTCTATTACCTCTTCTTCTCTATGACGTTTCTCTTCATTTAGATTTTGCATTTCCTCTTGGATACTTCCTCTAGCATTTATTATTGGGGAATTTCGCCTTAATTCTTCTCTTAATGATCTTAAATTCGATCTAACAGTACTTCTTGATCTTCTATTTTGTAATCTCAAGTTCTCCATTATCAACTCGTGATTTCGTCTTGTTAAATTTGCACGCTCTTCCGCCTCTAATCTTCTTTCCTCTTGTATTCTTTGTCTTCGATCATCTGTTGTTTCATTTTCGCCTTCTCCATGAATTAATCCTTCAACCACTCCTTGATTTCTTTCTTCTCTTCTTCCGTCTCTTAATTGTTGACCTTCTACATCTTCCATCGAATCCGATCTCCAAGTATGCACACTCACTCTATCATAATCCACATTTCTGTTTTATATCGGTGTTTGTTGATTCGGTTGTTGAATTTGATCTTCTCCTTCAATCCTTTTTCTATTTCTTCTTGTTCTTATCCTTGAAGATTCTCCCAATTCATTTATTTCTCCTCCTGCAAGTCTTTTACTCCTCCTTACAGTTGTTGGTGGTTCTGATGTATTTCTTCTTCTTCTAGCCATTTTTTCAACTCTAACAATTTCTTCAAATCTTCAAATTGTAATTATAGATTCCTTAACTTGATTCTCCCTGTTTCGGGCGCCAAAATGTAGTTGCATGAAATCCCACACTACACCCTTGTTATGATCTTGCTATATTAAACTCATAATTGAAGATTAAAAATGACATTTTATTATTTTGTTCTCAAAAATGTTTACAGAAATAAAAGAATTCAAGATTACAACTATTCTCTTGAAGTTTCTCTCTCCTCTAGACTTTTTTAACTCTCAAAAATATATCATCCTTTTCTGAACATATTGGGTCTCTATTTATAGGGTAGTTACATAATAAATGACAGCTAAGTTTTCCTCTTGTTTCGGATTTGTTTTGCGATTGTACCGCGATAGTTACGATGTTCATTATCGCAAGCTTTGTAACCATCGCGAGACAAACATGTTTTTCTCATGCTTTCTTCAATCGTCACCTATTACGTCACTCTTTAGACTGCTTTTGTGGCATTCGCGAAATTTTGTTAAAAGCTTGCGATGATACTCGCTGAGAAGTGTTGTTAATCTCGCAGAGAAGTGTTATAGCGATATTCTGGTCCTACAGGAATCATCAAGCACGTCTTGAAAAAATAAGTCTTGGCACTGGGTTCTTTAACATTTTTACAGAAGCAGAAGGCCCTAGGAAAAAAATCTTGGCACTGTGTTCTTCAACATTTTTACTGAAGCAGAAGGCCCTAGGACTGCAGGTCCCGGCTAACTTATACCCTCACCTCTAGATTTCAACAAAATCACAACTAATTTTAATATGGAGACTACTTGGGACCCAAGATTTTATGATCTGGGGCCGCAGAATCCGTCTAATTAATTAACAAAACACCAGGACTGCATTCCTAACGGCCAGGGCCGTAGGTCCTGGCTTTTATAACCCGACTAACTAAACACGATACTATAGCTTGGATATTTAAATACCGGTTCTGTACATGTTGACTTAAATATTGTGGGAGGATAACATACCGGCCGACCAAACAACATAAAAAATATCGATAGAGGTTTAGCTCCGGCCGTAGGGTTGCATAATCTCCTTGTGGTATCTTTGTTGGCATCGTGTCGCCATCTATTTTACTTTCTGGACATCTAAGTTTCATGTGGCTTTGAGATAGTAAATTTTTGTTAGTATGGATCTAATTGGATTAGTTATTATTTTACTCATATTCCAAAATGTTATCGAATTAGTCATTATTTGCGGGTGATTCTCCATAAGGTTCCATTGGGTATAATATGTATTGTTTGTTTCTAATTAAGAGATAGTAGAGGTACTGATTGTGAGTGATGATATATATATGTATTTTCAGGTTTTGGAAGTGCCCAATGTTTGATGAGAAGGTGGAGGGCTAGAAAATGCTAAAAGAAAATTTTATTGCTTTATAACTATAGTATGGATTAATCGTTTGACGAATGATCATGTCATTTCGACAATACTGATATTTGTAAGTACAAAATATCCTGAAAATTTTGATTTTCGTTAGCTACGGTTGCATCTACATAAAAAAGCTAAAGGGTATATGCTTTTTCCTCAAATAATTTTCCATTGTTGGTTGTTTAGAATTTTGATCTTGATCCCTGTTATTTTCCTCACATAAAGTCAGACACAATTATTTCATTATCCAAGTGTCTAATGCGGAAGGTGGAAATATCAAAGTTTTGGTTAGAATTATGGAGGGGTTGAACTTAGGCGCTTTCAAGTAAACGACAACGAGTGTGTGCAAGGACGTTTCCATAGAAGTCAGTTGGAATCGTACTTCTCTTTTGCTTGAAATACCAAAAATTATTTTAAGTGTTCCATATACATGGCCATGATTAGAAGTCAGATTCTCAGAAGTAGAAATTCATGATGTGTTTTGTTCTTTTGATTAATCGAGTGTAAACTACTTTTACTTGCTCAATTTGTATTTCTTTGAGACTTGACATTACAAATACAATTATCGAATCAACTCATGCACATAGAAGAACACCTACATAATGTTGAAAGATACTTGCCAAAATTGTTTCAATAACAACATCAGGTCAAAGTTTGAAAATTGTGACAAAAACTTTTATATATAATTAAAAAATCGTTCAACAATTTACATTCAGGTAACATTCCTTAAACAAACAAGTATTAGTAGATTCTAACAATACTAGATAACATAAAATTGTATTAAAATTGAGGTGGCATTATAGATGAAGAAACTCCAACAACAACGGGAGATAAACTTGAAGAAACGAACTAAGTGATACAAAACTTGAGAGTTCCTGACACCAAATGTAAACTTCACTTATGAAGCTAAGTTGTAAAATATAATTTTTTAATTATAATTCAAACTTCACAAGTTGTTTTTCTTTTTGTAATGCTTGATTTTGTAAAATTTACTGTTTTGTGTTAAAGCTGCGATAACTGAAGCTACCAAGATAGTAAATTTTGTATTTGTAATGCCGACATCAGGTGCAGAGTTTGTTTGTGAGGTCTCTTACACTCTAATAGAGTTTTGGATTGTAGTGTGTTAGTGCAAATAAGGGTAACTTATCAATTTGAGATTCTCTTCTTTCCCAGTTTTACATCGTTTATTTTGCAGGATTTTGTATCTTACGGTTGATTAGTTGTTGTAAATGATTCGTCGTGTAATCCCTTTTAGTTTTTGTAATTGATAATCTAGTTGTCATGTAATATCCTTTTCCTACATTTTTGTGTATCTCTTTCTGGTGCTTAAATGTAATTGATTATTTATATAATTGAGAATATACGATACTCTTACGGGTTTTTTTTCTTCGGAAAAGAGGTACTAAGCCTCATACATTAGATTCATGAAGAGTAATGTTCTCAGAATGCTGAGGAACATTAGCAGTTACAAGAATTATGCATTTTCTATAAAGACAGTTCATAATGGCAGTTAGAGCATCTCCTTTCCATACATGTTCTATAGCATTTCTATTACAAAACGTGGAGATATTTGCTTCTTTTTTTATAACATATATAGAAGTTAAAATAAAAGCATTAACTTTAAAGTTAATTGCATCATCATATTGATTATCAAATTCAGTACTAATTTTGTATCTATGGTTTCTATCATACATGTCTTCCCATCAGCAACCTCGGAGTCCCAGTCGAATCACTTTGAAATATGATATGGTATCCACTCCATTTGGTTTCCCATCGGAAGGCAGCTTTGGTTCCTTTCTCTTCTAATTGTTCCCTGGTGTTGCAATATGCATAGGATCCCCTAGCTTCAATGGTTTCACTAGCATAGTCAACGATAGTTAGCCCAATTCCTGAAGAAGTCATAGGTTCATTCATAGACATAGCTATATTTATCCTTAGAGTCATGAAGGTCTGATTTCTTCTTGGTTCTCTGTCAAGGATCTGTAAATTTTCATCATGCATAGGATTGTAAAACAGTTTTTGCATGATATTATAGTTTGGGCTTGCAACCTCCATTTGACTATTTATAAACCTTACTATTTGTTGTGCTGTGATAGCACGGTACTCTTATGGTGCTTGGATGAACTAGCTACACAATAACCAACAACGGGATTTAACAAAAATAATATCTATTCTATATTTCGAACTATCTAAATCGTAATTACCTACTATTTTGACTTACTACAGCAGTGCTGTCAAAAGAAAATATGTAAGCTCGCATCATTTTTGATGGAGGTATACCCTTGAAGGCGGCACTCCTATCTAAACGTTGCACATAAAATATATAAAATATAATTATTCACATTTGACCATCATCGAATTAAGCTAGAAAACCATATACATATAGCCATGAATAAATGACACAATACCAAAATAAAAGGTTGAGCCCGGGCCGTAAGGCCCGGGTGATACCTAGTATATTATAAAAAGTGATTTCTGATTTTTAGTCTTTGATACAAAGGACAAGTGATACATGACAAAATAGTTAGGAATACTATGATGTCATCAATGTCCCTCTGTTTATCTATCGAAAGAAAAATTAAAATAAGATAATAATAACCAACTACTGTAGTCTGATATCTCGTGGTAAGAGTCATTGATATCAAAAACCATAAAGAAAATAAAGAAAAACCTCATAAAGGTAAAACAAGTGTACTATTTTTTTTTCTTTTTTCTGAGAGCAATTAATTAAACAGAACAGTCATCACGCAGTACGCAACGTACATGGATGCTTTTGACCGACAAAATAGAGTACATGAAATAGACCTTCACGGATTTCAATCTTAATTGCTTTATGTTGTATGGTTTTATCTATGGAACTTACAAACCAATAATAGTACGAAGGACAAACAAAGTGGACTGCTCAAAAATCAAACGAAGGAAAAAAATAAATAATAATAATTTAATTTAGTAAAAACATATACCGCTCAATTGGTGGAGCTTCGTAGTTGATGACGTGATGTGAAAGATAGAAAAATAGAGAGAAGGAAAATTCTTATTAATGTGTGTAACAAAAAGGGAGAATACAACCTCTATTTATATAGGCTAGACACAAAGGCATCCCGGTAATAAACATGATTTATCCTAAATATTATTAACATAAATAAACGTTTATAACAACAACAAAAAAAAACATTAAGAGATACAAGGACAAATCCATCATGTTTACATCTTAAATGAAAATAAAATAAAAGCGCGAAATGAGATGTTTATGTTATTTGAACGTGGTTCATGTGGATGGCCCACCATTTTCTAGAATAATCAAGCGTGTCACATGAAGAATAATCTAGTGGCTAATCCACCGACCGACCTTCTAAAATATTAGCATAAACATGTTTATCCTTAAGATAAACATTGATTACATTGCCACGTCAAAGAGACACTTAGTCACACCATGATTGATACTTTCTCTTTGGCTATAAATAGCCGCATATTGTTGATTGTAAGGAGTGAGCTTTGCTACAAGTTATTACAAGAAATACAAAGGAAGTAAATTCCCATATTCTCCACTCATACTCCTTTTTTATTTCTTTAGTTAATGTTAACAGTTACTTTGTTTAGCCTAAGCATTAATTAATTAGTTATCCCATCTCAACATCGAGGTTGTTGTACTGAATTACTAGTACCTTAATGCTTGGACTAGTGACTTGAACTAAATAAGTCACACAAATTACAACACGATATCAGTACAAATTGCTCTGCGGTAATCGGCATGGGGCTGACGATGCGGAAAAAGGATAATTCTCTTCAACTCTTGCATATTTAATTTAACTGCTTCTAAGTAGTTTTATGCATACAATTTATATTATGTCTAACTTTATTTCCTATTTTGATTAGGACTTGTTAAAGAGAAAGTTATACATCTTACAATATTTTGTATGTGCTATTTGGAGCACGGTATATGAAGAGATATCCAAAACAAGTACGCATTGGCAACGACTCATATTTGTGATGCTATTCGATTTCCGAATTTAGCCGAATATTTGAGTTTTGCAGCGCTTTATTATTTTCCTCCTTAGACAACCAACGGAAGGTTTTTCCGCGTCCTTTTGGACAACGTATAGAATAAAATTACCTTTGTTGGTACACTAATGATTTTTGGTGTTAACGGTTTTAATATCGACAGAGCAAGGAATTATTGAATCCTTGGGATAGCAAAATTTTAGTATTCCTTTGTTATAGTAATCTCCAGAATTTAAAGTTGTTCCGCTTGAGGTCGGAATGCGATGAAAAATGGACACTGGGCTAACACGGTTAGCCAGTCTCTATCTGCGGTCTTTGAAATGAGCTGCAATTGATATTGAGACAATTTTTTTTAAGAAATAAAGAATGTGTTCATATTTTCAACTTTGATAAATTAATATTTTGTTGAGCCCAATGGACGAAATTGGATATTTATCGGTATTATGTTAGAACCGTTTCACCATTGATATTTGTGGAAAATAGTTCGGCTTGATTTTAGAGAAGATATATGTACCGTATATAATATAGTGGTGAGCAATAAGGAGAGTTGCATATATTGCGCCCTTATGTGTTCCTGCTAGTTTTACGGCGTGCATTATATGCACCTATTATATGCATCGGCGAGCTTTAAAGAGCTAGTGCTTAATTTTCACTTTGTATATGTTGTGTCAACAACACCGAGTGCTGCAAATGTTAACTGCGCCTCGTAGATATACAAATATCGAGCAATAATAAGTGTCACATTTCTTTAAATGATATTTAGAGTTAATATCATGTTTTCTCGTCACCTGAGCTATTACCTAAAATCTTGAATTTGGTGAATTAAATTTGCAACAATACGTATGCAAATAAGTTTATATTTGGCAAAGAAGGAAAATACAATTGTGGTAGGCATATTTTTGAATATGGGAACCATAATAGTTCTCGGGTTTAAGAACCTGATGAGCACCGTACCACCGGAAGTGGAGAAATACGGGACGGTAGCATAATGATTGGTTTGAATAAGCCATATTTGAGCCTGGAATAGCTCGGCTATCGTTGTGACATAAAAGACACAGTACGTGCACCTGGAGTGTTTTTCACTGTTGTTGATCTCTATCGGTCGTCTTGGAAGGACTAAAACTGATATTGAGATAATGCCTATGGTCACAGAATTCGTTTACAGTTTACTGTTAATTTTACATGGAAATGTAAATTATTTAAAATTATCCCAGCTGGACAGTAAACGAGAAAGAAAACCTGATCAGTCACCTCTCCTGGGCTGCGTTGTTATTTTCTGCACCCAGTTGCTCACTTAATAGGTAGAGTAATGCGGAACTGGATGTTCTGTTGATGAGACATTCCTGCCTAAGGATTAGGGGGAGAATCGTAGACGATATTGGTTAATTCCAATTGTGTCTCATTTAAATTCTCACACCGAGAAATGACCGAGGTGTTGGAGATCACTTTGTTGCTAGGTTTAGCAAGAGTACGCTTGCTTGATATGGCATAAATTAAAGTCCTTGCAAGGAATGCCATAGAATCACAATGATCATTTCGTCTGAAAATATGCTTAAAAGCATAGACAAAAACCTCTAGCTTGAGGTATTCCAATAACGTCCATATTCTCTTTTAGTTATGAGTTGATATATTTCCTGACGAGGAGCACATCCATAAAATTTGCGTTGATATCTCATGGCGAGGAATATCCGCATATTGAAATATTAGTACCAATGGACTATGATATCCTCATACTCTGGAGAATGATGTAAGATCCTTTATTAACTGATTGATAACTTAGTTGTCAATAATTTTCAGAGTAGCTACTGAAATCGTTTTGGATAGATATCCCCTTTGCAAAGGAATTATCGACAAAGTTCATATGCTTGGCAAATATGGATCTCAGTCCATATTGAGTTGTTCTCTCACTTGTGTTTGCTTTCAAGATCTCAGTCCTAGCATCCACGAATTTTAGTTCGAAATTTGATGTTTATAAGAAAGTGTAATGAGAGAATTTAGGTCGCTTGTTATATAGCGATAACCTTGACAACAAGTTTCCACATAAAATAACCAGGTTGATGGAAATATGGTCTGGTAGTCATAAATGACTCGACATCTCACCTGGTGATAACTATGTATCTATACTCATATAGATTTAAAGGAAACACTTGTTTGTCAATCGTTGATGTTGTATCATCCTAGTGATGCTTTGGGAATTGATGGTTTGATGCTCTTGTGCATTTTGAACTTATTACTCATGAAACCATTGTCATGTTTTCTGTTTGAGACATACTATATTCCACTGCTGTTACTATTCTACTACAAGATTTGCAAATTTGATGAGAAAGTCTTCCCACCGTTTGGGGGAGAAAAGGTTGTCGCCTGAAAAACGGCGTGAAGTATCCTGGTTTGGACAAAGAAACTAGGATATATCTCATCTAGATGTTTTCAGCAATGAAAGACATGCAGAAGATTTGATATCTTCAGGAATTGCAAATCAAATTTCTTCATGAGAAGTTGTGAGTGTAGTAGCTAGTGTGTCATTTAAAAAACACCTTGAGCATGTGACTAGTTAATTTAAAATATTCTGCACCTCCTGAGAGGAAGAGCCAGTCACAATCATTGAAAGATAGTGCTCTCAAAGAGACTATTAGTGGAAGATCTAATTTCACTAAGTATAGTTCTCTTAACAAGAGAATGTCTCTGCAAAGGCCGTGGAACCTCAAATGAGAGGATTTCCTTAAGGCATGCATGAAATAGAGAAATTTGTGATAGTAATCCAATGATTATTGATGATATCGTTAAAGTATCCACTAATACTTCCATAGATGATGTTGGTGTTGAACCAATCTCTATAAGAATGTCATCAAAGGAATGATTGGTTAAACGGGAAAGGAGAGATTCAGGCAGAATAATAATTTCTCATAAAATGCATAGTTATGGTACTGCAGCCAGAACACTCGATAATGTGAGCTACTCTTGGCCACATACAGGTGTTTGCAGTTCCGACACCCGATAATGTAACCCCTAGTGGCTACAGGTGGGCGTATATGCATCGTGAGAAAAATAAAGTCAACTAACGGCACAAAGTCTTTTACAGGAACCTGAGATGGATTTCTTTGTAACATATTCCCTATTATGGATGCAACTACCTCTTTGGTATTTGTCTGGCAGTCTTTTTAGGACTCGACATGCATCTAGTGGACGTGGTCACTGCAAATCTGTATGAAAAACTAGATACGGACAACTGCATACAAATTACTGAAGGCTTTTACCTATCAGTAGAAATTACCACGTCATATCCATTTGCTCAATAAGGACGAAAGTGGTAAATCGTTTGGGTGAATGATTATATTATCATGGGATATGTGAACCATCTTATATGCTCATAAACTATGCATTTACTAGATTTGATGTATACAACATCTACTTTGTTGGAACTTCTGAAGAGTTCTCCAAAGCACAAAAATACTTAAAGCAGGAGTTCGAGACGAGACTCTCGGTAAAACAAGGTCTCAATCTGTTGGTTGAGCATTGTAAATGGAAGTCCATTAATTTCGTCAACCTTAAGGGTTTAGACATGTTTAAATGGACAAGCTGACATGGTTTCATTCATCTGATCTCTTACAAGATTGATCGATTTGCATCTCAACAATAGAGACGTATCACTCTGTGGTTTGTATTACACAAAGATGTGTAAATGATATATTAGCTGAAATATGCTATAGATACCCGATATTGGGTTTGTATTAAACATATAAGTCTGGCTCTGCCCAGCACCAATATCGAGACATTGGTCCGAAGAAAGTCTCCCCTCATCTTCGTGGTACCGTTAAGCTTGATCTTTTGCTTAAAAGATCGCTAGATGTCTCCCACAGAGAAAAGCTAATCAGGCTGTTTAAGTTTTGATTTTGGCAGGTTTGTTAAAGCATCTAAAATATTTTCCTAGCTAAAGTCTGTTTGTAGAGGATACTCGTTTATCCTCCGATCGATTATGATTGTTCAGACAAAGCTAGTAGAGAATATATAAAGGCTGGCACGACCAAATGATCATTAAAATTGCACAGAGGAAAATCAGACTGGTTTTCTCAACTAGAGGAAGCTGTACCTGCTGAAGACTTTAAAGGGTGGTTCGGAAATCTAAGAAGTACTATTGGGCATAATGATTAACCGAGAAGGCTTATCATCAGGGGGAGTAAAGCCATGGAAGACTATGGATATTGAGCATATTGGACATTACGTCGTGTACTCTTTTTCCTTAGTCAAGGTTTTGTCCCACTGGGTTTTCCTTGTCAAGGTTTTAATGAGGCATGCGAGTCCATTGCTATCCGCAGTTCGACATGTTGTACTCTTTTTCCTTCGTCTTGGTTTTTGTCTCATTTGGGTTTTGCCAGGCAAGGTTTAACGAGGCAACCTCTGCGGATTTATCATTGTTCTGAGGACTCATATTTTCCTACGTTCAGGTTTTGTCCCTCTGTGTTTTCCTAACGAGGTTTTTAATGAGATAACAATCTTAGAACGATGATCACCATCTAACGAGATGCATATCCATAGAGGTTCTAGAGATGCGGCGCCCAGGTTTTGTCCTAAATGGTTTTCCTGACACAACTTTGACAGAGGAAGCATTTCATAGCAATGACCAATCTCACTCCAAGTTCAGGTTTTCCTAAATGTTTTTCCTGACACAGTTTCGGCAACAGGAGAAAATTCTCAACGACCATCATCTCTTTAAAGATGCCAGTGTTGTACTCTTTTTTCCTTCGTCCGGGTTTTGTCGCACTGGATTTTATCGGCAAGGTTTTTGATGAGGCAACAAAATTTCTTCTGCTCGAATTTTCCCCATCAGGTCTTCACCGCCAAAATTTTAACAAGAAATACAAAGGAAGTAAATTCCCATATTCTCCACTCGTATTCCTTTTCTATTTCTTAGATTCGCGTCATTTAATACCAAATCGAGTTGAATCGAAACACCAAGGAATCGGATTTTTTGACTTTTTCCTAAATCGTCTGAAATTAATGTTAGCAAAAACTTAAATGTTGGAGAGAATCGAACCTGAACCATTGAGGTTATATGTATACCACCCTTACCATTGAACCATATTGGCTATTGGTGATTATGTTGAAGGTATTTTCAATTTATAAGATAAAAGGTCAAAACTTATAAGTTCTTGCCAAGCATTTTATTTAGTTCGGTAATATTTATGAGGAAGGATCCCTTTACATGACAATTGTTACATTATCTCACATTTTGCATGTCCTTTTTGTGAATAAAAACCAAACGATACCGTATTTGAAGCTAAGATTTTGAGGATATGTTTTTCTTATAAAGATATACATATCCACCAAAAATGAGCACATTCTGAAATACCAAACCTCATCATCTATCAATCTTAATTTAAACGGTTGAGAATTTGTCGACTTTCGACGGTTGGGTTTCGAAGTAGTAGATGGTAAAGTTATACGTTTCGGAATGTGCTCATTTTTGGTGGGTATGTAGACCTTTATAAGAAGAACATATCCCCAAAATCTTAGCTTCAAATACGGTATCGTTTGGTTTTTATTCACAAAAAGGACATGCAAAATGTGAGATAATGTAACAATAGTCATGTAAAGGGATCCTCCCTCAATATTTATAAGTATATATATTAAAATATAGCGATTCAATAATGAATCATAAATTTATGTTTTACGATTCGATTCTTAAAAATAGAAGAACGATTCACGTTTCAATTTACGATTTAAAAACCTTGTTCCAGAGTGTTCCGAAATTATCGGAACCAGATTTTGAGAGAATTCAGTATTATTTACGCGATTTTTTTGTTTTAATGTATTTTTGGATGAATTTCTGTCTGAATTTTCAGAAATTCATCTGTTTGATTTAGAGGAGGAAGTGAATAATCTTGCTATACTATCATCAGAACAGGTTACACACTCATCCGTTTTCTAGATAAAATGAATTTTAATTTCTAAAGCTTAGGTTTTTGTAATTAATGATCATTGTGTATAGAAAACTCATTTCGGTTTTGATTTTGATTTTAATTTAGATTTTGATATGAGAATGAAAATTTTGGAGATGGATAAATATTTTAGATAAATTAGAGAAAATGTCGTCGTCAAATACAAGCTCGATGAATATCTCATCGAACAATGTATGTCCTCCTCCACCACCGTCGAGTAGCGATGATGAACCAGAAAATTTAATACCTTCGCCATCTGTAATCTTCCGACCTGAATTGGAATCTGCAATCGCTCCTGAAGTCTCAAACCCACAATCACCACCACCACCACCACCGCCGCCAAGTTCTCCGCCTCCTTCTCCTCCGCCAAGTTCTCCTCCGCCAAGTTCTCCTCCGCCAAGTTCTCCACCACCTCCAAATTCTCCACCACCATCTCCGCCACCCCCACAGACAGATTCTCCGCCAGTTACTCCATCTCCTTCTCCTCCTCCCCCGTTTCCTTCTCCTCCTCCTCCAGTTGTTCCGGACCCATGGAGTCAAAGTGCAAATTCTGTTAGCCCTTCGCCAACGCCAACAACCATCACGTTTGTTTTACCTCCACCATCTCCAGGAATCTCCGGATTGTCACCTCCTCCAATACAATTTCCCCCGCCCACCGATAACCCATTAACTCCATTGCCTGGATCACAAACAGGACCTACTTCCCCCCCAGGTTGGTCCCCACCACCTGCAGTACCATCTACCCCAACCCCAGATTCTTCCCGTAATCTAACTCCTCCTCACTCCACATCCAACCCTTCACCGAAATCAGGGAACAACCGTGGAGTTGTTATCGGAGCTGCTGCCGCAGTAATGGGGGTAGTAGTTCTCGCCATGGTTGCTTTCCTTTTCTTTATGGTGAAAAAGAAGAGGAAGAGGGGACCCGGACTTGGTGTGCATTATGGACCTACCCCTGGTAATGTCGTTGTCCAACCAGGTAAACAATGTGTTTATTCAGATGCTTAAATTTTGATAGTCTGAATTTTGATTGTATGAAAACTGGAGTTTTGTATATATATATTTGTAGATGGGTACTTCTATGTCCAACAACCGCAAAACCTGTTAGTAGGTCGATCAGATGGATTGTACAATGGAAGGCCCCCACTGTCTCCCACAGTTGAATACCACAATGGAAGTAGTGGACCCGATTCAGGTGTAATAGGACTTATATCATGCTTTAGCTATGAAGATTTGATGGAGATAACAAATGGGTTCTCTAAGCAAAATATTCTTGGACAAGGTGGATTCGGGTGTGTATACAAGGGTAGGCTTCTAGATGGAAGACCAGTTGCAGTAAAACAGCTCAAGACAGGCAGCAGCCAGGGGGAACGAGAGTTTAGAGCTGAAGTAGAGATCATTAGTCGTGTGCACCACAGGCATCTAGTCTCTTTGGTTGGATATTGCATCGCCGAGAATCAGCGATTGCTTGTATACGAATTTCTACCTAATAACAATCTAGATCATCATTTGCACGGTAAGTAACTTTGTTACTTTTTCTTGAATGTCATGTGCTTTATGTTTCGTGCTGCTTGAAGTTGATGCTTATTGTCCAGGTAAAGGAATGCCTGTGATGGAATGGCCAAAAAGAATTAAAATTGCTCTTGGTGCTGCTCGTGGATTGGCATATCTACATGACGATTGTACGTAGCTTATCTTTTAGTACTTGTTTTCTCAAACATCAACACCACAAAATTTTGGTCAAATCGTATCGTAAAAAGTGAGCAATATACCAGCAAATTGTAAATGTGATACCGACTCAGAACATGGACTATTCATTCGCAGGACTAGCTATTCGATGGTTTAGATCCAAAGGGCTTGACCACATATATCTATAGTACATGAATACTGATCATTCCATAGGTTCTATAGAAAAACTTCAATCCAACTGACAATCGTGTCAGCTGTCTTGTAACTTTGGTTCAGTAAGATTCTTTTTTTTTTTTTTTTGGGTATTCAGTAAGATTCAAGTAGTGCTAGAATGTTGCAGCTATACCCTTGAGTACCAACATATATGCCTATATATGCTTCAACATAAATAAATTAATTATATGCCTATATTCAGATAGTTGTAGTGCTTGACAAATTAACTTTCTGCTTTCTTGCGTGTTTGCGTTCAGGTAACCCAAAGATAATTCATAGGGATATCAAGTCTGCAAACATTTTATTAGATGATGCTTTTGAAGCACAGGTTATAACATTTACTTAATATATATGCTTCTCTTTCCTGTTTTGATTGGCATACTATAATCTAACTTGAAACCTGTTTTAAATCACAGGTTTCAGACTTTGGACTTGCCAAACTAGCAAGTGATTACAATACTCATGTATCAACTCGTGTGGTGGGGACGGTTGGGTAGGTTACATTTTTTTTTTAAGATGAGATCATATTTCGTATCAGGTTGGAAGCATTTCGGGTATTTATTTTGACTAGCACTACATGATATAACCTCAACTTCCATCAACTTATAGTCTTCGTACGATGGGTATTCGTTAATAGCAATTAACAGAGGTCACAATGTAAACCAGGAATCATTGAAAGTACAACATATATTTTGGCTATAAAAAAAGTAATGAAAATATTTCAATTGAACAACATCTTATGTGAAGGATTATCATACCAATGGGCCCAACTGTTTTGACTTGTTCACTCTTCACTGATAGTCTCTGCTCATTGATAAGCAACATAACAGTAAATATCTGGATCACATCTCCTGATATTCAGTTTGGCTTTCAGGTATATGGCACCAGAGTACGCATCCAGCGGAAAACTGACTGATAGATCGGATGTGTATTCATTCGGAGTAGTGCTTCTCGAGCTTGTGACAGGGCGTAAAGCTATAGATCCGACTCAGCCTTTAGGCGACGAGAGTTTAGTTGAATGGGTAAGGACTAAGCTTCAAAATCTTTTCATGTCTGGGTGTCTTACTTCCTGTTGAAACAGGAAACTTTGTTACCAAGAAAAATAAACATGAATTTTGTTATTCTGTTTATGTGTCTGAGGTTTTTTATTTTAATAATTTATAAAAATCAATTTACTTGATTTGATTCCTTTAGCCAAAATCATGACTTATATCGTATTCCCTGAAATTACAATAGATTGAACATTTTAATTGATGTAGTAAATTATAATCCTCCGTAATAGCGTAATTGTTTAACTTTGCCTCTCAAGCCATTACAGTTTTAATTAAACAAAAGGCCCTTCAGTCATCCTTAAAGTGTACACATTCAAGCTCTTTTTCTACATTGCTCGTTACGTAGAATTGCTCCATTCATTTCTGACAATCCATTATTGACCTGACTGCAGGCTCGACCACTTCTCATTCATGCTCTTGACACTGGAAATTTTGCCTCATTAATAGATCCAAAACTTGAAAGCAGATATGTAGAGACTGAGATGTTACGGATGATTGAGGCAGCTGCTGCTTGTGTTCGTCATGCAGCCCCTAGGCGGCCTCGTATGGTGCAGGTGGGATTTCCAAACTATGCATAATCACTCTGTAAAGAAATTCTTACTGTCACTTCCATTTGCTACCAGCTTGCGCTTGTTTCTAAACTGCCTCTTATGAATTTTGTCTTTGACCCCATCTTTCTATTGGAAATAGTGTCTTTTTTACCACATGAATGTTGGGATTTGGAATCTCAATTCCATCATGCTTCTTTTAACTGCCTAACTTGGGTTCTACTTAACTAAAACCCAGCATGCACAAGCCAAAGCATATTACTTCTGTACTAATACTTCTTCATGTTTATTGTCTGCTTTAAATGAGTCTTACGACCCAGTTATCTTGGATTCAGTCCTTGTTTGACCATAAACATGAGGATGTACGGCTCATTTTGAGAGTGGTCTTTTAAACTGACAGCGAGTATTTTTTTGAGAGAGCCATTTATCTTTCTCTCCCTACATCATAAGAACATCCCTCCATAACTGTTGTGGATGTAGGTCACATTGGTTGAACCATATAATGCGACTTTGAAGTGTCTGTGCTTCCGCTTGTGCTTTTCTTTTTACCTTACTGCATCATCATAACCACTTCTCATGGAAATGAACGAAAATACTTTCTTGTCTCACTCAGGTTTTACGAGCATTGGATAGTGAATGCGACGGGTTAATAGATCTTAACAATGGTTTAAAGCTTGGCCAAAGTACTGCATATGACTCTGCTGAGTACAGTGTCGAAATTAAGCGATTTCGGAGGATGGCTTTCGGCAGTTGGGAGAGCTCTGATTATGATATATTAGGTGTGGATGGGCAGAGTTCTAATGGTGTTACCGTTGAGCTCGAGGAATCTGGTTCCCTCGAGTTCCCAAGCAGCAGTGATTCGGAAAGTCATCTGATGAAGTCACCGCATTCCAAGCAACGAAACCATTTGAAACCAAGGTGATTTCTCTGATTTCTCAAAGACTGCAGCAAACAAACCAACAAAACTAAACAATCTCTTGACTTCCCGACGTGGTTAATATTCTTGTTCATCAGAGATCTTGAGGAGGGTATTGCACAAAGACATGCACATTAGAGCTGCCCATCTACTGACACTTCTGATGGTTAGGGTTTACATGGAAAATTTCTGTGACGGGAACTGCATGATAGTGACCTTGAGATAGGGAATATTTGAAGAATATTAACTACTCTTTGGGTCGACTTGATCTACTAGACATGATCTGTAAACTCGCTGCATAACAAGTCCATTTTGCACATCTGCGTGTAGATCGTTTGTCTGTCAATTTTTTATTTGGCATCGGTGAACACACGAGATCAAGGCTACCGTCTTTTATGTATTACATAGATTTTTCTCATATGGTCTTGTTAAAAGGAAAAAAAAAATGTATTAGAAGAGACTAATATACATACAATGAATCAAAGATGTATACATAAAATGGAAGAAGAGGATATTCCATCCACTATAGTAGTAGTATTTTCTTTTTTAAGATAAAGATAAAATTCATTTATTTTTTAGGAAGAAGTAATTTTGGCAGTGCGTGGAAATGTTACTGCATTCCTATCATCTAGTACAACGTTTGAAAGGAAAGGACATATTATCTCAAATTTTTGTTGTTGAAGTCGTTGGGTTCCTTTGTTGGTGTTCGACTGCCTCGTTTGCTAGTTTGTCTGCCGTCTGATTGCTTCTCAATAAGCATGTCCTGTTCTTGGGTGGGGGATTCGGAGCATTAGCATTTTGATTTCCTGTATCATGTTTCTAAGGTATCAAGGAGTGGTGTGTTGTTGATGTGTTGGAAGTTATATGAGTGCTTGTGAATCCGCTTCGAACCAGACCTTTGTCCATTGTTGTTGTAGTTCTAATCTTGTTGCCAACAAAAATCCCCCTGTTTTTGCTGCAATTGTTGTTGTTATTCCTAAAGGTATCACCATGAGTACTCGTCCAGTGTTATTTCTGCAAATGATTCCTGCCCCTGCTGGTCATAGATGTCCCTTTGCTGCTCTGTCAGTGTTAATCTTAATTCAGTCTCGCTGGGAGGCCTCGCACCCAATAAAAGATGTTGTTTCTCTGATATAATTGGATATATCTTGGTTGTGCCGGTGTGCCATCCGGATAGTATAGAATTAGATGTTGTTGTGCCCATTTCTATCTTCGTACGTTGTCAAAATTATGCTCACTATTTGTCGTGGATTCAGTTCGTGCTTTCTTCTTGTAGACTTGCTTTCTTCGTTTAGACTTGCATGTTTCTTGCCAACATAAATGCCATATAGTGAAGTGAAGTGAAAACTATTGTAAACACCATGCTACATGGGTCCTACATTAGGAAACCCCACAAAATGGATACTTTATGATCTACTCCATAATGATATTACTAGGCCCGAAATATCAATTTCTTTTTGGATCCTGCCCATAATTTTATATTATGTACTCTAATAATGATAACACTACCCTTTTGTATATAAACATTCATTTTTAGATTTTCGTTCTCTCTCCTCCATACTAGATTTTCTTTCTGCAAAAATGGTGTTTCTTCAGGTTTCTATTTTCAGATCTCAAACAAGACTTTTCTCTCGAAATCAAATCCTCAAACATCATGACAACATCAACATCACTTGTTTTTGAGGTTTCAATGCATGTTGATGAGGAAAACTCAATGAAAATCATCAACAACAACTAGAAATAAGGATTTAATCATAAAATCATTATGAGAAAGATAAGTTAAATATATCTTCGTTGTGTCATTCGATTTAAATTTCTGATTTGTTGATTTACAAATCGATATTAGAAAAAATATTTCGGTTTATTTTTGAAAACCCAATCGGAATCCTTATTCAAAACATGATCATAATATAGATCTATAACTATTTCATCCTGACCTCTTTTGAGATTGAAGTTTTCGAAAAAAATTGTCAACAAATTTTCTAGGGTTTCGAACTGAAATTCGATCTAACTTTGGATCTATATTTCCAATCGAAAATCTAAGTTCATTTACAAACTCAAAGCTTTTTAATCTCTGTGACCGGTCAAATGAGATTTGAATTTATTAAACTTTCAAATTTCAAGCTACGTTGAACTCATAAATATCCTTCATCAGTTGTTCTTGAATCGTTTGAGAAATATTTTAGTTGTTTGAAGTATATTTATCTAAAGCATTGAGTTAAGATCAACTGGTTAATCAACGTTGTTTTTTCTAGAGTTCTTAAACTAAAGCATCATCATATGAAATGTGTAACTGCTAGTTACACATGCCATGTGTAGCTGCATATTACACATGCATTTTGGTAATGATGGTGTTGTTGGAGTAGGTGGTTGTCTGTTGATATTCAGAGACTAATTTTGAAATGATTTGAAGTGGTATTTGTTGATGACTCTATTAGAGCATTGCTCGGTTGAACTCACTAAGCGTTGGTATGTCAAGTTTGGTTAAGGGTGCACAGGAACCGAGCCGGACCGATGGACCGTCCCGAAACCGGTGGAACCGTACTTGGTTTTATACCGAACCGAGGAAGGGGGTACAGGTACCGGTCCAAAAAATAGGAACCAGCCTCTGGGAGGTACAGGTACACGGTCCAATACAAGTCCCGTGCCGTCTCGGACCGAATGTACCGAATAGTTACATCCTTACTTTAATTCACTGAATATACCGTGCAAATCTAATGCATCACCAAACAGATTCAAACGAGTAACATACCCTGAATCCTATACATAGTCTCGCGAGAAACTAGACTCTCATTTTTATAGGCTGTTGGGTCTTTCAAGAAAAACACCATCTACAAAACCGTTAAAAGGTGTCGCTAATGAAGGAGATCATCTAGAGAAGGCTGACGTACAAGCTCCTGCAAAAAGAGTTTTCGACAAAGAATCAAGCAATTGTGCTGTTAAAGATGAGCGAGATCTAGAGAAGGCTGGGAAACAAGCTCTTGAGAAAAGAGTTTCGGTGTTAGCATTAAACAATCCTGCTCTTGAATATGAGGTTGGAAGGAACAAGGACGAGAAACGAGTTTCCATAATGGAAGCAAAAATTTTAACTTTAAGAGCTGACACTGCTAACCTTGTTTGTTTTATGATGGCTGACATGGCTAACATTATAAACAGGGAAATGGAGTCGACGGGTATCGATATTCTTATATCAGATGCACTATAGCAACATAAGGAGAAGAACGATAAGCAACCTCTTAAAATCTGGCAGAAAGTACCGAATGGTACCGGAACCGAGGTACAAGGTACAGGTATCGGTCCAAAATTTTGGAACCGAGGCCAGGGAGGTAAATGTACTTGGTCTCGGCAAGAACCGAGCCGAACCGTACCGTGTGCACCCTTAAGTTTGGTTGTCATATTTTGGTATCAAAACTCATCTAGAGTCGCTTGATAAATACTAGAGTCAACTACATTTAGGTTAGACTAGAAATTCTATGAATGTTGAGACATACAAGTATTACTCCGAAGAACTGAAGAATGTGAAGAAGTAATATTCATTCCTAACATATATTTCAAGTCGTGCTATATTGAAAACATAACTGCGAAGCTGTATATACTGTACATATTGTGTATAATACTCTAGTGATGTGACATGATCATAATAGTATGATCATAGTATTAAGGAATTAGACTACGAAGTATAACGCTCATCTTTTGAACTTTGTAGATATGACATCGACATAATCTTGTATATAGTGTTATGATTATGTGAATGGGTTATGGCGAAGATTTCATCATAGTAAACAATGTTTTACATTTGTTTAAATGAAGTAAATTCATGAACTTGTTTCGTGAATCGAAAGGGAAATTAATAGGCTTATTGGTACGGGGTATTCATTGCATATGTTTGGATGACCAATATGTGTGGGATGGTATAACTAATCACAATGCTTGAATTATGATTTGGTATGACCTGTCCTGGTAATTGGTGTAACCGATCCTAAGTAATCACCATGTGATGGTATGATCGATCCTTGTAATTAGTGTGACCGATCCTAGTAATTGGTGTGACCGACCTTGTAATTAGTATAACCGATCCTAGTGACTAGTATGACCGATCACAAGTGGATACCACGTGTATATGGAACCGATCCTTGTAACTAGTGTAACCGATCACAAGTAGTTACATATATAGGTATAACCGATCCTAGTGATTGGTAGAACCGATTTAACCCATGTATGTGACTTGGAAAGACCAATCACAACTAACTATTGTGACTTGGTATGATCAATCACATAGTAGTCTTG
Source organism: Papaver bracteatum (assembly GCA_023529315.1). Classification (NCBI taxonomy): domain Eukaryota; kingdom Viridiplantae; phylum Streptophyta; class Magnoliopsida; order Ranunculales; family Papaveraceae; genus Papaver; species Papaver bracteatum. The sequence continues at coordinate 346,578 of JAJJWX010002350.1, read as the reverse complement.
GAATACAGGCAACCCAATCTTAAACTTGTTTGGAAGTGTGGTATAACCCGATTACAAGAAAGAAAATTGATGTAAATATAAAATAAGGATTTACAGAAAGATATCAACATACTTTGAACACGAGCAATAGCTCTTATCATTTATTGTTCAAAGATATTCCTTGGTACTCAAGGTGATCATGTGCTGAAATAAATTAAGAATCTTTTAATTAAGGTTTTTGATTTTATATGCTTTAATTACCAGCAATTAATGCATATCTCTAGAGAATAAAAATTAGTAATGTGCATTTACTAATTAGAGATTTCCTATTGAGAGATTTCGAAAATATTGGACAAGCATTTATTGGAATTAGGAAAACCGAATTGGGCATTTATTGCATATCTTGAGAATACTTTCGGTTTTGGAAATTCCTTGGTGTCCAAACATCCTTGGTCTATAAATACCTAAGTTTGCATTTCTATCAAACGATCCTAAGAGCCAAGAAAACTTCATTTCTTGTTGTTTCTTGTGGAGCCGTTTAATCGGAGAGGAAAGTATCCTAATTAGGTGAAATCTCTTACAACCGCCCGTTTAAATACTTCCGTGGAATCAAGAAGCTCTACGAGTACTGTTGGTGGGAAACTAGATAATTGCAATGTTATTAGTTTTCGATTTGATTTGATTGACTAACGATTGTTGAAACTTTGACTGCACCTAGTTTGTTTATGCTTGAGAATCTTGTCTTATGATATAACGAGGAAACCGCAAATGCAGAAAAACCCCAGGACCTAGTCCGTATTTGAACACCACACTGTATTAAGCCACTATAGACACTAGCCTACTACCAAGCTAACTTCGGACTGGAATGTAGTTGAACCCTAATAAATCTCACATTGATCAAGGTACAGTTGCATTCCTTACGCCTCTTGAACCACGCCAGATTCTGTGCACTTGATTCCCTTAGCTGATCTCACCCACAACTAAGAGTTGACGCGACCCAAAGTCGAAGACTTGATAAACAAATTTGTCTCACATAGAAAATTCTAGTGTATAGATAAATCTTTCTCCCACAGATATACCTATGAGTTTTGTTCCGTCTTTTGATAAATCAAGATGAACAGGAACCAATTGATAAACCAGACTTATATTCCCAAAGAACAACCTAGTATTATAAATCACCTTATAATAATCTTAATCGATTAACGAAATAAGATATTGTAGAATCACAAACGATAATACAAAGATGTTTGTGACTAATTTTCAATCTTGCCTATCGGAGAATAAATCTCGAGCAAATATTAAAGCAAATAGTACTCAATCACGATATAAAACAGCAAGATTAGAACATGCAACTACAGAGAAATAGTTAGGTCTGGCTTCACAATCCCAATGAAGTCTTTAAGTCGTTAACCTACATGGTTTCGTGAAAAACCTAAGGTTAAAGGAGAATCGACTCTAGTCGCAACTAGTATCACACATGAGGTGTGTGGATAAGGTTTCCTAGTTGCTAGAGTTTTTTTTTATATAGTCTTCAAATCAGGGTTTGTAATCAATGTTACCTTGGTAACAAAGCATTCAATATTCACCATTAGATGAAAACATGATTAGATTCAAGCTAATATCTTTCAACCGTTAGATCGAACTTATCTTGTTATGCACAAATGAAATGTACCATCATTTAGATAAAGGTAACCATACCTAAACGTGTACACTTAGTTGGTTCAACAATAGTTAACCAATGGTTAGCCATATGAGCACTTTCATATCAACCTTATTCATCTTTATCATAACTAGTTCAAATGACTCAAATGAAACTAGTTAGAGAGTTGTTCAATTGTTTATATTCTCATTGAAGTATACAAGACACAATTGAAGCAAAATCGATTTTGATTCACTCAAATCATTTCATGAACATTATAGCCACAGTTTGTAAAAGATTGCATTCCTTATTATATAAATAAATGTATTAGTTCATGAACAACCGATTTTAGAACATAACCTACTTAAGTATGCAAACGGGTACGCATACACAAGTAGCCGGACTGAGTTTGGTTACTCCAGTATGCGTACGGATACGCATACCATTTTACACTTCAAAACTCCAGCATAAATTCATGGGACTTGAGATTCCACCAGCACGCGTACAAGTACGCATAATTAGCTCTCGGACTTCGAACAACCATCCAGTACGCGTACGGGTATGCATACCATGGTTCCCGGTTTTAGACTTTACACAAATGTGAATACACACTATGTTTGTATCCAATCATGCACTACACCATTTTAAGGATATAGCAACATACAATAGTTGTTGCTAAATGGGGTCGCAATGGGACTTCGCTGTTGCTAAACACGGTGTCGCAATTTTTAGCAACGGCATAAGTTTTGTTGCGAATCTTGGTCAGCAACGGACATTGCCGTTGCGAATTTTTTTATTAGCAACATCAGTCTATTGTTGCTAATATGTTGCTAATTACAGGAATACCACTACCCAGAACCAGATACTGTTGGTTCTGGTTCTACTGTATTGTTTCTGGTTCTAATTTAGCAACATAGCCTTGATGTTGCTAATCTTTTGCAACCTCAAAAAAAAAAAGAAGGTCAAGTCTATGTTTATTGACCTAGTCAAAATTCATTACCCCCATATTTCCCCCTGCAATTACCCAGTTCCCCATATTCAACATCCACACATATATACAAACTACAATGGCAATACAAAACAGATACAAATGTAGTTGAGAATCACCACTAGATATAATATTATTATAAAAGAAAGGATTCTTCAACTGATACAAATGTACACAAGTAAACTTATGTATGTTGTGACTGACAGAGGCATTTAAAAATAGGGAAAGAACGACTAAATATCACTAGAAGTATCATCAAACATAAAATGCATGACAGTCTTGCCTAAATAACCAGAATCCCTGCCAATAAATAACAAATCACATAGAATGCATTTTGTATGACCTGAACACCAAATCTTCTGGTCGAAGTTGGATATTTCCAGTTTTTCCAGCTCCCTTGATGCATATAACAGTGCGATACCACCTCCTGCAACGAAGTATTGCAGTCAAAAACATGTTAGTCACCAAAATGAAGCTTCCCGTAGACAATTTATCAATAAGGATAAATGCAATCTGATACCAGGAACAATGCTTTGGTGGCATTTAGAGCACCAGTTACCGTCTTTTTTCTCACCAACTTCAGCTTCACTAGCTCCTCCAATCTTCACATTGAGCAATGTTATAATTTATGGCACAAGTAACAGAGTAACAATTGCATACCATAAAAAACAGTAACAATAGAATAAGAAGACGATGAAAATGACAATGTTGTGTCTTAAGGAATGGTGACAAACCTTTAAAATAGCAACACCACCGGAAAGCTTAGCTAGTCTCTCTTGAAACTTATCTTTATCATAATAATAAGTGCTCATTTCAACTCCAACTCTTAGCTGTTCACATCGTTCCTCAATGAATTTCTTGTCACCAGCCCCGTCAAGAACTACAGTATCATCCTTAGATATTGTCACCTATACACAATACATATATTAGATATCAACAAAAAAAAACAAAAACACTTAGTGAATATAGAATCACTAGAACAACTCCTAAAATAACTAGATGGTTCTACATTGACATCCTGTTGTAGTTATAAACATCATAAATTCACAATCACTCACCTTATTGAACGTGCCAAGCATATCCAACTCAACCTTCTCAAGATTCATTCCTAGTTCTTCAGTTATGAGATGCAATACACAAATAGGACAAATTGTTGTTAAAAGGAAGAAAGAACAAGCCTACAATTTAAGTGACACGTAGAGGAAACATCAATGCTTACTTGACCCCCAGTCAAGACGGCAAGATCTTGTACACTATATTTCATGTTCTCTCCAAAACCTGGAGCCTTAATAGCACAAACATGTGTAACATATAAATAATCCCTCCCAGTTAAAAAAGAAGTACAACGTAAACCCAAAATAAGGAAAGTGCATTTTAAAATAATCAAGGCAAAAGTAGAGTACAAATATTGAATTAAACCTTGATTCCAGCTCAAAGTTTATTCAATATGAGAGTTGCAAGTGCATCACTTTCTATATCTTCAGCAACAATCAACAAAGTTCTTTGCTTCTGAAATCACAAATAAAGTAGACAAAGAAACAATTAGGCCATCATTATAAGAAGAGATGTTACCAAGTCACACAATAAAACATATACCGTAAAGAATATAATCACCTTTAGGGCCAGTTCTAAGACTTTCACCACATAATTTATGCTAGAGATTTTCTTCTCATGGATTAGGATGAGTGGATCTTCTAATTCCTGACAAGTACATAAACATTGTTAGAAAAAACAAACATCTGAAAGAACAAACAAAGGCTACTAACTGCGAACCAATATGAAAACAAATGGAATAATCATCAGATCTACACTAACATGAAGATTACACACAAATCTATCAATGAAGTACAAACTAATACGCAATAACACTCAAAGCTACCAACAAAGTATGAAAGGCTTACACATTTCTGATTCTTCTGATTTGTGATGAAATATGGAGATATATATCCCTATCCAACTTCATTCCCTCGACAACTTCTATTTCATTGTTTAAGGTCTTCCCGTCCTGCAAAATTTAAAAGGTAAACTCAGTTAGTGCGACTTCAATAATTAAGAAGGTGAACTCAGGATGTTTACTTTGAGGTTAAATTGAATGAAAGCAATCCCCAACTGAAAAATAAATTCAAATACACAAGCAAGAGAACTTATGGTATAATATACAGAATACTCCACACTTACAGTTATAGTGATAACGCCGTCTTTGCCAACTTTTTCCATAGCCTTGGAAATCATCTCACCAATGTCTCTGTCGCCATTCGCCAATTGAGATGCCAAAGTTGGGAATATATACTACGACTAGAGGAGATGGTCAGAATAGATCCTATTGTGCTTCTGGCATACATTACAATCAAAAAGATACTTTATCGAGAAATATATGATACATGCAGTGGAAGAAATAACACATTACAATTTACAAAGATATAGACATAGGCTTACCAGAAGATATGGTGTTGACCCTGACTTTATAGCGCCTTCCAGCTTCAAAAGCAAGCACCTGCATCAAGTAGAAAGTGGATCAAGTACTGTCTCATCCTGTAAGGAATAAAGATAGATCTAGATAGAGGAGAGGGCATTTAAACTGGCTGATAAGAAACACTCACCCTGGTGTCACTCTCCAAAGCGGCTTTAACTGAACTCATGCCCCCACCGTACCTGTTAGAGAATCAGAGGAGAGTAAGAATCTCTTTCTCCTAATGTAAACACAAACAAGTGGGTAAACAAGGCGGTTAAGAAAATGTACCCAGGAATGATTCTTTCAGAGGCAATATATGTGAGAGAAAGTGAAGCCCCACCTGCAGGACAGAAGGGGATCAGATATTCCAGATAGTATTAATTACTTATTCAAATAAAAGAAGGTAAAGAACGTAAGAGAAGATAGAAAGTGAAATATAAAAAAATTGAACCGATCTTTAGTTAGACGCTTTCTTGGGTTCATTATAGGAATAAAATGCTTGATCAATGAAACATAGGAGTAACTAGATGCAGAGATAGCTTCAAGATATCCTTTTCTGGAAGTTTCCAGTAAAGGCTTACAAACCTGTTTCAGAAATTCTCATGAGTCCTAAAGCAATAAATAATGCAGGTTGGGATAAAATGAAACTTTAACCAGACTATACTTCTAGTCCATTGGCAAGGGAGTGCACAAGGATGTCGATAGTTCCAAAATCCTTTTTCACACATTCAACAACTTCCTGCAATCATTTTAAAACCAAGTGAGAAGAAAGAAGCCAGAGATGTACCACAAAGAAGTTTCCCAACTAAGGGAGGCTCAATCTAACATAACAGAATATAATCATAAATTACCAATAGTATATCGAGTTCTTATTAATATTTTCTAAACTCATGGTAACACATTGAAGGCACAACCCTACGAATATTCATGAAAAGTCTTACAGCAAGTGAAGAACCAACAAAAATTTATAAAATAAAGATCCACTCTCGCAAAGATAAAGGAAAATAAAACACCTCCCCGGATGCAACAACATGAGCTAATTATTACAGAAGAAAACCAAAGGTGCAAACAAAGAGAAACACAAAGTACTTGGTGCACTTCACTGAGATTACCTGGCCTTAAAAGACTGATAAACTACGAAGTGCATCAACTAAAACTATGAATTGCTAGGAGTTTAAGGCTCTCACTCTAAACATTAAAATTTGAATGACTGAATCAGAATGAAAATTGATGAACAAGGAAAGATCAAGTTATGCTAAGTCAGATAATTGATGAAAAAGGAAAGATAAATGTTATAGCCCAATTTATGCTAAGTCATATAATTGCATATGTCTACAAAAAATCAAGTTAAGGTAGCACAGTATACATGTGAGACATGGTATTCGAGACCATCTGTCAATGAGGATGTGATGAAGCCCTTGAAGTGCTCAACTTTAACCACGATTCCATGAAAGATAATGAAAATGAAACAAAATGAGAAGCACAATAAATAGGGATGGCATTTTTAGCCAACAAACTTCAGATAAAAAGCATACGTTAGAATATCTTTGTTGAACTTACATGAGTCTGGCCTGGTCCAACACCACTTAAGCTTGTTTCCACCTTCCTTCCAAGGTCATTTCTGTAAATAATAACAAGACTTTGCTTTGTAACTTCAACTTTGTCAAATTCGACTGTAATGAATTCCGTAATTCTTCTCTAATGAAAAATAATGAAACTTCAGAGGGTAAGAACACAAATGCAGAGTCATTCATTCTCAACCAGTAGAGACCAGCATATATGCAACCAAAACACCAGGAGAAATACATCACTCGAAGTCAATATACTTTATCTTTATCATTTTTAGAATTTGCAGTAAACTGCTACATATTGAAACTAGGAGATATCAACTCATTTGACCAACAGATAGATAGAGGCAAGCACCACTTTCGCTGACTATATGGACCAACTTTACTGTGTCGACCTCTAGCACCAATATTGTCCACAAATTAGCCACCTAGATTCTGCTCTAATCGCCAAATCACAGGCCATATAAGACCCAAAAGCTAGAGTAGATGAAGATAAAGGTCCCAATTCTCGTATTAGAGCCAAGAATCTATTTTATAGATATCACCATTAATTCAAACCAAATCCACTATTTCCAGTAATTTAAGACTATAAAAACTCAATGAATGAGATTCAAAATCTCCAGATTCAAGAAGATCTCAACTTCAATTATGATGTTGTACTTTCAACTACAATTCTCATAAATAATAATTGAAACAAACCCAACTATCTAGAAACAAATTTGATTAAATTTATTCTCACAAATCATACATTAAAATCTCAATTGAACAACTCGAAAGAAGAACAGAAAAGAAAATTATACCTGATTAATAATGGGATTATCACAATAATATCTTTTGACCATATTACCAAGCATTACAAACATAGTGAACGTAAGAATACCACCCAAAATCTGCCTTGGATCTTTATCCATAGCCATTTTCTCTTCTTCTTCTGTTGAAAGATAGAAGTTGCATCATATAAGGAGCAGCACCTAGAAAAAAGTATCTATTTACTTCATCCTCTTTCGCTTCTTTTAGCACTCTATTTCTATCTTGCAGAATTCCACATAAAACACAAAAAAATCCTAAATCAAATTTCACAGATCACATCAGCACCTCAAATAAACCAAAATCAATTCAAAAACAACAAACCTAGATGATTAGCACATACCTTGAGATTGTCTCATCATCAAACAAACTTTCTCAGTCTGTTTATTAAGTTTAAGAAGCTTCATAGTCCCATCTTTAACAGATCGATACACTACACAGAATCAACAACAACAAAAATCAAAACTGAAATCTCAGATCGATGCTTCCAACTGCAGTACTAATTATAAGTGAAATCCATTAACAGGCATAAAACCAAAACCAAAATACACAAATAACAAACAGATTCACAAATGAAACCCTAAAATCAATAAACTGAAATCAAAATCCAAATCCCTAAAATCGAAAATAGCATATTCACAGATGAAACCCAAAAATCGATAAACTAAAATGAAAAAAAATAGATTCGCAGTTGGAACCCTAGAAATCGAAATCTCTAAAATCGCAAAATCTCTAATCCTATAAACTGAAACGAAACAATTATGCAAAGGAAAAATCTGGTAGAAACTTAAAAACTGGTTGATTTCAGTGGTTTTAGATTGAAAGGGAGATGAAGTTTTTCAGAGTTCAGATCTATGGAGATGAGATGAAAGAGAGATGAGGTTCTGTGGCTGAGAAAAAATAAGAAGAAAAAATCGACTAAGGCATGGATATAGGATTGATATGGATGAAGGGTGGAAACAAAAATAAGAAGACTTGACCGAAGTTTGACTTGGGCGTAAAACTAGTCCTAGTGTTCCCGACCACACGCGTATTTCGCATGATTGAATACTCAGCAGTTGCTATTCGCAACTAAAATTTTGCAGTTGCAAAATTTGCAACAACAATAGGCCGTTGCGAAAAATTAGCTACAAATATTAGCAACAGAAAATTAGCAACGGCGCTTTTGCTGTTGCTAATCCGAGTTGCTAATACCTTAAAATGGTGTAGTGATGGTTACATGTTCTAAACCCTCATTTTAATCATTGAAACATTCTTGGAAGACGACAATAGCTATCTCACACAAACTATTAGCTTCAAAGCAATTTTCAAGTGATCTAATGATCAATACGAAATGTTCTGAGTCTACATCAAATGACGGTCTCACACAAATCATGTAAGATGTTACAAGGCGATTTTCACATGATCATCTTTTGACTTTCGTCAAGAATAAAAGATGAACTTGGTTAAAGTGAAAGCTTACCAATACATATTTTGAGAAATAGATAAGCGAGATAAACTCCGCTCGAAATACCAAATGTCTATAATTGAAGTCTATATAGAAATATGACTTTTTGTCTCAAATAGGAGATAGAGTAGATAGACTTTTGAGTGATAGATGAGTTCAAGTCTCCACATAACTTTTGTTGATGAAGTTCCACAAGTTCCACAAGTTCCCTTGAGTAGTTATTCGTCTTCATTCGATGAATGACGTGAATTCTAAAGCTCAACTACACTTACTATCCTAATCCGAGACTTAGCTATAAGTAGACTAGAAATCAAGACTTGTAGTTTTGGAAACTAAACTTGAAAAAAAAGCTTGAGATAGCAATGCTTGCGAGTTCGACCGAGCAGTGCTCTAACAATCTCCTCATTTGTCAATTTTAGTGACAAAACTATCAATACATATGGATTACAAAATAAATAAACTTTTTAGCTTCTCATCCAAATGATTGATATCATTGGTTCTTCAAAATTACTCGAAATCTTTGTCACTTCCAAGTACTCCAATGATTCTAAATGTGTTCACCTCAGCATCATCGTTGTTGAAGATCCGTAGCTATAACAATGAGAAAACAGTTGCTCTCAATCATTGTTATACAGTGTCATATATAGTATTATTATATAGCATCAAAGTTCAATTGTATCATAACTTTGACAACAATACAATGGTGATATGTATCACTCCCCCTTAGTCAATACTTCATCTCACATGAAAACCACTCCCTCTTACATAATGATCCATAAACCATATATATTTGTACTGTGAACTACATATTAATTCTCCCCCTTTTTGTCAATATAAATTGGCAAAGGTATGAAAACTAGTGGGCTCCTAATGAAATTTCTGTAGAGATACTTCATGACCAAAAGAGAACCACATATCAACTTTTTTTAAATGCAATCATATAGTCGAAACTAAATGCATTCATCAAGGAGTTTATAAAGATACAAGATAACTCCTATAATATTCCACAGCCGCACTCCCCACAATAGGCTTAACTTTTGACACATATATCCGTACTTCTTATGGATTTAACACATTTATCAATAAGATAAGATCATTCAAGGCTAAAATACCATAAAATTTATTACAACCATTACAATAATGGTTTTAACAAAATCAACATAAGAAGTTCAACAAACAATAATAGAATTGAAAGTCAAGAGACTAATCAATCATATCATAATAATCCCTAGAAATTTCATAAAACTTCTCACCTAGTTCAGGATAGGTTGTCACGGCATAACCCACCTGCTCTTTCAAAACCTCAACTTCTTGCTGGACAGGATGAGTTCAGAGTTGGGTGTTGCAGGAGATCTAGATATTTTTCCAATGCTTTTCATGGTCAAGACCTTTGGTCCCCCAAGATTGGTTCCAATAGCAACAATACCAAATTGACTGAAAATCCTTGAGATGAGACAAGGAAGCCAGGAGTATTCTTCGAAATCTATCTTACACTTATCATCTGACGAATAATAAGGCCACATAAGTCAATATTCCTCCCTTCAACAACGTAATAAAGTAGTTCTACAAGAGGTCTAGTCCATAATTGTCTGTCAATTGTGATGGGAATCAAGTTGGCCACCAGTAACTTTCCAAAAACTTTGAGAAACAATGCAGCATCATGAACATCAATATTACCTCCACACCAGGTGACATTCTTTGCAAGAATGAAGTTTGAGAGCATATCCGGAGAAGGCCTCAAATGCTCAGGGGTGGTAATAAAAAATCACCATCACGAGAAAAATCCAGTAGATCAGCAATAATTTGTCGATTCACAAAAAGAACTCTTCCTTCAATAATGGTTTTGAAGGTGCAGTTTACAGTATCAGGCTCATGCAGGTTTGCATAAAATTGGGCTGTCAACTCAATATAGGTCGTTCCCATGGGACGATGAATAATCCCCCATTGATGATTCTCAAAGAACCCGGATAGACCATCTACCCTAAGTTCAGAGGGTTTATAAATCCTTTCAATAATAGGTTTCTTTGTATTATATTCTACATAGTAACCACGAGTCTTAGTGTCAATGAAGCTAATTCTTAGGCTTGGGTCATAAAAAGTATCTTCACGAATTTGAGTACCCGAACTTTCTCCACGACTAGGCATCTTCCTAGAACTCATGGTGGAAAAATAATACACAAAGAAGAGTTGAAAATCTTACTTGGTACACAAACTGTCATTAATGGTGAAATTCCAAACCAATGGTGAAAACGGAAAAGGTTCACGACCTAACGTACATATCTTCTTTTGATTTTAATGGTGCAAACCAATCAAGAATTGGTTACCAAACGAGGTATATGAGAAGGATTAGTACATGAACTGTTGGGTTTCTCTAGCGTACTCGAACTGAGGAAGAGAGGTGAAGTGAACGAAGAGAAAGTTTTCTCTTTTTAAGTGACTGTAGATGGGGAAAAATGATTCGCTGTTTTTTTAGGAAAGTGAAGAGTCGAGCGTGTTGTCGAGACTCCTCAACCGAGGAAACTGCTTAACCTCACACAGATGCACTGCAAAGGGAGTGCTTAGATTTGAGAGATCAATCTGTAGGACTTCGACCTAAACCAAGTCAATGGCCGTTCCAGAGTCAATTCGGCAAAGAGTGAGATGGGTTGATCTGTAACAGGGAAGCTGAGAATTGTGTGGGATCAATAATGATCAATGATTATGGATGTGTTGAAGGTCTCTGCAATAATTGACGAACTGTTAAATTGGAATAAGTTCTGATAGGTTGATGAATTCTCGAGAGTGTTTACTCGAGAAATTCTGTGTAGACAATTGATAGCTAGTGATCATTCGTTGTCCTCAATCATGGATTCAGAGATTTATTTATATTTTTAGAGTTGTAAACACCTTGATCCCTATAAGTGTGACAGTTTCATGAGCGGAAGAGTGGGCAAGTGGAAGATCATGGTAAAGTCAGTTCCATGTCACGTGGAGACTTGACGGATCTTTCACCCATTACTTTGCTAACTCCTTCAACTGTTTACACAACTTACGCTCATTTCTCGTCGTGGATGAATCTACGTGTTGTAGGCCGACAGACCAATACCCTAGTTATTATCCCCCAATATGACGTGATTGATGTCTCACGAATTGTGGAGTCTACAAAACAGACGTGTATTTAGTTTGTCAGTTGACTGATTAGATAATGAGCCTAGGTTTTGCTGAATTGAGCATTATCGGCTAATGCTCGGTGATTCATGGACTTGGACGTGTTAGTCCTTGTATTGATATTACTCATGTATAGTTATTTTAAATTCGGGCGTACGAGCAAGTTTTGCTCGACTCGACAAATTACTAATATTTGGATAAGAAATTGAGCAAGTATTTCTCAATTCGAAGAATTACCGATAAATTACTGAATATTGATATTTGATAGTATTCGAGCAACTGAGCAAGTATTTCTCAATTCGACAAATTACTGAATATTGATAGTGGATCAATATTCGAGTAACTGAGCAAGTATTGCTCAATTCGACGAATTACTGAATATTGATAATTTGACGAGCAACTGAGCAAGTATTTCCCGATTCGATAAATTACTGATAAATTACTAAATATTGATAGCTGGATCAATATTTGAGCAACTGTGCAAATGTTGCTCAATTCGACGAAATATTTATTGGTGACATGATCCAATAAAATATTAGTAGATTACCGAATATTTTATAATTAATCCGCTTGTTGCTTGATGGATCAACATAAATTTATTTAGTGTTTGAACTTGCTCAGAATAATGATTTGTTGAGCGTTTGTTCGAAAACCCCAATTCTTGATCAATTGCTCATTAGTCGACGAATTGCTAAAAATAGGTCATGAGAAAGGAGGAACAGACCACATTAGACTATGGACGTCCATGTGATGCCCAATTGCTCGAGCAAGCGTGCATTAGAGTCCTGAGTTGGGCATTTGGTGAAAGAATGATGATTAAATGCCGATTTCATCATTTAATGATGTATTGCTGGGTTCCGCATTAGGTGATAAAACCTAGGTATGAAAGATGGGACTGACCAAGAGAGCATGGATTGGCTCTTGGTGGTCACGGGACCAGCTGTTGTCCGTTTGAGCAATCCTCGGGTTGGTTGGAGAGAGTTTGGTCCCAATATGAGCGATTGTGCAAATTAGGTCAAAAGTGTGAAAACGTGTGGGACCGGCTTTGTGAAAGCCCTAGGAATGACCCTGGTCGGTCATTAAGGCGTGCACGTGTCGTCGTGGTGTTCGTTTCTCGGTACTGAGAGTTTCAGTATTTTCTGATGTGCGTTTGAGCAACATCATGAATTTTCAGAAGAGTTTCATCTTGACTGAAATTCTTGATTTTGTTGGAATGAGCATGTATGCTCAATTGATCAATATTTTGTAAATATTAAAATAAGAATATTTTAACATTAAAATTGTCATGAGAGGCTAGCCGGTCGTGTGACCCGTTGGCTTTTGATTTTTCATGATTCGAGCAAAATTTGAGAAGTTATGAGGAAATCATGATTTTTGCTCAAACCAAGAAGTTTCATGAATTTAGGAAAATAATAATTATAAAAGACTTAGGATTGCAAGGTGTGGGACCGGCCATTGTTAAGGCATGGCCGGCCGGCTATGTTTCTCGGTCCCACAATACTTTTCCTAATTTTATATTATTATTTTTCATGAAACCCTAATGTTATGGAGAGAATCCATGAGTTTTTGTTGAAACAGAGGAGTTTCATGAGTTTAGGGAATAATAATTATAAAAATCTAGGGATTATGAGGTGTGGGACCGTCCACGTCTAGGGCATGGCCGGCCGGCTAGGTTTCCCGGTACTGCACACCTTTCCCTATTTTATAATATTATTTTTCATGAATCCATGAATTTTGCATAAACAAGGAAAGTTGCCAAATTGACCATGAAAAATAACAAAATAGGGAAAATAATGGAAGAAGCCTGGGACCATCCACGGCTAGGGTACGGTCGGCCGACCGGTGGGCCCGGCCCCTGGGCGCTCCTTATTATTTTATTATTATTTGTTGTTTTCTCCTATTTTGCGTAGGATTGCTCGTCTGTCCATATTTTTGGATGCTCGTTCGTGCATCCGGGTGCTCAGTCGTGCATCATTGTCGAGTACACTTACACCATTTTTGTGGGGCTTACTCACTGATGATCCAGATGCCTGATAGTTGAGTATTTATTGCTAATTCGTGAAATTCAGTGTAGAATAATTCATGAAACAGAGCAACAAAATGAGTAGTTATTTATTATCAATTCATAGGATCAACTGTGGATTCAACCATGAACTCAGAATAATAAAATAAGCATTACCATTCCATGGGATCGTGGATTCGACCATAGAATCGGAGTAATAAAATTATCTATTACCATTCCATGAGATTAGCAGTGAATCCGATCACGAAATTGGAGTAATGAGATAATATGAAATGTTATTTCCATTCCATGGGATCAAGCCGTGGATTCGACCATGAAATATGAACAATTTTTATTGCCATTCCATGGGATCAGGCCGTGGATTCGACCATGGAATAGGAACAATTTTTATTGCCAATCCATGGGATCAGGCCTTGGATTCGACCATGGAATAAGAGCAATAATAGATCATTCTGGGAATTCAATGGTGAATGTCACGGCAGAACTAATCTATGTGCATATTCAGGAGATGGCTGATATCCTGAAGGAACTCTCAGATCTTACATAGAACTCCCGAGTCTATACACGGTCGCTCTACATAGTCAGGATCAGTGAATGTCACTATACTGAAGGCGTTGTTTCTCTCAATCTTACAGAGAACCGCTCAATCGTTCTTCTATGTAGAGGGGGATCTCTCTCATGTAGTCAGGGAATAGTGAGTGTCACCGACGTCCTGAAGGTGTTAAGCTCTCTCAATAAACAATTATGTAAGAGGACCGCCCAATTCCATTATTCTACATAGAGGGCACAATGAAATGTCAGGGATCGAACGCTCAGCTAGTGGAGGCTTTTTGAAAGACATGTTTTTTTTTTTTTGCTTAATCAATTTTATTTATTACTAAAAAGAGATCAAAAATACATCTAGATAGTTACATAGGAACTTTCAAACAAAACATAAAAAATCAACAAAATACAGTCCAAACTAAAGCCACAAACATTCTGGCCCAAAAGCCCAACATACCAAAGAATCAGTTAACAAAATTTGTAGTAAATTTTTTCAGGTAACTCAAAAGCTGGGATGAAGTTAGGTTTAGTGGTATAGCTTAGCTTAACCCCTCCTCCTAGCCCTGCTCCCTTCTTATCCATTGCATCAGCAGAAAAATTCACTTCCCTCAAGCTATGTACAAACCTCAAACTCCTTATTTGCTCCCTTATTCTACTCCATCTTATATTTATGAACCAAGGAAGTTTACCAGTACTATATGCACTCACTATAGCCTATGAATCAGAAAAGATGAGTAAGGTTAACTTATTGTTTTGGATAGCCCATTCAGAATCTTCCACAACATCCATTAGTTCAGCAATAAAATTAGTTGCTACTACAATACCCTTTGCTTCAGCAAATATAAATTCCCCCTTATCACCTCTGCTCACAAAACCACACCCTGCAAAACCTGGGTTACCCTTTGCAGCTCCATCACAACATATTAATGTTTCATTTATTGTTGGGAGAAAAAATCTTACTTCAATCACTTTCTGCACCTTTATTGGTTGCCTCTTCAAATCAAAAAACTTGAAAATCATATGGCCATAGCTGCAATCCCACATATAGTTTATGAGCCTAACTGCACAATCTCTAGTATATTGAATTACTCTACCTTTGAATTTGTAGATATCAACTTTTTCTTAATCAAAGCATATTCTATTCCTGAGAAACCACAGTTCCATCATTGTAATTGATGCAACAAGAATCCATAATTCTTTCACTGCACCACTTTTTGTTTTAGCCAAATTCCTCACCTCCTCATAAGACTTAGGGTTGCAGAATAAAAAGATTCCACCAAGCCATTTCCAAATTAACTGGATCAAATTACAGTACCATAAAATGTGCTCTAAACTTTCTGAGCTTTCATCACAAAGATAACATTTAGAGGCTAAATGAGTACCTTTTCTTTGTCTTTTTTCATCAGATACACAAATGTCCTTCACCAGCTTTCACACATTGCTTGCAGTGGTTGGATGTAAAATAGGATGCCATATAGATTTTGTCCATACCTTCTTTGGATAATGTTCCCTAATCAGTTCCACTGCAGATGATACTGTAAACTCTCCTGACATTGTTCCAGTCCACACCCTAATATCTTGTTGTTTAGAGATCACATGCAAATCTTCCACCTTGATGTAATGTATCATACTTGTTGGAATCATCCATTCTCCATTATGTATCAAATCTGCTACTCTCATATTTTTATTCTGTAAAATATACTCATCTTCAATAAACAACTCTTTCAAAGGCTTTTCTTTTAACCAAGAATCATTCCAAACTGAGATACTTTCACCTGAGCCAACAATCCATCTAGAATGTTACTCTATTACATCAATCACCCATCTCAGACCAGGCCAGACTGATGATTTCTTGTACCTTGTAATCCATTCACCATTTTTATTTGTAAATTTTTCTCTCATAAATCCCATTCTGCTTTAGAGTTCTGTATTTTCCATAACAGCTTCATTAGTAATGCTTGTTGATTATTTAAATTCTTCTAATTCCTAACCCCCCTTAATCCATTGGTGTACATGTTTCTTACCACTTCAAAGTTACTCTCTTTCTCTCATATGGATCTCCTGTCCATAGAAAAAAAATTATGAGTCTTTCACAGATCTTCACCACACTCACTGGACATTTGTATACTGAACAGTTATAAATAGGGATACTGCTCAAAACTGATTTATCAAGAGTCAATCTATCTTTAAAAGATAGCATTCTCTCAATCGGCTTCCAACCTACTTTGAATTTGTTCAACCACCCCCCCATACAGTACTATATTTCACTGCACCAGGTTTTAACATCACTCCCAAGTACTTATCAGGGAAATGGGATAAGCTCATATGCATCTCATTTGCTATTTGTTGCTTCCTAGCCTCAGTTACACCCCCCACAAAAAGCTTGATCTTAATTGGATTAATCACTTTCCCAGAAGAAATTTGATAGTCACTCAACAATTTTTTCACCTTTTGTATATTACTTTTATGACCATTGAAAAACAGAAAAACATCATCTGCAAACAAAATTTGAATAGGATGAACACCTCTGTAATCAACCATAGGAGTTATTTTGTTCTCAGCAACCATTTTACTTAAACTTCTACTCAGAACATCCTCTGCTAGCACAAATAAAACTGGTGATAATGGATCACCTTGTCTCAAGCCTCTACTCACCTCAAAAAAATCAACTGGCCCACCATTAAGTAATACTGATACTCTTGCTGAAATGAATAACTGATGAAACCAATTTATTAATGATTGAGATAAACCAAACCTCTTCATGACTTCAAAGAGAAACTCCCATCTCAAAGAGTCATATGCTTGAGTGATGTCTAGCTTCAAACCAATATTGCCAACTCTCCTCTTCATATCAAGTTCATTTACCATTTCAGAGGCCAAAACAATTTGATCATGTATGCATCTATGTTTTATGAAAGCACCTTGTTGATATGACACTAATTTCCGCATCACCCCATACATCCTTGTTGTTAATATTTTTGTAAAAATTTTAAAACTGAAATTACTCAGTCCAATAGGCCTAAATTGGTTTGGTCTTCTTGCACATGTAACTTTTGGAAGCAGAAATAGAAAATTTGAGTTCAAACCTCTAGGTATAGTACCTTTTCTCCAGCAGTATTGAATGGCCTTAATAACCCTATCACCAGTAATATCCCAAGCAAATCTATAGAAAAAACCAGGGAAGTCATTAGGGCCTGGTGCACTATCTTTATTCAGTGAAAAAACAGCATCCTTTATATCCTGAGCTGAAGGTACTTGCACTAACATCTTATTATCCTCAGTATCAATCACATATGAATAGCATCAAAAATACCTTCTTTAAAAAATACTTCTTTGAATTTAAATTTTTCCTTAAAATAGTTCTCCAAAGCACTAGCAATCATCTCCTGATCACTAAATATAGCCACACCATCACTTTCTAATTCTGATATTGTATTAATGGCCTGTCTTATTTTGATATTTGTATGGAAGAATCTAGTGCTTGCAGCACCATATTTTATCCAACTCACTCTTGATTTTTGGTGTAATATTGACTGTTGTTGTTGCAGTAAAAACTCCTGTTTGCCCCTTGCCACCACCAGATCATTTAATAACTTAATATTATTGGGATCTTTATCTGAAATTATAGTTTCTTTTAAAACTTCTTTTTCTGCTTCACCCAATTTTATTCTGACATCACCAAAAACACTCCAGTTCCATTCCTTAATTTTAATCTTCAATAGTTTCAATTTCTGCATAAACACAAAAATTGGATTACCTTGAATGTCAGCATTTCAAACCTCAGTTATCACCCTTTTGAAATCTTCATGCTCCAACCATACTTTAAGAACTCTGAATGGTACATTTTTTGGTTTAGGAATGCATACATTTGAACCCAATAAAGGACTATGGTCAGATATACTTCTTATACCTACCTTATAACACCAACCTGGATATTTATCAATCCACTTAACATTATATAATGCCCTATCAAGTGTACACAGAATTCTTCTTCCACCTGCCCTATTGTTGCACCATGTAAACTAAAGACCAGTACTTGGAGCTTGCACAAGATTACAAATATTCAGCACCTCATGGAAATATTGCATTGCTATTCTTAGTGGAGATATCCCTCCCAATTTCTATTGCACACTTAATACTGTGTTAAAATCACCAATTAATAACCAAGGTAAATCCATACTACTAATATTTATAAGTTCAGTCCATAACTCCCTTTTATCCACAGCCAGAGAAGCTGCATGAATACCAGAAATAAGAGCCCCTCCAACATTAACAGTAATTACTTGATTTGTTATAGACACCACTGTTGGTTCAGTGACTGATGCACTCCAAAATAACCATATATTTCCTTTCCCCCCATTTACAGAATTATGAATTAACTTGTGGCACATACCAGGTAATCTCAAACCTTTACAATCTTTTGAATTCCATTTAATCTTTGGTTCCACCACCTAAACTAAAATAAGACTAAAGTTTTTCACTAAACTTCTTAAATTTTCTTTGGATCTAAGTCTCCTTAAGCCTCTGACATTCAAGAAAATTACTTTCCTTTGGAAATACTTGATTGAGGAGATTTAGGACTCCTCACCCCTTTCTTTTCCTTCACCAAATTTTGAGTAGTTTGCTTTCTAGTTGTTATAAGGCTTATATTCTTTGGTTTGATCACCTTCTTAACAACTTCTTGCACTCCAGCCACCTTCTCATTTTCCACTAAAACTTTTTATAAAACAGAAGTACTACTTGATGTAGCCTCCAAAACTTTGTTAATACTTAAAGGGGGGGAATCATCATTCATCAAATTTTGTAATGCTTGAAATTTACCTGAACTAATAGCAGATTCATTCCTTTCCTCATTGAGTGAAATATCTGAATTAATAATAGAATTTACAATGATCTCATTCTGGGGGAAGTCTTCCACCTTTTCCTTCTGCTTTATTGTAGGTGTCTGACAAATGTGAAAACCAATTGGTGTTTGAATCTTGTTTTCCTTTGGTTTCCAAACTCTTCTCTAAATAACATGTTGTCCCTCATCTTTATTTGGTTCATCAACATTTCTCAAAATTATACACTCAGAAATCATATGACCAACCACCTTACAGTGGTTACAGAAACTGGGTACCTTTGGTATTTGCACCTCCTGCTCAAAACTTCCATACTTTGTTTTTTCTAGAACATGGTGAGGAATAGGATTTGCCAAATCCACTTCTACCAACACACTTGCATAATATCCAACCTCTCTTTTGAGACTTGTGTCATCTACTTTGATTTCTTTTCCTATAGCATCACCTAGAGACATCAGAATCTTCTCCTTCCAGTACTCAATCCCCAAACCAGGAAAATTTTCCCATACAAATGCTATAGAAGATTTCTGTGAAGCGGGATTAAAGTTTTGTTCCCATAGTCTTAGTTTAAGAATTTGTGAATTCACTCTCCAAAAACCATTCCGAATATACTTCATATCCATTTAATTCTCAAGTTTAATAATGAAGAAACCTTTTCCCAGAGGAATCAATTGGTATTTTCCTGTAGTTTTCCATTGCTTTCTAAGTGTTTCTTCTGCAAAATCAATTTAACCTTTACAAAATCCAATCTACCAATAAGACTAAATTTCCATTCATCCAAACTGTTATCAATATCTTCATTAGGAATGTATAAACAAGGAACTTCTGATGAATTTTGATCTACAAATCTAGTTTCCCTTATTTCAGAAGAAAAAAAACTGAACCCACTTTTATTCATAGTCGAACCAGATTCCATTATTTGATCAAAAAATAATCAACAAAACGAAACGAGATCATCAATATAAGAAAACACCAATCATTCAAATAAATTTCACAGAAATCACCTGAAACAAATGGATCCAAGATAAGTAATTCAAGAAAAAATTCACTGAAATTTTCGCCCGATTCACAGAGCGCGACTCAGCCCGGTTCCAATCATTTAAAACACTGAAAAACCTACTAATAGATAAGATAAACTTGACATAATTTGAGATATAGATTTCAAAATGAAATGATGTCCTAAGTAGCTAATTTGGTGGTTCTAGTTCTGTACCTCTCACACTGATGTTTCATAACCTTTGATAGACATGTTCAGCATGGCTTCGTAAACTATGAATCGTCACATGCCTGAAGCCGTATCAGAAACATGCAGTATCATGATTTTACGGTTTTGGATTTTGTTGAAAATACACCATCAACATTAAGTCCCCTTCGTAGTGAGGTACATTCATGTTCCGCAGTAAGCATTAGATGGTGATTTTCAGTCGACGAGATAGGTGGTTGAACTCAGTCTACAAAGGTAGTTTCAGAATCCTCGATTTTCTCCAATGGTGTCATGTCCGAGCAAATGTTCGGGTGAGGACCCTGAAAGTGTGATAGAGTGTGATTCCGTGAGTGCGTAGAAATGGAACATCGCTAATTTTTTCGGTCAAAAGTCTAGTATTGGTTGATTTAGGACTTACAGGACCGAGCCCAAAAAAGGAAACCCATGTGTTTTAGGTTTTGGAAATAAAAATAATATAAAAGGGTGCAACCCTAATATATTTTTTTTGTTTGCTAAACCGTGCACCTCTTGCCTTCATCTTCTTCACGTGTTCAGCAGGGAAGGAGAAAAAAAGTTTGCCGGAAAACCAGCGCCGATCAACGTCCGACCAGTTTCCGCCCGGTGACAGGTAAGTGCGATTTTTTATTGTTGTTGTGTGTCTTATGGTTTTCAAGATTTGTTCATAAAACAAAAGTTTCAGAAGTATGAGCATGCGAGGTTTTATGAAATTTTGTTGTTTCTTGAAAATACGTATGTGCGTTCGTTGAATAGTTTAAGAAATGAGCAAAAATCCCTAATATGAAAGAGATGAATATATCATAGAACAAACATAATCTAGTTGCAGCAGAGAAAATTTTGTTTATTAGGTTTCATGAAAACCCAAGTTTATTTTCAAAGCATGGAATTTGCAAATACTTTTAAGAACATAGGTTTGCTCGTAAAGAGTAGTAAATAATGATCCTTAGGGTTAAAGGAAATTTTGAAAAGACCTGGAGTTTATGATAACATTTATTAGAGAACTTTCAAAACTTTGTTTGGAACATGTGTACTTTTACAAAAATATAAAAGACCTCGGTTTCTTAAACGTATGCTCGTTTGAGCAAAAAATTCTTTTTTTAAAATATAATTTACGTGAGTTATTAACTCACGATTTTTTTTTTTTTTAAAATTACGTAACCTATTCACGTTTTTATTTTAAAATTAAATATCAATTTATGAAAAATTGTTGATAGCAAACAATATTTCTATGAGTTTATGAATTCGTAGTATATGTGTGTGTTATGAGAATCATTCATAGTTTCATGAAAATCCAATGTCGACTTTAAATAATAATAAGTTTTTGCTCGGCTTTGTAGGTTTGAAAGAACGAACAAGTTTTTTGAGGTTTTACGTTGTTATCACTAAGTTCGTGTAATCGTAAATAGGTAAGAGTTAAGGATTACAATTTTTTTTAGACGCTGATCGTGAGCATCGTAATTGTTTGATTGCTTTAATTCCATTGTATTGATAAGACTCGTGTGGAATGTTGCGGCGATTTGGCAGAGATAACCCGGCTCCATAATAATGCTGAAAGTGACATTTCCAGAGACACTTCTGGAGATGACGTTTCCATAGATGCATCTTCTAGAGATGATGATTGCTCCAGGGATGGCAATTTTGAAGCTTCTTAGGGGAAGGAGGAAATTCTCAAACCCAAGAACATTCCAAGCACTGAAGACAGGTTCTTTGAATATTTGTATATGCTTGAAAAACGTCCTTTAGGTTCTTCGTTTCGGTTGCTCATAAATTCCAGGACTATTGCTCAGAGTAAGTTGGTGTCTCCTTCAGCAATAATTCGGTTCTTTTTGGAAGGGAAGCATTATTCGGCTTTTCACGTGGAACTCAAACTTTCTCGGAAGCCGCTGACGCATTTTTCTGGATGGGCAAGGCATATTCTAGGCCACATCCGCGTGAGGGCCTTGCTGGATAGTGCGCAAGTGACGCGATCCATTCAAGATGCTGGGGACTTGATCATTAATCATGATATACCAGGTATCGTGGCTTTGCTTGCTCGTTGGTGTATTCCTAGTCACATCTTTATATGCAGATGGGGAGAGTTCACAATTACTTTAGAAGACATAGTCGCTTTGTTGCATCTTCCAGTCACATGAAATTTCCCTGGAGAACTCTCGACAGAGGAGAAGCTGATATCTCGTACTTCGGAAACTAAAATGAACGAGTTCAATGAGTCTCCCAAATTTTGCTATGCTCAGTGGTTGAGATACTGGTGGCCGAGAGACAAAATTCCTGAAGAACCTATTGATGGTACCCTATCAATTGCCGCTTTCCTATGCTTGTGGATTTCCAGAGATGTTCTTGAGGACAACGAACATTTTTTAAAGCCGTTGGTGATACCTTTTGCTATTAGGATCGCTAAAGGTGAGAAACTTCCAATTGGTAGCCTATTTTTAGGTTCATTGTGTTCCAACTTGGACTCTTTGGTTATTGACTCCAGTGTTGCTAACGGTTTCATGAAAATTGAGACATTTGCTAATACTATGTTCCTCCAAGCTTTGATGTGGGAGCATCTTGAAAATTATGCTCCGATTCCCCGTAGTGTTTTACAAGGGCCTAATGTCGACACTTGCCATGCTTTCCTCGAGAAAGACAATGCCAGGATCATGAGGTGGTCTACAAAGCAGCCGCAATACAAGATACGCATCACTGATATTTTGGAAATTGAATCCGAGTTCAACTTTCGACCATGGGTGTTGGTCCCTGATATCTTCTCACAATTAATCACCTTCAATGTTGCTAAAGAAAATATCATGTTGAAGACTGGTGTTGATTTGAATGATAGAGAGAGATCTTTCATATTAAGTTGCACTCTTGGCCACCTAGTATCAGTAATGCATGGAGAATTCAGAGTACAGGAATATAACATTGATAGGTCAGCTCGGCAGATGGGCGTAGACCAGTGTATCCCAGGTCACCGAATGAACAAACCATCAGCGAAGTATTTGAAGGCTAATCTGGACTGCACCCATATGGAGGGAAATGAATATTTATTCCCATGCTCTGGCCGTGCTAATTTCGTGACTCCGGGTTACATAGACTTCTGGCGTCAGCAACTTGAGAATCTGTATGCTTTTGTGATGGATGTTAAGTCTCTTACGCAAGATTTTCCTTCCCTTGACTCTATTAATGCTCGACCAAGGCTAAAGTACATTTCCCGTGGTGACAAGAGGAAAACATCTCCGGAATGTGCTCAGGTAAGCGTCTTTTCTTCATAATTAGTGAAAATAAACTAAAAGTGTTTTAATCATTCATTGATCTTATGTAGGATAGCCGTGTTGTGAGGCCTTGAATCTGTGTGGACTTCTCAAACCTTCAAGAAAGTTCCCAGGGTGGAGAAGGAAGAAGCAAAACATCCCATAGAATGATACCGAATAATGTGCAGTCCCCTGCCGCTTCTTTGGTGAGGTGTTAGCATTTCTCTTATCGCTGCGGATTTCTTGTCCATATAATCAGTATCTTAGAAAAGTATTAATTTGTTTCATAATTTTTCTCCATCGGTTATTGACGGTCTTCATCTTTCCTCTATACGAACAATTCAGGAATCCAACATCGATGGAGAGGTTGATGTGAGTATCCTTTCGTGTAACTGATTTTGGCATTTCCTTGAATGAAATAATGATGATTATTGTTGATAATTCCAGGAATAAATTGTTGTGGAAAGCAAACATGGTCATGCTATTCATTCGTCTTTGAATAGTAGGGAGAAGGAGAACCCTCAAGAACCGCGACCGAATGAAAATAATGGTGTTCCCAATATTGATGTCGACCATGTTAACCCTTCGAATGAGTTGGAGGCTCCTCAAGTAAGTATCTATTTTGTATTATATTCATAGAAGTATAGTATTGCTGATTTATGAATGAATGAATGAGAATCCCGGTGAATATATGAGAAATTTTTCCGAAATACGTCATCAGAAAAATCCAGACCACAGTGTTTTAGTAAAAATGCTGTAGAATCCTCATCCGACATCAAATTTTGGCGATCTACCCATGTATCTTTAAGCCCAGGAAATTTCCAAGCTTTATTATAGAAGATTTTTAAGTTTTGAGCACTTTTAGGGGGCGAAATCAACAAAAGAGTGAACTTCCAGGAGACCTTCAGAAAATTTTCAGTCGGTATGAGGTCCAATGTTTTGGGAACAACTCTCTGTCCGTCCATCCAGTTTCTATGAAATTTTGATATGTTGTAGATGACATCCATACAAAGAGAATTGCATATGACTCAACCTTATATTAGTTACCAATTTCTCCCAGTTCGTCGTTTTATACAGAGTAGTATAAAATGTTCTGACAAACTTATTTGAAAACGTGTTTTATGGCTTTTATGCTATTTGCTCATTTTTGGACGCATAATGAAGAACTTAGATAATTTTAGTTCACTTACATGCTGGACTTTACGATTGTATTGAGTTTCCTTGCTTGGATCGCTCTAATCCCATGTAATCCTCTTATTAGGTGCCAAATGCCGAAGCTGATAATAATGAGACCAATAATGATGATTCGAGCAATCCCGACGCTGTTGATAATGAGACAACCATATCTGTACTTCAAGTCCGTGAGATGGTTGTTTCTGATACTGTTGAGGTGATTGAAACACCAACGGTGATTGCTTCGGAAACAGAAGAAGTCGCGCCGAGAGTAGACAATAATGTCCCAGAAGAAGTTGCGCCTATGATTGTTGAGGTTGCTCTTGAGATTGAGAACCGTATAATAGTGCATGAATACTCTACTACAGGGATAGTTTGTGAGCCTTCATTTGGTGCTTTACTCCCAAATCATGTGTTTATTGGCGGGTTCAGCGTTCCCACTGAGTATGCCAATATGTATGAAAAGTTGTGGAAGATGTATGGCCATATTGTCATTACAAGATATCCTGAACGTAGATACTTCTTGACAATGCAATTAGGAAATATATTGCGTATCATAGATGATATTGGTACTAGGCCCAGAAGTACCGTCACTCGAGATGTACTCTTTGATTGGGAGTACAACTTGGAGAATTATGAGAGACTTGGTTTTAACCTGAAGTGGCTTCGTCAGAAGATCCACACCATCAAGGATGCAGTAGTGCTGAATATACCTTTTACCAGTGATGCTGTTGTGGAGAAAATGGCAAATATTGATGAGTTGACTCAAAAGCTGGAGTTGGATAATGCGGCTTTGCAAGTCTTGGAGGACGGTGAGAAGCAGAAATCATACTTTGATGGATTCCTTTAGTTTTCTTTCCATAATCTCTTGAACTTTGAACTTTTGAGAGATGTGAGATTTTGGTTTTGAGTTTCTTGAATGGTTTTTAATTTACGAGTGACTCAGGATTTTCTTTTAAATTTTGGGTTTGAAATAGATTTTTCTTAAATAAAAGAACTTTTGATAAATTGCTGAATTCAAATATTGGATGCAAGTTTTGCAAACATTTTGGAGGAATTGAAATTACAGGTAAAAAAAATCCTAAGATGTTTTGAGCGTTTGTCTTGAACATAGAACACCCAAATGTTGAATATTTTATACATCAAAAGTCTTGAACCAATTTTCATGAATCACTGGTACACTTATTCTTCCCTTGATGTCAGCCAATTTGTAGTATCCTCCAGCAACTGACTTAGCGATCATAAAATGCCCTTCCCAGTTAGAACTCTTTGTGAAATGAAAATTGCATCTAGTTTCTTTAAGAACGAAATGTCCCTCATGAAATTTGTTAGGTTTGGTTGTTCGTGCCCTGAACATTTTTTGTTTGTTCAGAATTCTTCGCATAGCGGGATGCTCTGTTGGCGGAGTTTTCCAATTCTATGGCACATATGGATACTCGTGCAAGGGAGAATATTTAAGATACTGATTGTGGAACTCGATCATTATTCTATCAATGACCGTGTTGGTGAGATGCTGAATTTCGAGAGGTTCGGCATCTAACCACTTGGTGAAGTATTGCTGAGGTGAGGCTAACCACTCATAACGTTTGGTGACAGCCGAGTCATGAGCATGATCAAGTCCCTTGACCAGAGTTGCATATTTGAAAGTTGGTAATATAGATGCATGAGTGGGAATGAGACTTTCCTAAATGCAGAACCTTTTGAAAAATTCATGTGCACTTTCTTCAGGTTTTTGTGTGAGTTCCATCAAGGCTTCGACTTTTCCCAAATGCTTAAATGGTGGATTGTCCTTCATTTCTTCTGAACTGGAGATTTCCTCTGAGTCGGAGCTTTCCTCGACATAGGATTGTGCAATTGAAGATGTTGTAGTGACCTTTCCATCATGAATCCATGCTCGCCCAAGAACCATGTTTTATCCTGGATCTTCCCGAATTATGTGAAATTTGGTTTCTGACCAGGTTTCTCCAACTTTCATTTTGAGGACGATGTAACCGTAGGCATCCCTAGGGACTCCTTCATGATCTTTGACTGAGATAGGAGCATGTGTTGCTTCTTGTCTAGTGATGCCAGCAGCTCTGAGGGTTTTCAAAGGGATGATGTTAATGACAGTGCCAACGTCGACCAATGCTCGCTTGAATTTATTTACTTTGAGATGGACTGTAGTGAGAAGTCCCTAGTCATACATCTCCTTATCCGTTGCTGGTGGTTCAGAGCGTATCTCTTGAATGTCTAATCGTTTCCCAGACACGATGTGGTTCAATGCAGCAAACATATCGTTTCTTTGAGCTTTCGATAAGTATATTAACTCACATACATGCTCAATTAGGGATTGAACTGCTTCATTGACCGGTTTCTCAGAGAGTGTGAATGTACTAATTGGGAGAGAGGATTGCCTTCAATGTTAGTTTGTGGAGGAGTGGTATTGTCAGTGCGGTTGTTAGAAACAAGGGTAGTTTATAGAGCTCCGCCATTGTTGCAAGTGCTAGCATTTTTTTGGGTTGGGATTGGTGACTGAACCTGACTTAAGATAAACCATTTTATGAAAAATATGGGATTGCAACCGAGATATTAATCTCCCACTGTGGTCGCCAATCTGTATATGGGGAAAAACGATTCGATGGTTTTTTAGGAAAGTGAATAGTCGAGCGTGTTGTCGAGACTCCTCAACCGAGCAAACTGATTAACCTCACACAGATACACTGCAAAGGGAGTGCTTAGATTCGAGAGATCAATCTATATGACTCCGACCTAAACCAAGTCAATGGTCATTCCAGAGTTAATTCGGCCGCAAAGAGGGAGATGGGTTGATCCGTAGGAGGAAAGCTGAGAATTGTGTGGGATCAATGATGATGAAGGATTGTGGATGTGTTGAAGGTTTTTGCAATAATTGACGAACTGTTGAATTCGAATAATTTCTAATGGATCGATGAATTCTTGAGAGTGGTTACTCGAGAAATTATGTGTAGACAATTGATAGCTAGTGATCATTCTTTGTTCTCAATCATGGATTCAGAAACTTATTTATATTGTCAGAGTTGTGAACACCTTGATCCATGTAAGTGTGACAGTGTCATGATTGGAAGAGTGGGCAAGTGGAAGATCGTGGTAAAGTCAGTTCAATGTCGTCTGGAGACTTGACGGATCGTGCACCCACTACTTTGCTAACTCCTTCAACCGTTTACACAACTTACGCACATTTCTCGTCGTGGATGAATCCACGTGTTGTAGGCCGCAAGACTAATACCCTAGTTGTTATCCCCCAATTTGACGTGATTGATGTCTCACGAATCGTGGAGTCTGCATAACAGACGTGTATTTATTTTGTCAGTTGACTGATTAGACAATGAGCCTAGGTCTTGTTGAATTGAGCATTATCGGCTAATGCTCGGTGATTCATGGACTTGGACGTGTTAGTCCTTGTGTTGATATTACTCGTGTATAGTTATTGTAAATTCGGGCGTACGAGCAAGTTTTGCTCGACTCGACGAATTACTAATAGTTGGATAAGCAATTGAGCAAGTATAGCTCAATTTGACGAATTACCGATAAATTACTGAATATTTATATTTGATAGTATTCGAGCAACTGAGCAAGTATTGCTCAATTCGACGAATTACTGAATATTGATAGTGGATCAATATTCGAGTAACTGAGCAAGTATTGCTCAATTCGACGAATTACTACATATTGATAATTTGACGAGCAACTGAGCAAGTATTACCCAATTCGACAAATTACTGATAAATTACTAAATATTGATAGCTGGATCAATATTTGAGCAACTGAGCAAATATTGCTCAATTCGACGAAATATTTATTGGTGACGTGACCCAATAAAATATTAAAATATTAGTAGATTACCGAATATTATATAATTAATCCGCATGTTGCTTGATGGATCAACATAAATTTATTTAGTGTTTGAACTTGCTCAGAATAATGATTTGTTGAGCGTTTGTTCGAAAACCCTAATTTTTATTCAATTGCTCATTAGTCGACGAATTGCTGAAAAAAGGTCATGAGCAAGGAGGGACCGACCACATGAGACTATGGACGTCCATGTGATACCCAATTTCTCGAGCGAGCGTGCACCAGAGTCCTGAGTTGGGCATTTGGTGAAAGAATGATGATTTCATCATTTACTGAAATATTGTTGGGTTCCGCGTTAGGTGATAAAAACTAGGTATGAAATATGGGACCGACCAAGAGAGCATGGACCGACTCTTGGTGGTCACGCGACCAGCTGTTGTCCGTTTGAGCAATCCCCAGGTTGGTTGGTGAGAGTTTGGGCCCAATATGAGCGATTGCGCAAATTAGGTCAAAAGTGTAAAAACGTGTGGGACCGGATTTGTGCAAGCCCTAGGAATGACCCTGGTCGGTCATTAAGGCATGCATGTGTTTCCGTGGTATTCGTGTCTCCGTACTGAGAGTTTCAGTATTTTCTGATGTGCGTTTGAGCAACATCATGAATTTTCAGAAGAGTTTCATCTTGACTGAAATTCTTGATTTTGTTGGAATGAGCATGTATGCTCAATTGATCAATATTTTATAAATATTAAAATAAGAATATTTTAACATTAAAATTTCCGTGAGAGGCTAGCCGGTCGTGTGACCCGTTGGATTTTGGTTTTTCATGATTCGAGCAAAATTTGAGAAGTTATGAGGAAATCATGATTTTTTCTCAAACCAAGGAGTTTCATGAATTTAGGAAAATAATAATTATAAAAGACATAGGATTGCAAGGTGTGGGACCGGCCATGGATATGTTTCCCGGTCCCACAACACTTTTCCTAAATTTATATTATTATTTTTCATGAAACCATGATGTTATGGAGAATCCATGAGTTTTTGTTGAAACAGAGGAGTTTCATGAGTTTAGGGAATAATAATTATAAAAAGCTAGGGATTGTGAGGTGTGGGACCGTCCACGACTAGGGCATGGACGGACGGATAGGTTGCCCAGTCCTGCACACCTTTCCTTATTTTATAATATTATTTTTCATGAATCCATGAAGTTATGGAGAATCCATGAATTTTGCATAAACAAGGAAAGTTGCTAAATTGGAGGAGTTTTTCATGAGTCCATGAAAAAAAAAATAGGGAAAATAATGGAGGAATCCTAGGACCGGCCACGGCTAGGGCATGGCCATCCGGCTGGTGGGCCCGGCCCCCGGGCGTTCCTTATTATTTTATTATTATTTGTTGTTTTCTCCTATTTTGCGTAGGATTCCTCGTCTGTCCATATTTTTGGATGCTCGTTCGTGCATCCGGGTGCTCAGTCATGCATCATTGTCTTGTACACTTACACCATTTTTATGGGGCTTACTCAGTGATGATCCAGATGCCCGATAGTTGAGTATTTATTGTTAATTCATGAAATTCAGTGTAAAATTCAGTTTCTATGAAATGGGAATTAATGGATGAAAGTTTTATTTACTTCAGCTAGAATATCAATGCTAGTTAATGGAGGACCTTGTGGCTTTTTTGAAGTGGGAAGAGGGTTGAGGCAAGGAGACCCTCTTTCTCACATTCTCTTTGTGATTGCTGGGGAAGTCTTGAGTAGAAGTTTAACTCAAATGGTCAGTGATGGTAAAATTCAGGCAATGGTACAAAGACATGGAGTGCAACCATCTCATTTGCTTTTTGCAGATGATATCTTTGTGTTTTTTAATGGCCATAAGAAATCTTTAAATGCTTTAATGGGTTTATTGGCAAAGTATCAGGATGGTTCTGGTCAGGTAATAAATATACAGAAGAGAAAATGTTTTGTGGGGGGTACTTCAGATATGAGAAGAAATAAAATTGCAGAACAACTCCAAATGGAATTATCTGAATTTCCAGACAAATATGTTTGTGTAATTCTTAACCCTGGGAGAGTGAAAGTGCATCAAGTTTAGGGGGTTGTGGAGATGATGCAGGAGATGCTTGCAAGCTGGAAAGGTACATTACTGGCATTTCCTTCAAGACTTACTCTGGTAAAATTTTTATTATGCATCTATCCAATTTACACAATGTCTGTTTATAAATGGCCAAGAGTTGTTATTCAAGAATGTGAAAGAATTATTAGGAATTTTTTATGGACTGGAGACCCTTCTGCAAGGAAGCTAGTGATTTTTAAGTGGGAAGAGGTGAATGCTCCAATTACAGAAGGAGGATTAGGTCTTAGAAGATTGGAAGTAATTAATAGAGCATTGTTGATGAAATTGCTTTGGAGAATTTTTACTGAGGATGAGGAATGGACAAGATTTATGAATGCTAAATTTATGAACAAGAATGGTGGTTGGATTCAGTCTTATAAGCAATCTTCTATATGGCATGGTCTAAAATGGGTCATTCAAGATACTAATGAAGGATCAAGATGGATTTTAGGAAATGGTAAGGATATATCTGTTTGGATGGATAAATGGGTATATGATTATACTTTATTTGATAAGTATCCTGACAATAATTTCATTCAAAAACATATGGACTGGAGAGTTTACAAACTAATTCATAAGGGTAAATGGCAAATACCAGCTGAGTTAAACCAAATTTTAAAAATAGAAGACTTGCCTCAGATAGGGCATGGAGCTGATAAAAGGGTTTGGGGTGCATATCTGACAGGAAAATTCTCAGTAGCTAATGCAACTCATCAAGTAAGAATTAAGTATCCTACAGTGCACTGGGCAAAAAAGGTATGGGATCCTTGCTTACATCCTTATGTATCTTTGAATGTATGGAAAATATTAATGGAAGCTTGTGCAACTGAGGAATCTGTGAGAAAAAAGGGTTTAGTACTGTTTCTAAATGCTATTTGTGTGGGAATGCTCAGGATAATATGGATCATATTTTGTGGCAATGTAGTTTCAGTGAGAGTATCTGGCATTGGTTGTGTGGAGTTTTTAAAGTAGAAATTCCTAATAATTTTGAAGATATCTTAAATATGATGAAAACTAAGAGCTCAATCATTCAACAATTATGGTTGGTCAGTACTCGTACTGCAATGGTTGAAATTTGGTTCAGTAGAAACAGAAAAATGTATGATGATCAAGTTCCCAATGCTGCTCAGGTACAATGTAGAATATTGATTTTTACTAAAGAATGCAGTATAAGAATGACTGGAAACAGGACAAGTGATCAATATGATTTTCAGGTACTATTCTTTTTTGGTATCAAAAACATTCCAGTAAGAAACATTATGGTGAAGGAGTGCTTTTCCAAGTTCCCTGAGATTCAACAAGTCTTACTATGCTGTGATGGTACTGTCAGAGGTAATCCTGGTTCTGCAGGTGTGGGATATATATGCAGAGATAATGAAGGAAAGTGTATTGGAGCCTTAGCAGGAGGGATTGGTGTTCCACTAATTACATAGCTGAAGTAATGTCTTTGATCATTGCTGGAGAGTGGGCAGTTAAAAGAAGCTTCTAAAATGTTTGTTTATGTCTTAAATCCAAGGAAGTCTTATCAGCATTCATGTCAGAGAAGGTTCCTTGGATAGTTAAAACAAGGTGGCAGGTGATTAAGAGTAAGCTGGTCATTTCCTTTAGACATTCCTATAAGGAGACCAATTTTTCAGCTATTAAAATGGCAAGGAAGGGAGCTTTAATGGCAAGAGGGGAATGGGAATACTATGAGAACAAGTCTGAGTTCCTAGGAGATTTAGAATCTGAGAACTATTCTTACTTTAGATTTTGAATGAATCCTTTATGGGCCTTTTGGTTTATGGGCTTTGATTTTTGTATATCTCTTTTAATTCTGTTTACATTGTTATTTCTGTACTAGGCCTGTCCTGCCAGTTAAAATTGTAACAAAATTGTTTGGTAATAAAATTTTTATGATCTAGCAAAAAAAACATGAAATTCAGTGTAGAATAATTCATGAAATGGAGCAACAAAATGAGTAGTTATTTATTATCAATTCATTATATCAACTGTGGATTCGACCATGAACTCGGAGTAATAAAATAGGCATTACCATTCCATGGGATCTTGGATTCGACCATAGAATCGGAGTAATAAAATTATCTATTACCATTCCATGAGATTAGCAGTGAATCCGATCACGAAATTGGAGTAATGAGATAATATGAAATGTTATTGCCATTCCATGGGATCAGGCCGTGGATTCGACCATGGAATACGAGCAATTTTTATTGCCATTCCATGGGATCAGGCCGTGGATTCGACCATGGAATAGGAACAATTGTTATTGCCATTCCATGGGATCAAGTCGTGGATTCGACCATGGAATATGAGCAATAATAGATCATTTTGGGAATTCAGTGGTGAATGTCACGACAGAACTAATCTATGTGCATAGTCAGGAGAAGGCTGATATCCTGAAAACACTCTCATATCATACGGGGAACTCCCAAGTCTATACACGGTCGCTCTACATAGTCAGGATCAGTGAGTGTCACTTTCCTGAAGACGTTGTTGCTCTCAATCTTACGGAGAACCGCTCAATTGTTCATCTATATAGAGGAGGGTATATCTCCTATAGTCAGGGAACAGTGAGTATCACTGACATCCTGAAGGCGTTAAGCCCTCTTAACAAACAATTATGTAGGAGGACCGCCCAATTCCATTATTCTACATAGAGGGCACAATGCAATGTCAGGGATCGAACGCTCAGCTAGTGGAGGCTTTTCGAAAGACATGTTCATCATGGCTTTGTAAAATATGAATCGTCACATGCCTGAAGCTGTATCAGAAACATGTAGTATCATGATTTTACGGTTTTGGCCTTTGTTGAAAATCCACCATCAACGGTGACAAACGGTGGAACCCGAACCGGATTTGTTCGAACTGAAACAAGATCCATTCACACGAGTTCAGGGTATGTGAACTGCACGTTTGAAGTAAGGGCTCATTTATTTTTGTGAACTACTATTTAAATAAGTAAAAAGAAGGATTGGAGCAGAGTTCAACAACACTATATCCAGCTATTCACAAGAACACACTTTGCATACCATGGCACCAAGAGAGAGTTTGTTTCCAACAACTCTTGCAACTTTCAGTATTGAGAGAAACCCAAGAAACTGTCTTTAAAAGTTTTTCAAAGAACTTAAAGAGATCACAAAATAATTTGTCTTCCTGATTTCTTTGTTTACAACTTGTAACACGCAGTTTCTGCAGATAATATTTAGTACTGCAAAGAGAAACTCTTTTAATCAAAAGTGACATTCTGAATTTCTCATAAAAGAGGGAAGTATAATTATCTTGAGAAGATGTGTCAGGGTTTGACTGATGAACAAAGTCAAGTTCAAGGAAGGAACAGAATGATATATGAGGTTTGGATACTTCATGTATTTTATCCTATTTTTCAGACACACGGGAGACAGAAGAAACACCTTTACTAATAAGAAGATCAATATCAACCTCAACATGAATATTATTCATCATGACTTGATTTAGCTTATCAAGAGATTCTTGCTCTTTCTGGAGATATAACACAACATCAAGAGACAAGCTCTCAAGATTTTTCTCAAGTCATGAAAACACTTCTAGGGATTTTAAACCTGGTGGAGGTTTGGATAGAATTTCTTTTACGGATCTTACTAAATTAGTCATGGAAGAGAATTCTGAAATCCCTGGATCGGGTGGTGCATTTATTGAGATAACACTTCTGTCCTCAGAGTCAGATCGCTACAAACACAGAATTATGAGGTCTTAAATTTGTTTGTCTGCTCTAATACCAATTGAAAAAGCGGGGGTCTAATAACCACACCCAATATTTCGCTTAGTAATCTGTATAGACAAACTTCAATATACTTTTGAGAGAATTAACAAGACAGTCAGAATCAATCACAAGAAAAGTATATCCAAGAGTTGTATCTCTATTTCACAATGTAATCAGCAAATCAAACAGATAAAAATCCGTGAGTCTGATTATTATGTGAAACAACTTGAATGGTACCAAATACCAATGTTCAAGTGTCAATCAATACAATCAATAACCAAAGGTTGGATTATCTAATTGATTGAACTATGCACAACCTGTGATATTTCTATTATATAACAAAATATAATGCGGAAACGAAATAACACAGACACCAAAAAAAAAAAATTAACGAGGAAACCGCAAATGCAGAAAACCCCGGGACCTAGTCCAGATTTGAATACCACAATGTATTAAGCCGCTACAGACACTAACCTACTACCAAGCTAACTTAGGACTGGAATGTAATTGAACCCTAATCAATCTCACACTGATCAGGGTACAGTTGTGTTCCTTACGCATCTTGAACCACGCCGGATTATGCACACTTGATTCCTTTAGCTAATCTCAGCCACAACTAAGAGCTGCTATGACCCAAAGTTGAAGACTTGATAAAAAAATCTGTCTCACATAGAAAAGTCTATTGTATAGATAAATCTGTCTCCCAC
Source organism: Papaver bracteatum (assembly GCA_023529315.1). Lineage (NCBI taxonomy): Eukaryota > Viridiplantae > Streptophyta > Magnoliopsida > Ranunculales > Papaveraceae > Papaver > Papaver bracteatum. The sequence continues at coordinate 311,149 of JAJJWX010002350.1, read as the reverse complement.
AGATATACCCATGATTTGTGTTCCGTCTTTTGATAAATCAAGGTGAACAGGAACCAATTGATAAACCAGACTTATATTATAGAAGAACAACCTAATATTATCAATCACCTCACAATAATCTTAATCGATTAATGAAACAAGATATTGTGGAATCACAAATGATGAGACAAATATGTTTGTGACTACTTTTTAATCTTGCCAATCGGAGAATAAATCTCGAGCAAATCTTAAGGAAGATAGTACTCAATCACGATAGAAAATAGTAAGATCAGAACACGTAACGACAGAGAAATAGTTGGGTCTGGCTCCACAATCCCAATGAAGACTTTAAATCGTTAACCTACAGGGTTTCGTAAAAAACTTAAGGTTAAAGGAGAATCGACTCTAGTCGCAACTAGTATCACACAGGAGGTGCGAGAATTAGGTTTCCCAGTTGATAGAGTTCTCCTTTATATAGTCTTCAAATCAGGTTCTGCAATCAACGTTACCTTGGTAATGGAGCATTCAATATTCACCGTTAGATAAAAACCTAATTAGATTCAAGCTAATATATTTCAACCATTAGATCGAACTTAGCTTGTTATACACAAATAAAATTAAGGTAACAGTGCATGAATCTGTACACTTAGTTAGTTCAACAATAGTTAACCAATGGCTAGCCATATGATCACTTTCATATCAACCTTATTCATCTTTATCATAACTAGTTCAAATGACTCAACTAAAACTAGTTAGAGAGTTGTTTAATTGTTAATATTCTCATAGAATTATACAAGACACAATTGAAGCAAAATCGATTTTGATTCACTCGAATCATTTCATGAACATTATAGCCATTATTTGCAAAATATTGCATTCCTTATTATATAAATGTATTAGTTTATGAACAACCGACTTTAGAACATAACCTACTTAAGTATGCAAACGGGTACGCATATCTAAGTTGTCGGACTGAGTTTGGTTACGCCAGTATGCGTACGGGTACGCATACTATTTTACACTTCCAAACTCCAGCAGAAATTCACGGGACTTGAGCTTACGCCAGTACGCGTACGGGTACGCATACTTAGTTCTCGGACTTTCAACAACCAACCAGTATGCGTACGGATACGCATACCATGGTTCCCGGTTTTGTATTTTAGACAAATATGAATACACACTATGTTTGTATCCAATCATGGTTACATATTCTAAACCCTCATTTCAATCATTGAAACATTCTTGGAAGATGACAATAGCTGTCTCACATAAACTATTAGATTCATAGTAATTTTCAAGTGATCGAATGATCAATACGAAATATTCCAAGTCTACATCAAATGAGTGTCTCACACAAATCATGTAAGATGTTACAAGGTATTTCGAGAAATTGAAAGCTTACCGACAAATATTTCGATAAATAAATAAGCGAGATAAACTCGGCTCGAAATACCAAATGTGTATAATTGAAGTCTATATAGCAATACGACTTTTTTTCTCGAATAAGAGATAGAGTAGATATACTTTTAAGTGATAGATTAGTTCAAGTCTCCACATACCTTTTGTTGATGAAGTTCCACAAGTTCCCTTGAGTAGTTCTTCGTCTTCATTCGATGAACGTCATGAAGTCTAAAGCTCAACTACCCTTACTATCCTAATCCGAGACTTACCTGTAAGTAGACTAGAAATCAAGACTTATAGTTTTGGAAACTAAACTTTTTAAACAAGCTTGAGATAGAAACGCTTGCGAGTTCGACCGAGCAATTCTCTAACAAGTTGCGTGAGATCGGCATTCTCTATATTTATCTTTGAGATTTATTTTTATTGAGTGCGAAGATATACTAGACTATTTCAGTAGTTAAAGTTAGATTGATCTAACCAGACAAATGAGTTTATTAGATTAAATGAGAGAGCCTTTGTCAACAACTCATCTATATCTTTAACATGATTGATTAGAGTGGTTACCAAACATATTATTCCTTTGGTGTATGGATAATTAATAGCCAGTAATAACTCGATTAGTTTAACATGAATATTAATTAATAGGAAATAATCTATCAACGATTTAGATACGAAGCTAGTATCGTTAGATAGATCGCGTAAAGTTACACGCAATGGACTACTCGAACGTGTCGATCGGACACCTGACGAAGAAGATATCATTAGATTATTATGAAGGGTAGAATCATCATTTTGATCTTAACTGCCTGGATTCCCTTATCTGTTTCTCGGGTGCCTTTAGCAATTCTCGCCGGCATTATCTCCAAACAGATCGAAGAGAATAATCGTTCTCTTATTCTTCTTCTCTTTCTTTCTTTTCTTTCTAGTTCTCTTCGTGTTCTTCTTATTCTGCGAGTTTTAGAGAATCGAATAGAAGTTTTATGATCATCAAAAGGTGGAAAATATCATGAAGTGGTCGTTGGTGATGGTGATGGTGTCTGTGGTGGATCCAGACTCGAATGAGGAAGATATTTAGAAGCTAGGGTTTTTACGAAAAGCTAAGAGAAGAATTAAGAGATATAATTGGTGTTCTAGGAGAAGGAATTGAGATGGGTTTATATTCTATTGAAGTTCTGAAGATTATTCAGTGATTAATTAAAGAATTAGGGTTTTGATATTGATGTTGAGTGCATGTTGAAATTGATAAGTGATTCGGGTTGTTGTTAGATGGAGATCGAGAGGGTTGCTGTCTGATTGATCTAGCAGAGTTGTTTTATTGAATAATCATAAGTTAGGATTTGATTATGTTTTAATGAAGGTTGTTGGATGTTGGATGTGGTGAACTGATAGATAAGGGATGAGATTGTAATGGTTTGTTGTGTGAAATATTCTAAAGTTTATTGTTTCTTAGTTAATTAGTGAAATTATTCGTTTTTGATTCTATATGATGATTTATGAGATGATGAATCCCGGATGGGTTTAGTTAGATTGAATTTGAAATGGATTGTATGAGTTTCTAGTGATTATATTGTTGTAATTTGATGATAGTTGAAGTTGATCGAATTCTGGGAATGAAATTGAGAAAATTCAGAGAAGCTTATGAGGTATTTACATTGTTGAGTCTATGGGTTTGTTCATGAATTATGGTCTGAGATAGCTATGGTGGTTTGCTGAGTGTTATATGGATTTTAGATGAATGTTAAGGAGATACAGTTACAGATATGTAATTGATGTTGATTGAAGTTGTGTGATTGTTAAGGGACTCACAGTTGAGTTAGATGAATCGGGGTATGTGATAGAGATGAAATTGTTTATCCAGTTGTAGTTGCGGATTATCTCACAACTACACCCTCATAAGAATCCATTAAAATGATTCCTAAATCTAATTAATTTGATATGAAACTAAGAATTAAAGTACTAAAATTATAAAAGTGACACAAAGATTTTTACGTGGTTCGATCAATGTGATCTACATCCACGGTTCTTCACTAGTGATTGTATGTAATTACATGATTGTACAATTGAAACTCCATTAAAGAATATTTGGAGCTCTAGAATTTTTTGGGGAAGAAGATGATAAAGAAAATAAAATCTCTCCTAATATTTTTTCTCTCCTCCTAAAATTATCTCTCTCTCTAAAAAAGACCTCTCCTTCTTCTCATGCCTAAATGTCTATTTATATGATCTTACAAAAGATGACAGTTGTGTTATCCCGCCTTTTCGAATTTGATAATTATCCTGCGAACCTTCGTAAGTTCACTTCGTGAACTTCTTTTGCTTTCCTCGTGATTTCCTTTGCTCTCAAAATGTTCTTTGTTCGCAAGATGTCTTTTCTCTCCACAATTTTGTAAGTTATCATTTGTTGTGATATTCCGCTCCTACATCTTGCCTCTTTTTTCTTGAATATTGCTTGAAGAGCGATCTTTAAGAAAAAAACTAGTTGTTGTAGTTGTTGGTGTAGTCTTTGATCTTTGTTGATGAAGGAACGAGAGAAAGAATATTAAACTCAAAAAGTATATACTTGCCTCTATTCTTTTGCGAAGTTCTGAAGATTTAAAAAGTAATTAGAAGTATCATCTTGCGAAGTATGAAGTATGTGAAGTATCTTGAAGAAGTATGAAGTATAAGAAATATAAAATATCCTTGAAGAAGTATAAGAAGTACTCAATCCTCGAAATATATAAGAAGTATGAAGTATCCTTAAGAAGTATAAGAAGTACTTAATCCTCGAAATATATAAGAAGTATTCGTCCTTAAATGAGAGTGATAAATATTGCCTCTGTTCATGTGAAATTTTTATTCCATTTTTGATGAGGATTCTTGCTGAGAAGATAAAGAATCATAAAATATTTTCTTGGGTATCCATAGTTGCCTCTGTTCTTTATCTATGAAGGAGAATCCTTAAGAAAATGTTGAATAACTAAATTGCGTCTCTATTCTTATCTTGCCTCTTCCTTCAAGTGGTAACCACGCTAACTTCTCGAATTTTTCTCGCAAATTTCTGAATTTTTCTGTGAAATTTCTGGGGTTTTCTCGCGAATTTCTAAACTTCTGAATAATCTAATAGTGTTGCGAATATAGTGTTGCGAATATAGTATTGCGAACATAGTGTTGCGAATATATTGTTGCGAACTATGAATAGTCCTGCGAATTATGAATGTTTCTGCGAAGTTTCGCGGTATTATCCTGTAAAATTTTTGTAAAATACTTGTGTGCATATAATACTTATATAATGATTATGTTATGAAATGTGTATGCGATGCTTATGCCTTGAAATGCTTATGCAATGCTTTTATGATGCGAATATGATGATTGAATGATGTGAGTATGATGCTTGTATGATGCGAATAATTATCTATTACAATGTATATTTCAAGTTTCTGTTACTTAGCTCATTTTGCCGTAGTAAAATTGATATATCTTTGAGTTGCCTCCATTCATATAAGAATCTTCGCAAGTTTACTTGTGTATTTTCGCGAATGAAATCGCCTCTTCTGGTATGACTTCGTGATATATATTCTTGTAAAAATTCTTCAATGATATTGATGGAATTGTCTTCTTTGATATATATTGTCTTCAAAATTCTTCAATGATCTTGATGGAATTGTCTTCTTTGATATATATTCTCTTCAAAGTTCTTCAATGATCTTGATGGAATTGTCTTCTTTGTTAGGATTTCATGATATATAGTCTTGTAAAACTTCTTTAATGATATTGATGGAATAAATTTCATGAATTGCTGTGGTCTTATCATGCCTTCCTAAGTAAAGGTCTTATTTTGCCACCTCTTTTGTGATAATATTTTGTATTTGTGATAATATGACAAGTCTGAACATTCTTGCGAATATACAACCTCGTGACATTATCGTCTTGCGATGAAATCGCAGGACGTTTTTACACTTTCATGTAATAACCCATTGATCTCATCTTAACTTCTTTGTTTCATTCTGCGAGTTCTTTTTGTATGTTTTCCTTCTTTTTTTTTTTTTTTTTTTTTAGAATGCTCGCAGAACTTCATTTGTTGCACAAATATGACAAGCCTTTAAGCCTCGTGACATTTGCGTCTTATAGCACGTATCAGCTCCCTAATGGAGGGTGCTGCCCTTTATTTTCCCCCTGGTTGCCCCTTCAAGGAAGCGTACATCGACCATACAAGGTTAGCTCTTCCCATCCGGTTCTGCCAACAACCAGACTTTTGATCGCAACCTCTTATCCTTTTTGCCTATAGGGCTTATAGTTACGAGGTTGCACCCTATGGGGTATCTTTGGGCCAAGTGCATCATTTGCCAAGACTTGTCAAAAATGGCAGATGTGGTTCAACCTCACCCGGCACTCTTGACTCAACCGTGTACCTCGGCGCCTTGATCGTTTTCTGCACTTCTTGGGAAAGATAGTATGCCTTAGTCTCCCAACCTAAATCCTCTTACACCGCATTTTATATTGCGTAATGTCGTTAGATTAGGTGAGAATCCAAGGTGTCTAACCCGGATAGGTACCCCATTATTGGGTTGTACCCCTAAAATTTTACCATGTACTAAGGGTCCTTGGTGGTGTTCCGGTTACCCTTAGCCACGTTTATAGGTACCCCCTTAAATGACGCACTTTAGGACTTTGCCTCTTACGAAATATAGCTTCGCGAACTAGGGTGTACGCCACAAAGGTTTGCCTGTATAAAATTTTCTGAGGCTCTCTTTATTTTTTGGAGGCTGATCAAAGATTGCGGTCTTTTATTCACAAATTAATGAAAGTTTAATCGCAATTGATTTTTGGCGGTATTTTTTCGCCTTTTTAAAAATTCATCGTAAATTTTTCATGTATATAAAATGTTGAATGTTTTCATGAAATGTTTAGTATAAGAAGTATGAGAAGTATCCATATCACATCTTTAAATCAAAATTATTCTATAGAAATATAGGAATTGAATTTTCTCTGTTTTTTGTAATTTTGAAGTCTTTGAAAAAATTTGAGATCTTTAAATTTTTGCGATAAACTCATTTTTGAATCTTGCGATTGTATCACTTTTCACCAATCTAAAAAATCTTTGAAATGTTTTGAAATCTTAGAAATTGTAGAAATTTTGCGAGTATATCGGTTTTAGTAAATAAAATCAAAATTCTTTTATCTTTTGTAAATAAAATATTCAGGGAAATGGTACTTACCTTTTTACGGCTTGTTGTTGTCTCTTACGAAGTATATGAGTTGCTTGATGGTTTATAAGGAATGAAGTCTTGTGATGTTGACTCTTGATCTGCCTCTTGTATAATGTTGCGTCATACCAGCCGCGCTAAGCTTCTTTTGCGAAGTAATCATGTTTAAGAAGTTTTTGTCTATGCGACTTGTTACCGTTCATGGACTTTTACGAACAGAACTTATTGCTGCGAAGTAATAGTTGTGCAAACATATCTAGTGGGCTGGGCTTGCTTCTACGAAACATATCTTTTCATGAACTTTGCTTGAACTTTCCGCTTCGTAAAAACTATTCTACTGTGTGTTATATCTTAGCCTTTTGCTTTCCTTAACTTCATGCTTATTCGTTACATGCAGTAATCAGGCTGGGACGTTTGGGGTTGATGAAATGGACTGTTATCTGCTTTATCCCGCTGGTGACCACAAAATTGACCTTCGCAGGCGGAGGGTTGTCTGCAGCTGATCACATATGACGGCTAATGATATTGATATTTTACTATTGTTTTCTTCCTTCAAGTGAACCTCTCAGGACTTCTCCTGAGATTGAGATGAAGTAAACTTCGTAGACACCTATTAATTGTCCTCTGAATTCTATCACATCCATAACTTATTTGCTGCAACTTTGCTCATAATCCTTATCGTTTGTGATTTTTTATTCTGTTATATTAATTTGATATAGTGGTTTTTGTGTTCCTTCTCTATATGCTGGAATGGGTTATGATTCGTGGTTGTTGGTGCTTTGCTTATTATTTATTGTTAACCTCTTGATCGAGTTTATAATGACTGCACTTCTTTTCACCCTTGTTTAGCTTTAGTTCTCCATAATTCTTCCCTTTGCTGAACCCGTTTTTGACGATGATTGCCTTCGTACTACTGGTTGATTATGATTTATTCGCACTATGAAGATGGTTCCCTGTGTGAGCATTCGCAGGTGTTGTTCGCAGGTGTGTTAATCATTCGTAGTATTTGTAAGCCTCTCAACTACGTTGCTCATTGCCCTTGAACTTTTATTGAGTTGGAAGAGATTTTTACGAAGGTCGCAATAGACAACATAGCCGCAACAGATTATAATAGTTTGCTGATGGTGTTCCAACTTCCAACTCATTTCATTTTTTCATGACTGCGAAGTTTCCGTCTCTGCTGGACTTTCAAGTTTGGTTTGAATTCGTTCTTCGCAGCATCGTTGTCCTGATGTTGTTAAACGTTCATATCAATGATTTTACAAATCTCTGAAAATTTCAAATATAAATTAGTAGCTTCCCAAATGGAAACTAGATTCAATAATAATATTGCACTTTAAGTTTAATCGACATAACAACTTTATAACAGAAAATGAAAGGATAAAAATATTCCCTTTTTATTATGCTGTCGTGGTTCTTGATTCAGTCGTTAGAATGAAATATGTACTTCATTTTAGAGCTGTGAACATTCGTAAAATTCGACCCCACGATGATAAAATTCTTTGTGCCCTTGTCATTGGTGTGTCCTTGTCCTTGCTAATCGACCATATATGTGTGAGGTTATTGATGTACGTCCTTAAGTTGGTGTTTGACTAATAGTCCTTTGTGTACATTTTGCTTTCGTCTTTCTCCCTTCTTTCTGGTTCATTCATTCTAAAAAGCTTTCTGCGAACTGTGTCGTCTGTACATTTTTCGAAGATGTACATTTTGCGAAGATGATAACTTACGAACATCGTGAATATCTCAAGGATACTTAATATCTCAAGAATTGCAGAATAGATTCTTAGTTGAAGATGAGAATAGATTCTTAGTTGTACTTCGCTGGAAGATCTGACGGGAAGACTTTGTTTTTAACTCTTCTTCCTTAATTGATCTTTGCCGGAACTTCACTCTTCACAATCTGAATTTTAACAAAATTCCTTTGCACCTTACAGAGAATTATCGTTAATTATCATATCGATCCCATAAACTCACAACAAGTCAGATTCTCTTAGCTGATTGTTTTTGAAACTAGCTTGATTCGTTTGCTGATAATGATTGTTAACTCCGCTGACCTTGATGATTCTCCTGGAGTTAATTCTCGTAGGTGGTACGGCTGTTCTTGAAAAGAATTTGTCTTATCTAGTGACATATTCTCGTAAAATTACTTAAAGAATTTGTCTTAAAGAATTGATCATTTGTCTTAATTTCGCAACAAATGATAACTTCACAAAATGAGTCTTGTTAAGACATTCTCGTAAGCTTGTTTCATGTTTGCGAAATAAAGCACACCATATAATTTCTTCTCTTCATAATTCCTGTTTTTAACTATATTTGTCATCTTCTTCCTGAACTACTAAGATACGTTCGTTGTTTGACGATGTAGAAAACTCCAGGAACTTCCATTTTTGTCTTCAAAACTCATAGATCCGGTACAATTCATCACCAACAGTAACCAATTTTTCTAACTTTCTTGAACCAACAAGATTAGGTCCCTGTTTCTAGCGCCAATTATGTAGTTGCGGATTATCTCACAACTACACCCTCATAAGAATCCATTAAAATGATTCCTAAATCTAATTAATTTGATATGAAACTAAGAATTAAAGTACTAAAATTATAAAAGTGACACAAAGATTTTTACGTGGTTCGATCAATGTGATCTACATCCACGGTTCTTCACTAGTGATTGTATGTAATTACATGATTGTACAATTGAAACTCCATTAAAGAATATTTGGAGCTCTAGAATTTTTTGGGGAAGAAGATGATAAAGAAAATAAAATCTCTCCTAATATTTTTTCTCTCCTCCTAAAATTATCTCTCTCTCTAAAAAAGACCTCTCCTGCTTCTCATGCCTAAATGTCTATTTATATGATCTTACAAAAGATGACAGTTATGTTGTCCCGCCATTTCGGATTTGAGAATTATCCTGCGAACCTTCGTAAGTTCACTTCGTGAACTTCTTTTGCTTTCCTCGTGATTTACTTTGCTCGCAAAATGTTCTTTGTTCGCAAGATGTCTTTTCTCTCCACAATTTCGTAAGTTATCATTTGTTGTGATATTCCGCTCCTACACCAGTGATGTTGTATTGAGATGCAGCTGAAGTTAACTGGTATTGCAGGGAATTAGTATAAGTTGAGATTAATGATTATGTTTTGAATGGCTGTAAGTGAATGTACTGGTGCAGAGTTGCAAAAAGGCTTAAAAATATGTAGAGAAAAGGCTTGATATGAATTTTGTGTCATGAGAATGTGTTGATGTTGTGAGAATTGTACAGGGTTGGAGTCGAGGTTTAGATGAGTTGTTTGTTTATACCGGAGTTATGGTGTAGCTGCAGACAGTGATAATGCTATTGTGTTATGACAGTTGGTTGAATTGAAATTGAATTGCAGTTGAGGGTTATATGTGTGAGATGTAGAAGTTAGATGTTCAGTGTGGAGTTGAATGTAAGATAGTAACTTCCCTTGGAGGAAAGGTGTTGCTTAGGCCTCTTCCTATGCAAATGCCAAAACATGATATTCGGCATATATGCACCCACTATGGGTATGCCAAACTGCCAAACTCATATGCCAATATGTTATTTATGGCATATAGGCATACACGACAGATTTTCCAGTGAGCGATAGAGTCTTGGTCGCTCGATGGTCAACATACCGCTCGTTAGTCTTCAAAGCGCCAGCGACAGTCAATTTATCGCTCGCTAGTATGATAATCGCTAATCATATCTTCATCTAACAGCTACAATTCCCCCTACAAATACCTAATTTCAACCAATTCCAACCCAACTTCAAATTCATTTCACCATGCCTAGTGCTCGCATAACCGAAGTGTATTTGACAACAGAAGAAACAACATGGATCATGATAGCGTATTTCCACATACCCACTCATAGAAAAGTGTTTTAGTAATGGATGACTCACAGATAGTTGTGGTATAACTTCTTAGTAAGGCATAGAGCAGTGGCCATATTTACTATTCCTGTTACAGAATCGACTCTGAGGGAATCCTCACTCAAATTCATCTTTTTCTTTTTTTATTGGTCATGTAACTTCTTAACTGATCTAATTCGCTACTATCAAGGTGAATTTTTAATGAAATGTAAATCTGGTTTCAATCTAAATATTAATTTAAAAGATAATTTCCATTAATCTAAAAAAACAAAATTATATTTCACATTTCAACTAAAAGAAAACATTTAAACTACTCATTTCCTTGTCCATTTAAAAGAAAACATCTAAACTACTCATTTCCTTGTCCGTTTTCTTGTCCATTTCCTCCCGGACCAAAGATCCAATTGCCTGCATTTTCTGGATCCATAGAGTTGTTCAACAAATTAGTTATGGTGCCGGTTTGAGACTCACTTGGTGGTTGAGTCTCATCAGAATCACCATAACCTTGATAAGAAATGGGAGTACGGGGTATGAGAACATTATACAAATCTTGAAATACGTGTGGTTGATATTGTTGCTGGAATGGTTGAAACACTGATGAGGTTGAGGCAATTGGGGTGTACATATTTTTTTTCCTAACTACTTACATGTTCACACCACCACCTGGAGTCAGTATTTCAGTTTTCAAATGAATAAACATACGTGTAGGAGTTGTATCCATGCCAATGTTTTCTTTAACACCATGTACTGCTTTACTTTCTAACACCATGTTTGGGGTTGAAATTTCTGGTACCTCCTCCATATGACGACTTTGCTGACATCCACGACTTTGTTGACTTCGTTGACTTCCACGACTTTGTTGACTTCGTCGACTTTGCTGACTTCCACTGGGATTCAATCCTCTACCAGCTCCAACACTGGGACTCATTGCTCTACCAGCTCCAACACTGGGACTCATTCTTCTACCAGCTCCAACACTGGGACTCATGTCATACATCATGCTTTCCCTCAATCTTTGCATGTCTTCCAAGTGCATATTCTGAAGTCCCTGAATAAGAGCATCATAATTGTTCAACCAGGTCTGATACTCCAACTCTGTAGCATTGACCCCGAGGTATGGATAAGTCCGAGTAGGTGCACTAGAAATAATTGGATAAGTAATAATCTCTTCAGATGTGTTGGATATAGTCTTTACTTCCCAAGAAAATGGTGGCATGTTTGAAAAAGAACTTTGAGAAGGATATGCAAATGCATCACCCATCTCTGGTGGAGGTTGGGAAGGAAGAAATTCAGTGTCAAATGGCAACCTACCTAAAGTTGGGAAATCCATCCGACCCAAACTTTGCGGTTGCATGGAAATATTTGGCTTAAAAATAGTATTAAACCAAGATAGGTACTCATTTCTTTCCATCGGCTCCTGGATCAATTCACCAGCTTCTTGCCAATGATGACCTTTCCTTATCAATTTGAAGTAATCGTCTATTGAATATTTGAACTGGGATAAGGGTTGACAGCTATGACTGATCTTCCTTGCAACAGAAGAAGCCATCTTTCACTATAATACCAAACACCCTTCTCAGAAATAGGGTTGTATAACACCATCCTTCTAAGGCTTAAATCTACCATTCGCTGACCTAGTTCTTCTTGGAACTCAGGTACTGCTTCATATGGCTATGAGATAAGGTTATGGCTTGTTCTAATTAACTGCTGGATCTTATGAACAATAGCAGCAAGTTGACCATCTTCAATCTGTGCAGCTTCCCAATTCTCAGAATCATACTTCCGTATGATCGGAAATACATTCGTATAATTCTTAAGACAAGGTTCCGAATCACGGAAATATGTATACCACCAATACTGAAAATAATAACATTCATCAGGTTAATAACTTTTCCATATGAAAATGACAAATAAATACATAATGTGAAAAATATTGGTTCTTACCTCCAGAACTCCCCAAAAAGCATTAAAACTATCTTTATCACACGTCGAGTTATCACTTAGGGCCATGTAAATCTCTGATAAAATCGCAGACCCCCAATCATATGTTGGTGCTTTCTCTAAATCTTCTAATGCTTCGAGAAACCCAATTAACACTACTGAGATAACATTTGGAAACAGACATTGGCCCAATGTCCACAATACAAACAGACTTTCTAGCTCCTCAAAATGGTCGGGGATCAAATATTGATTACCAGCTGCCCTGTTTTCATTCATTCTTATAGCATAACGCTGGAAAAAACTTTTCAACCCATACGCTTTTATTTGTCTATGTGTAGGATTTCCTCCTAATTCATTTGAGTATAAAGGAAGTCTTTCTTTCCATCTATCTTATGATAACCACTTTAGTCTATTAAATGGAAGTAAGTTCCCTTGGCATGGAATTCCGGTTAACATGTATAAATCTATCGGTGTAACTTCTATTAACAATAATTATTCATAATTAGAATTTGTTGATTTTTATGAAACAAAACACATAATCTAAAAATTAAATTACTAGAAAAGACTGACTTACCGCATTCAAAGTCTTTGAAAAAGAATGTGTTTGTAGTCTTCCACCATCGTTCTAAAATAACTTGAACACCTTGAGTCATGTGGTTTCTAGGTTGTATTTGATATAGATGTCGCCAAGGATATCTTCTCACTCTCTCTTGAACAGCAGGAGGAAGTAATTGAAAAATTGTACGTAACTCACTTCATCCACCTCTTAGATTTATCGCGTTACATCGCCCCTCATGATCAGAAAGGTGATTAGAGAATACACCTTCACCGGCTACTAGTCTAACATTATTAAACTCATAATTTGTATCCACAACAAAACTTACTCCACTGCCTGGGGTACTAGTAGATACTTTCCCTTTTCTGTTTCTTTTTTTGTCTCCATATCTGTTTAATAAAATCAGTAGTTTTCAGAAGAAGAATTGAGAAGAGTTTAGAAGAGGTGGGAGTATAGTTGTGGTATTTATAGGCATCATAAACTCGAACGGTGGCGATATTGATTATATCGACAGCGATAGGGGTAATATCGAGCGATAAAGACTTTATCGCTGGAATTATTATGAATATCGCTCGCTAGGGATTAGATCGCTCAGCGGTTTCCCCATAGGGGTGAAAATGGTTTGGCATGCCACCTGGCATGCCAAACACCATTTTTTTTGGCATGTGCATAGGAATAGGCCTTAGAGATGCATTTTTGCAGGTAATATTAATTTGTAGTTGTAAGTAAATTATGAAGTTTAAGTTGAGAATTGTATTATTGTGATTTTTTAGGAAAAGAGTTAAAATGGATGTATTAGGATTTTGGAATGTAAAGTTTGTTATTGTTACACCATGATGGTGCAGCAGAGAGTTTGGCCTGTACAAGGGCCTTGGTTTGTATAACCTGAATTAGTCTTATTGACTAAGTTGACCCTGACCGGTTCCTATTTGACTCAGTGGTCCTTGGCCGAGTTAAATTTTGACCAATACTTGGATTTTGACTTTGACTTGAATTTTTACTAGACTCTGACATGGACTTAGACGTTGACTGTTAAGTTGACCTTGAACTGTTAGTTTGACCATTAGCGATTGCCAGTTGACTATGATGAACCCTATTTTCCTAAATTGATGTTTTGGACCTCTTGTGGTCCGAATTAGCATTTGGTTCCTTATATAAAGTTGTAGATGTTCATAAGACTTAGTTATTGGACTATAGAACCAATCTAATCAGAATAATATAGATTTAATATGCTAAAGATGGATAATGAAAAGGTGTAGAACCATATATGGGCTTAGAACCATTAGATAGACTTGTATGATTTTTGTGTGAGCCACTTTGGCTAGATTCTTAGATTTCTTGTGTGATTAACAGTTAATATATATTAACAACCATCGATTCAAGGATGAACCAGTGGATCGCGGATCTCGAGGTAGGCATGGCTTGTCATCAAAAGAAGTGGGAATTTATATTTAACTCTTTTGTGATTATTGTTGTTTTGTTTTACCAAAGTTTATGGTTAACAAATTCATGCATTTTCTGTTTGTGTATTGCTTGCATTGTTTTATTTTAAATTCCAAAAGTACTGTTATTTCTTTTAATCTTTCATTTTTTTGGAAAGGAATTGTAGTGCTTTGTTTGTCTTTATGATTTGTTTGGGAAATAAGGATTTCCATTTGATTGCCTGGAAAATGAGAATTTCCATATGTGGTATATAGGATACTTCTCCTTCATTTATACCTACTTACTTTTATTGCAATAACTAGGTGTGGGACGAGGCACCATATATATATATCTAGGTGCGGGACGAGTCACCATAATAGTAAATTGTTTGGAAGGAGTTAGATCCGTATACATGATTGTTTACCTATGTGAAATTGGTTGCGTTTTAGTGTTTAGGGAAAACATGAATCACTTTCAAATCATTTTCAATGATTACTTGGAAGTTAAATGTTATTCCTACTGGGCACCCCTTTTAGGGATGATGTTCTCACTCATTCCCACTTTCAGTTTCAGAGACAGATCAGAGTTGCGCAACGAAAGCTTCGAGGATTCGAGTCATTTTGTTAGATTACTTCGGCTTTGTTTATCATGTTGCATATTATATTTGTAAACCAAATGACTAATGTATATGTATCATTTGGGAGAATTTCTTGTATATACATATTTCTGAGCGGGGCTAGTTTTGGGTTAAGTTTTGTAGCGAATTTCTTAATTGAATGTTTAACTGAATGATTTAGATTTTTAGTGCCTCTTTATTTAGTAAATCTCTTAGATGAGTCAGCTTATATCTTTGGGGGCGCTATAGTGTTGGTATCAGAGCTCACTATTAGATCTTATATGGGAAAAGATAGGAATTAGCCGGTGCCAGTTAGTGAACTAGATTAGTTTAGAACTGGGTTGGGTTGTGATATAAATCTTAATCACTAAAAGCTATCAATAAATTAAAAGATTTGTTTGATTGATTGATTTGTTTGTTTGTTTATTTGTATATGTAATGAAGTAAAAACTGTAGGGTATACCAATAACTTTACTAATAAAGATTAGAGAAAAATCAATCGAGAAAAAAAAAATGAACACGTAGACAATTCAATACTAAAAATTGTAAGATTAGTATTATTGATAAATCTTGAAAATCGCATATAATTTTATTGAGTATCTTGACTTATATGAAGAATCAACAGTTTAAAATTACATAAGTAGGATTCAATAATATTTGTAAGAGCACTTAGAATAATACTTCGACCATCAGTGTTAATAATAAAAATATCATAATAGTCACTATAAATGAAAATTGTAGTAATAATAATTTTAGTGAAGTAATGTTAGCATTTATCAATTAGTATCATATTTAACTTAATTTAACTAAAAATTTCAATAAAGATATATAACGATAAAAATAAAAATAATTATATAATAATAACTATGATTAAATATTAATTTTTGTAAATTAAACTAATTACAAGTTAAGGATAAATGTTTTGCATCTAAACTAGATAGTTAAAATGATAGGTATTAAATGTTAGACTTGAAGAAAGCGAGGATATAATATATAAAATAAAAAGACTCAATTTGTTAGTAATTTTGTACATAAATTATCTTTAGTTTAACAAATGATCCAATAAATCTTTAAAATGAAACAAATATACGTGAAGTAGTAATAATAGTATTCGGATACTTAGTGTAATATTAGAACTAAAGAAAATAAATTCGCATATTGACATGATCCTTCTTCGTAAATAGATTCAATCGTCTTTTGAAATGGAAAAAAAAGAATGACGAACTTATATTGTTAGAATTTAAATTAGTATTATGTTGAGCATAACTTAAATTAAAATCTCATTAACAAATGTATAGTTACAAAATAATGATTAGGATTAAATAACTATGATTTTTTTTATTAGTGCTTGATTACGGTTAAGTTTTGCTAAGTTAACTAATAACAAATTAGAATTATATATTTTGCGTTTAAACCAAATAGTTAATTAATATTAAGAACGTGAGGTCATATAATGCAAAAAAATAAATAAAGATTAAACTTGTTAACGATCTTATACCTAGATTATCTATAGTCCAATAAATGATTCACTAAATCACTAAATTATACACATGAAGTGATATTTATAATACTTGAATGCTTAGAACAAAATGAAACTTAAAGGAGAATAAATTTGCCTATGAATAAGATACTTATTACCAATAGAAAAATCTAAAGACTATTAAGACATTAAAACTTTATGCGGGCCCAAAATTTGAATCATATTAAATTACCAATGCTAATATATTTAACAAGATATAGTATACATATTTAGTATGAATAAATAAAATCTATTATGTCAATCTTTACGTGAATGTAGAGTTATAATTAGAAGATTAAAGCTTAGTGTACTAACTGGACTCTTAACTTAAGAATAATGAAAACGACATATAATTAAGACAATAATTTTTGATAAGATAAGCAAATAAGAATGCTATATAATACTAATTACTATAAAGTTTAGAGTTATTGTAAATATCATTTGGATAATAATTATAGGATAGTATTAGCAAAATATAATTTTTATTAATAGTACAACTTAAGGATTATTTAGCAATAATATAAATTTAAGGAAATAAAGGTAGATCAAATCAAATCTAGTATTAATTATAAAATTAAACTTGGCATTATGATTAATTACAATTAACTATTATCGGTCTAAGAAATAAGAAATAAAGGTAACAATTATAATATTAATACCAAATGGCTATGAAAGAAATTGTTAGCAGTTATTTACTTATATATCAAGTCACATGTTGAAATAAACAAAATAGATACATTGAACATAATAATAGTAACATTTGGATAATGATTATAACATTAGGTTATTCTTAAATAGTACATGAATTTAGAAATTATATAGTTATAATAATAAATTTTCATTTTCATTTGAAATTAAAATTAAAATTCGATTCCATTAAAATAAATAAATAATAATAATGATAAATAAAAATAAAATAAAATTTGATGACTAAATTGTTTAAAATGATGTGAACTATTTATGAAGTAAAATTTTAAATTACACCAGTTAAGATAAAAGTTTAGAAACTAATTAATCTTAATAAATTAATACTTAGTTAATCTAGCACTTGGGAATAGTGAGGTTGGTAATTCTGATGTGTTCGGGTGATACTTGTTACGTAGGAAGGCATTGTCAGGCGTCATGAACCTAGACAGGGCAACTACATTCTTATATCACTAGGCATTGAAGGGAGGCTTGCTTCTATTAGTGAACTGATAGATCCAAAATTTTACTTAGAATTTTATGATAGAGTATCTTCTCTCGTAATTAAAACTAGTAACTTATTGAAATAGAAACTAGTCTTTTGAACCTAGAGCCACAAATTTTAGTTGTAGAAAGCCTTATAGGTTTGTGTTTTGTTTCTTGTTGTTTGCGCTTAGACAAGAGATATGATTTTTCTTTAAGGTGAGGGAGTTTTTGAAGACCATAAGGATGGTTTGATTTTCGAGGTCGAAAATGTATAAGGTGGGGAGAATGTAAGGACCCTCAAGCTCGTCAACGTTATTATACTAGTCAAGAGACATCTTAGCCAGTAATAACTCGATTAGTTTAACACGAATATTAATTAATAGGAAATAATCTAACAACGATTTAGATACGAAACTAGTATATTTAAATATATCTCGTAAAGTTACGCGGAATGGACTACTCAAACATGTCGATCGGACACCAGACGAAGAAGATATCATCAGATTATTATGAAGGGTAGAATTGTCATTTTGATCTTAACCACCTGGCTGCCCTTATCCTTTTCTCGAGTGCCTTTAGCAATTTTCGCCGACCTTATCTCCAAACGGATCGAAGAGAATAATCATTCTCTTATTATTCTTCTTTTTCCTTCTTTTCTTTCTTCTTTATTCTTCTCTTTCATTATTTTTGTGTTATTCTTCTTCTGCGAGTTTTAGAGAATCGAATGGAAGTTCTGTGATCAGCAGAAGGTGGAGAAGATCCTGCAGTGGTCATCGGTGATGGTGATGGTGTCTGTGGTGGATCTAGACTCGAATGAGAAGGAAATTTGGAAGCTAGGGTTTTTACGAAAAGCTCAGAGAAGAATTAAGAGATGGAATTGGTGTTCTAAGAGAAGAAATTGAGATGGGTTTATGTTATATTAAAGTTCTGAAGATGATTCAGTGATGAATTAAAGAATTAGGGTTTTGATATTGATATTGAGTGCATGTTGAAATTGATAAGTGATTCGGGTTGTTGTTAGATGGAGATCGAGAGGGTTGTTGTATGATTGATCTAGAAGAGTTGTGTTAGTGAAGAATCATGAGTTAGGATTTGATTATGTTTTAATGAAGGTTGTTGGATGTTGGCTGTGGTGAACTGACATATAAGGATGGAGATTGTAATGGTTTGTTGTGTGAAATCTTCTAAAGGTAATTGTTTCTTAGTTAATTAGTGAAATTATTCGTTGTTGATTCTATATGATGATTTATGAAATGATGAATCCCATATGGGTTTAGTTAGATTGAATTTGAAATGGATTGTATGAGTTTCTAGTGACTGTGTTGTTGTAATTTGATGATAGTTCAAGTTGATCGAATTCTGGGAATGAAATTGAGAAAATTCAGAGAAGCTGGTGAGGTATTTACATTGTTGGGTCTATGGGTTTGTTCATGAATTATGGTCTGAGATAGCTATGGCGGTTTGCCAAGTGTTATATGGATTTTAGATGAATGTTAAGGAGACACAATTACATATATGTATTTGATGTTGATTGAAGTTGTGTGATTGTTAAGGGACTCACAATTAAGTTAGATGAATGAGGTATGTGATAGAGATGAAATTGTTTATCCAGTGATGATGTATTGAGATGCACCTGAAGTTAACTGGTGTTGCAGGGAATTAGTATAAGTTGAGATTAGTGATTGTATTTTGAATGGTTGTAAGTGAATGTACTGGTGCAGAGTTGCAAAAAGGCTTATAAGTATGCAGGAAAAAGGCTTGATATGAATTTTTTGTCATGAGAATGTGTTGATGTTGTGAGAATTGTACAAGGTTGGAGTTGAGGTTTAGATGAGTTGTTTGTTTGTACCGGGGTTATGGTGTAGCTGCAGAAAGTGATAATGCTATTGGGTTATGACAGTTGGTTGAATTGGAATTGAATTGCAGTTGAGGATTATATGTGTGAGATGAAGAAGTTAGATGTTCATTGTGGAGTTGAATGTAAGATAGTAACTTTCCATGGAGGAAAGGCGTTGCTTAGAGCTACATTTTTGCAGGTAATATTAATTTGTAGTTGTACGTAAATTATGAAGTTTAAGTTGAGAATTGTATTGTTGTGATTGTTTAGGCAAAGAGTTAAAATGGAGTATATTAGGATTTTGGACTGTAAAGTTTGTTGTTGTTATACCATGATGGTGCAGCAGAGAGTTTGGCCTGTACAAGGGCCTTGGTTTGTATAACTTGAATCAGTCTTGTTGACTGAGTTGACCTAGACCGGTTCCTATTTGACTCTGTGGTCCTTATCCGAGTTTACTTTTGAACAATACTTGGATTTTTACTTTGACTTAGACTTGAATTTTGACTAGACTCTGACCTGAACTTAGACGTTGACTGTTAAGTTGACCTTGGACTGTTAGTTTGACCGTTAGCGACTGTTAGTTGACTATGATGAAACTAATTTTCCTAAATTGATGTTTTGGACATCTTGTGGTCCGAATTAGCATTTGGTTCCTTCTATAAAGTTGTAGATGTTCATAAGACTTAGTTATTGGACTATAGAACCAATATAATCGGAATAATAAAGCTTTAATATGCTAAAGATGGATAATGAAAAGGTGTGGATCCATATATGGGATTAGAACCATTAGATAGACTTGTATGATTTTTGTGTGAGCCACTTTGGCTAGATTCTTACACTTCTTGTATGATTAACAGTTAGTCTATATTAACAACCATCGATTCAAGCATGAACCAGTGGATTGCGGATCTCGAGGTAGGCGTGGCTTGTTATCAAAAGAGGTGGGAATTTATATTTAACTCTTTTGTGATTATTGTTGTTTTCTTTTACTAAAGTTTATGTTTAACAAATTCATGCATTTTACGTTTGTGTATTGCTTGCATTGTTTGATTTTAAATTCCAAAAGTACTGTTATTTATTTTAATCTTTCAATTGTTTGGAAAGGAATAGTAGTGCTTTGTTTGTCTTTATGAATTGTTTGGGAAATAAGGATTTCCATTTGATTGCCTGGAAAACGAGAATTTCCATATGTGGTATATAGAATACTTCTCCTTCAT
The DNA here is from genome assembly GCA_023529315.1 of Papaver bracteatum. Taxonomy (NCBI): domain Eukaryota; kingdom Viridiplantae; phylum Streptophyta; class Magnoliopsida; order Ranunculales; family Papaveraceae; genus Papaver; species Papaver bracteatum. The sequence goes on along the minus strand of JAJJWX010002350.1, from coordinate 290,433 downwards.
TTATACCTACTTACTTTTATTGCAATAACTAGGTGCGGGACAAGTCACCATAATAGTAAATTGTTTGGAAGGAGTTAGATCCGTATACATGATTGTTTACCTATGTGAAATTGGTTGCGTTTTAGTGTTTAGGTAAAACATGAATTGTTTTCAAATCATTTTCAATGATTACTTGAAAGTTAAATGTTATTCCTACTGGGCACCTCTTTTAGGTATGATGTGCTCACTCATTCTCACTTTCAGTTTCAGAGACAGATTAGAGTTGCGCAACGAAAGCTTCGAGGATTCGAGTCCTTTTGTTAGATTACTTCGGCTTTGTTTATCATGTTGCATATTATATTTGTAAACCAAATGATGTATATGTATCATTTGAGAGAAGTTCTTGTATATACATATTTCTGAGCGGGGCTAGTTTTGGGTTAAGTTTGTAGAAAATTTATTAATTGAATGTTCAAGTAAATGATTTAGATTCTTAGTGCCTCTTTATTTAGTTAATCTCTTGGATGAGTCAGCTGCTAGCTTTGGGGGCGCTACAGTCTGCTTGGTCTCAACTATACGAAGTTGGTATTAGATTTTGTTTAGCGTCTTATTTCTGAGAGTATTCAAAACTGGACTAGGTCCCGGAGTTTTTTCTGCATTTGCGGTTTCCTCCTTAACAAAATCTTGTTGTGTCTTCTACTTTGATTTCCACATCGTATTTATTTATTATAATAAATTAAAATACACAAATACGTTAACTCTGTAATACTTATAGTGATCCTATATAGTTTGGTTATTACGAACCTATTATCAAGTAACACATTGTGTAAGTGTATTGTCTCGATCTTGTATCCATAGTCAATCACACAAGTTATCTTGTTGTTGTATTGTCTCGATCTCGTATCCATAGAAGATCACACGAAGTGTGAACCGAATCGTAGTATTGTCTCGACTTTGTCCATAGATGATCATATTCGGTAGAGGACTTATAGGTTGAAATAAAAAGATTGTGGTGTATTTTGGTACCCTCGTCTTTTCATACTCATTTGGTGTTTATAATTTTATATTGCATGTGTCTATGTTGCAGGAAATAATGTTGATTGTTGTCTACTATCCATGGTGTTTGTTTCCTTAACTTGTTTTCTAATGCAATGCAATGTTAATAAAACTTATAAAAATATAGTTGTTTAATGACTGAAATAGGTCAATTTTCCTACTTTTAGTAAGAGGTAGTGGTGGTGAAGGTATAGGTTTTAGAGGAAGATTTGGAGCCGACGATGGTGGTGGTGGTGGTGTTGGAGATGGAGGTAGTGTACTGGTGGAGGGATATGTATTGAATGGGTGTAACAGGTTGTATAATAATATTTACATAATAATTTGAGCCTACTGTATCGAATTGGTGATATAACACGAACTTTAGATCTAACTCATTTAGTAACATCTTACATGGTAGTTTTTGCAGATTACTTGGTGAGCATTCAAAAGGCAACAACTATTTTGGAAAAAGTTATACCTCCTATTAGGGGTGAAAAGTTCATTCCATGCTTTACGTTTGAAGATGTTTGGTATAGACGTCATTTTTTTGGTTGATGCTTATGGTATTCATTACAGTTCTCTTATGAATTATGATTTTCAATTATTTTTTCACAGTATTGTTGCTTAATGGTGTCAACTGCATATTCCCTGATGATAGATTATTTGATAGATATATAGAGGCATTTGAGGGGTACAAATTTGTATATTGGAAACCATATTCTGAAGTTTAATGCATAATTTAAGTTTGTAGTGATTTTCATTCATTGCACTGTCAATCACGTGTATATATATATATATATGTGCTTTTAATTTTGGTGTGGGCGTGTGTTAATTTTTCTTATTGCATGCATTAAATATGATGTCTTCAGACTTTGGGAGTTCTTAAAAGAGTTCTCGTGTATAGAGGGTAAGCGTTGGTAGAGATATTATATTTTAAAATATGATCCTTTCAGACTTTAAGGGTACACAATCTAATTGGATGTGTAACTTCTAGTTACACATGGTAATTACACATGGTAATTCAGTATGTGAGTGCTAGTTACCGATGCTAACTGAATGCGTAAAAGTTTGAGTAAACTTGATATCATGCATAGTGCAGTTTACTAGTTTGCGTATATGCCTGAACCAGTTACAACCTGGGTATTAAATGTTGTATCAGTTTGGTTGTTGCTCTAAAACCTAATAGTTGTTGTACCTTTAAATTTTGTTCGATACTTGTTGTTGTACATGAATTTTCCTGTTAGATCATAGCTAGGTTGAACCTACCAAGCGTAGGTATGTCAAGTTTGGTTGTCATATTTTAGTATCAAAACTCATCTAGGGTTTCTTGATTAAATACTAGAGTCAACTTCGTTTATGTTTGACTAGAAAGTCTAGGAATGTTGAGACGTAAAAGTATTACTCCGAAGACCTGAAGAATGAGAAGACGTAACGACTGCAACGAAGACATCATCCTTCCACTTGAGGTTAGTAATACTGACTTGACATTTTTTTCATTCCTAACGTATCTTTCAAGTAGTATTATATTGAAAACATAACATGCAAAGTTGTAGATATATAATACTCTAGTAGGAATTTATTGAACTACGAAGTATAAACAAAATTAATTGAATGAATCCGATTTTTATTTAAAAAAAATGTATAAATGCTCATCTTTTGGAACTTCGTAAATACGACATCAACATAATCTTTGTATTTAGTTACTTGATTATGTGTAAGATATAAGTGTTCTTTCATCCTTGAAAACTATGTATTATTACATTGGTTTAAGGAAGTAGATGTATGTGTTAGCATTTATGTGTTTTGCGCAACAAATCTCCATTTGGTTAAACTAATCTTGTTTATACTATGTTAGGTCGGATTAGTCTTAATCCACATTAAGGCATGTTTATGGTATTAATCATTCACTAAAGACTAGCTTAAGGTTAATGCTAGATAAGGTTGAGTCTAAGCATCACATGCCTTTTAGCTTGACATGTCATATGAGTTGTCCAATGTAGCCATGAGGTGTCCTCCAATTCATGATGGAAAGCTTGGAGTGACATGTGGAAAGCATTGTAATGACCCTCAAGCTCGTCAACGCTATTAGAGTGGTCCAGTGACGAATTACACGATAATACCTCGATTAGTCTAACACGAACGTTAATTAATACAAATTAATATAACAACGATCTAGATACGAAACCAGTACCATTGGATGTATCTCGAAAAGTTATACGAAATAGTAATCTTGGATACGAAACCAGTACCATTGATAGTGTACCATTCGGACACTAGGTGAAGAAGATTTATCAATTTGTTTTCAAAGGGTAAAATATTAATCTTGGATTTGGTCCTTATGGATGCACGTGTCAAAGTGAGTGGGTGACTCAGCTGTTTGGGTCGGCATTACCGAGATTAAATCGAGAAGATAAGCACAAATTTCTTATTCTTCTTCTTTCTTCTCGTTCATTCTTTCTTTCTCTCTGTTTCTTCTCTGTTCCTCCTTTTCCAGCGAATTCGAGAGATCAAGTGAGAGATTTCTTATAGTTATAAGGTGAAACCGATCATGAGGTAACTATTGGTGATATTGGTGGTGTCTATTGTTGATTCAAATTCGAATTTGAGAGGAACTGAATTCAGGGTTTCTCTGTAAATCGATGAGGGTGAAGATGATGATAATATTAAGCTTGGGAGATGAATAATAGTACTTCTGAGAGATGAAGAAACGAGAGTTGAGGTTTAATTTATGTTTGAAGTTTTTATGGAGAAGAATCAAAGAATTAGGGTTTGGCAGAAGACTGTGTAAGCTCGATTAGAAGACGAATTTTATGCTTTAAAAAGGGGATTTGAGATGGGTACTGGTTGATTGAAAAGTTAGGGTGTCTAAAGGTGATTGAGAAATAACTAGGGTTTGTTAAAAAATGCAGGGGAGATGAAATTAAGGTTGTAAATTAATGAGTAGAGATGTGTTTGGTTGAGATGAGAAGTTAGAAGTATGTTTTGGAATTCGAATTTGAAAATAGAGGATTCAGAATTTGTTATAGGGTTTCTGTGAGTTAAAGACGGATGAAGGTGATGTTTGAATTGTTGAGATGGTGGTGGTCTTGAGATGATTTCTCAATTGAACCAATGGAAGAAAGAGTTCGAATCCAATTGCTTGTGTAAGATTGTTATGAGGTAACTGGCCTTCTTTGTGATGTTAGTTAAGTTACTCATTTGAATTGTTGAATTAGTTGTTGGTTGCTGAGGTTGCAGATAATGTGAGTGGCTAGAGATTATGGTGTTCTGTGTGTGTTTGAAATTTCATAACTTGAGTTTGTTGTGATGATGTTAATCCAGCTAGGGAATTAGCCTTGTAGTTGATGTTGGTGTGTCTGTATATATGAGATTGTAAATGTTGGTCCGAGAAGTTGTTGAATGGCTGAGACTGGACATTGCAGATGGAATGATTGGTTATTCTGGTTTATAAGAAGAATCAGGGAATTGATAAATTATTATGCAGTCAGAAACTAGAACGGTGGAGGTTTTGTAATGTATGTACTGGTGGTAGAATGTTTGGGTATTCAGGCGAAGGCTAGATGTTATAGTTGAAGTTGTTCATGGCTGGTTTGGAGTTAGTAATGGAACTGAGTTTGAGTTAGTTTGGTGGGTGTGTAGTTATTATTGAGATATTGTAAGTGGTGATGTTGTAATTCATGGAAACATCCTGAGATGTGTAGTAAGTGATGATGATTGCAAGGAATAGCTAATAGCTCCATTAGAGGCTTGCAATTGATGTAGCAGGGAAACTATGTTGTCTTGTAAATAAAATTAGAGTTTTGTGTATTTAATGTTGGGTGTTGTTCTCTGTAATGTTATTGAAAGGTGATGGAACTGAGATGTAATGAAGCAAGCCTGAATTCAGGTTGGTAGTGATTATGAAGTTGTTTTTGAGTTTTGATTTATGAATTCGAATGATTGAATTGTTGTTATTTAGTTAAGAGTTATAAGAATGCTTGTAATAGAATTTTGAAGCTAGAGTGATGCACCATTATGGTGCAATAGTACCATAGGCCTATGCACTAGCCTGTATCAGATCAGCTAGTCAGCTAGCTGACTTATCTTGATGAACTTGTCTGACTCAGTATCTGACTGAGTCGAATCGGGTTGAATCGGATTTGACCCACTGAGTCAGTAGTCTTGACTCACTGACCATGGACCATGGACTTTGACTGTTAGTTAACCCTTGACTGTTAGTTCGACCGTTAATGACTGTTAGTTGACTTTGGTGGACTTGGGCTTAGGGCAGTTTTCTTAATTAGATGATTTGGACCTCTTGTGGTCCGAATTAGACTTTGATTTCTTCTACAAAGTTGTATATCTTCTTAAGACTTAGCTAATATACTATAGAACCAATCTAATTGAATTAGTAAACCTTAGATTTGCTAATATAGATAAATAAAAGTTGTCGAACTTTAAATGGGATTAGAACCATTAGTTATACTTGTATGATTCTTGTGTGAACCTTTTGGCTAAACTCTTAGAGTGCTTGTATGATTAACAGTTAGACTTTTAACAATGATCAGTTCAAAGAATGAACCAGTGGATCTTGGATCTCGAGGTAAGCGTGGCTTGTCATCAAAAAAGGTGTGGGAATGCATTTGACTCTTTTGTAATCATTATTATTGTTTTTATAAAAGGTTATGCTTAATAAACTCATGCATTGTTTGTTCGTGCATTTCATGCCTTGTTTAAATTGCATTACGATAATTATGTTGATTCTGCAAATCTTTCCATAATTTGGAAAGTACTTGTACTGTTTGCTTGAATTGTTGTGGGAAATAAGGATTTCCACTTGTGGTGTATAGGATATGCTCCTTCGCATTTATATCTAGTGCTTTTATGATAATCGGAGTGGAAGTGGGCTTCAATATTACTAATAGAGTGGAAGTGGGCTTCAATATTATACATTGTTTGAAGAAGGAGATACATGTTTGTTTATTTCAGTGACTTGGTCACTGTTTAATGCTTCGGAAACATGTAATGTTTTCCAAATATTGCATATGATTACTTAGAAGTTAAATGTTAATTATTCCCACTTTTAGTTTCACTGACAGATCAGAGTAGCGCAACAAAATCTTCAAATGTTGAGTTCGCGAGATGATTAACTTCTGCTATGTTTATTTTGTTGCATATTCTTTGTAAACCAAATCACTATTGTATATGTATCATTTGAGAGGAGATTTTATATATATGTATATTTCAGAGCGGGGCTAGTTTTGGGTTAAGTTGTAGTAGATTTTTTTTTTGTATTTGAATGCTTAAGTATTTGATTTAGATTCGTTAGTGCTACTTTATTTAGTAAAATTCTTGGTTTAGTCAGCTGCTAGCTTAGGGGGCGCTACAAAGTTGGTATCAGAGATCATTAGTAGATCTTATATGGGAAAGATAGAAATATCCATTGCCAATTAGTGAACTAGTTTAGTTAGAACTGGGTTGGGTTGTGAGATAAATCGTAATCACTAAAAGCTATCAATAATTAAAAGATTTATTTGATTGATTGATTGATTTGTTTGTTGATTGTTTGTAATTGTAATGAAGTAAAAATTATAGGGTATACCAATAACTTTAGGATTTGATAATAATTAATCTAAAAAGAAAGAACACGTAAACAATCTAATATTATAAAAATAATAATATTAGTATTATTGATAAATCTTATAAATCACATAGAAACTTACTGAACATATTGACTTATATGAAGAGTAAACAAATTATAATTACATAAATATTAATAATATTTTTGGGACTTTATAATATTGTAAGAGTAGTTAGAATAATAGTTCAACCATCAATGTAGATAATAAAAATATTATAATAACTATTATAGATGATAAAAATTTAATAGAAATAACGATAATTTTAATAAAGTAATGTTAGCATTTATCAATTAGTATCATATTAAACTTAATTTAACTAAGAGTTTCAATAATTATATGTAACGGTAAAAATAATAATTATGTAATAATAATTGTGATTAAATATTAAATTTTGTAGATTAAACTAATTACAAATTAGAGATAAAGGTTTTACGTTTAAACTAGATAGTTAATATAATACCTATTAGGTGTTAGACGTAAAAAGATGAGGATATAATATACAAAATAAAAGGACTCAACTTGTTAGTAATCTTGTACCGAAATTATTTTTAATATAACAAACTAATTTTATAATATTATTCATATTTCAGTTTACAGAATTGAATCAAGTTCATTCTAAATATGAACCAAAAAATTGGATGGGAGCCGAGCAACAAGCTGTGCTCCAACCCCTTTTTGAATAACCACCCCTAGCCTATGGAAAAGATAATCTCCTACATTGACATTCACATCATGACTAGCCATATAATTTCTCAATCTTTTCAAGAAATCTATTGTATCTCCACCCAACTCTCCCAAGGTAGTGAAAGAAAGAACCCCAAAGCCAAGCCCTTGAGCAGTGCACTTCTCTAGATATTTGTTGTTCTTTCGAGTAACATCCTTACTAATAGCTTGACCAGGCACAAAAGTGCGTACACCACCACCAGTAAAGGGGGAAACACCTGTTACGTCCAAACAAATGTCTCGACCATTATCCCAATTATGAACCAAAATATCAGCTGGTCTTAAAGCTAGACCACTATTGGAAATGAGGCCTAAATCAACCTCTTTTTTAGCCGGCACACTCGCACGATAACACATATCAGCAAAAGTGTCACGCACAAGATCATGTCTAAACTCAAGACCAACTTCATGAGAGCAGTGTAAGGCATGGTCACCGTAAATATCCATCTCCCCGTCGGAGCTGGAGCACAACTCCCCTTCTTCAAATAGTGGAATCCCAAGCCTATAATGAAGCACAACACAAAATTGGCTAGGACCAATTCTCTGATTAAGACCTTCTATGGGGATGGCCAACAAATAATCCTGTGCATGCTTGGTTTGATTACATTGCCAAAGCGAAATATCACGTTCAGACATGTTAAACTGGGAGGGTAGCTCTTTCTTCAACGCATCAAAGTATATAACCGCCAGGGAACTCATTGAGTGGGGGTGGGGGGAGATGTCATTAATGCAAGGGGGAGAAATAGCAGAACCACAAACCTGGTTGTAAGAATTCAAACCTAGCTCAAAACTTGGGCTTAAACCAGTCACACTAGCATCACGTAGAATCATGTGTTGTTGGGCCCGGGTTTGTATGATGGAAGCCAAGTAGCAATACTTCAAAGTGTCCTCCATCGTATACACACCAAAACCACCATGCTTGATTGGGAGAGTAGATAATCTCTGTTGGAGAAAACCATACCCGGGACCATCATCTGTAATGAGGTGGCGTAAAAATTTATTTAGATGACTATCAAATATTCTATGCGCAGCATGCAAATGTTCAGGCTTGGTAGTTCTCATAGAGAAATACAACCTTGACACACCAATACAGTTCCTCAGAAGAAGCAGTTCACATTGCGGATCCTTAATCTTAGTGATAACATCCATCAAATCAATAGTTTTACGCACCCTATTAACGACCATGTCACTTCAAAAGTTGGGATTCAGGCTGACAGGACCACCCAAAAGTTTCACACCCTCAACTGGTCTGCATATATCCGGAGGGAAAACACCATCTACCAGACCCCTATTATCAACAGTCGGCCAAAAAAGTTCAGTTTTGGAGATATTTAAGTGCAACCCCAAAGAAGAACCATCTTGTTGAATAATACGCAAGGCTTCCGCAAGCATTAAGGTGTATACAATTAGGGTGTCATCGTATAAATACCAATCCTGGAGATCTAGGTCATAATGCATCGCAATCTTGTGGATTAAGGGGTGTAAAACCAGAGCAAACAACAAGGGACCAAGAGGATCACCCTGTTGCACCCCCTTCGCAGATACCAGAGTTTTATCCATATAATATAATTTAGATGGCTTAGCATAACAAAACTCTACCCACCTGGATATCGAGGGGCACTGCTTTCTGACTTCATGTAGCATTGAAGTGTGGTCCACCAAATTGAAGGCGTTCGAAAAGTCCACCAAAAACATCGACTTGGAGCTAGAATCACCGTGAACCTCTAACAACATGTTAACTGAGTGAAGTATGGCTTTACCTCCACACTTTACCCCTACGCCAAACTGATAATCACTCAAGTAAGCTTCCATTTCAACACCTACGTGCGACGCCACAACCTTCGAAACCAGCCGTCTCCATATAGTCCCCACGGAAATTGGTCGAATGCCACCACCCGGTTTCACCAAAGGAGTGAGTGGAGTTGATGCTATAAATTCACCTAGGGATGGCGGACATTTCCCTACCATCCAAATATTAACAACGGCCGTAATAGAAGTGATCAGTTCATCCGAGACCGCTGCAGCAGAACCACTAAGCGCATCAACAAGGTGTTGAGCACGTAAACCACCCCTCCCACAAGATGTAACCTTTGGAAAACTTCTTATCTTCCCCAAAATCAAATCCTTTGAAGCAACAAAAGCATCTTGAGTCAAGGTGTCAGTTGTAATCGATAGGGAATGAGCAAAGGGGTGTTTGGATTGCAGTTCATTCAACTTCTCAGCACTGTTAGGAGCAATCCCATTAGAGGTTAGAGTTCGAATGTCAGCTGTATACAAACCACAGTTCAGCTTCTTACGACATAACCGTAAGTTAACAGCTTCCTGGTTGGTTTTCTTCTTCTTCTTCGCTTTACGCAGCAACTCTTCAAGTTCCTCTTTCTCTTCCAAAGCTCTCTGGATTAGAGTGATACATCCATTTGTTTCACCCCAGCAACTTAAGGCTGAATTGATATAGGCTACCTGCAGATTTTTTCGACAACCAGATTGCTCCTCCTGACTGTTCTTTGGAAAATAAGTGCGCAGGGTACAAACCGGGAAAAGCAAAAGTTGTATCCAAGGTTGTGAAATCGTAAATCGTAATGTAAATCGTTTTTTCAATTTTGTGAATCGAATCGTATATTGAATCGTGAATCGTAGATTCATTGTTGATTTTTGAATCGTATGTTTGTCCATAAATAATTAAATTATGTGCATGTATAACCTAAGTTACATGTAGGTTTATTATAAATTTTATATAGTTTCACATATTTCACAAACGCGCGACCTGGTGCAGTGGTTGTAACCATGTGCGAGTGCGCTGGAGGTCCCTGGTTCGATTCTTTCAATCAGTTTTCATTTTATACTTCGACAGAAAGTTCATTTTATACTTGTGAATCGCATAAAGTAAAGAGAATCTTCACGATTCAGGGTTAGATTCGATTCACCCACACGATTCAAAGCGAAATGCTACAAATTGACTCGAATCGTACGAGTTGAATCGTAACTCGTACGCTTTTAAAAGCCTTGGATGTATCCACACCGAAATATCACCAAGGAAGTTGAGTACCTTCTGGATAGTAGCATTGAAAGTCCTAGCGAAGTGTAGTTTACACTTTGTAGGGATGTTGGACACAATCGAGATTTGCTTATTTAGAACTTGGTCCAATAATTTCAGGGAAAGACACGATAATGGAGTATCCAGTTTAGCATCAGTGCAAGTCATGGGAACTGCAGGGTGAGGCAAGCCATGTATAAAAAAGTTTACACCAACTCCATTAAACGGACTGAGTATCACTTCCCCCTTATGACCACCTCCCTTGTCCCCTCTGCAATGTTCCTCCATGCCTGCAGACGCATGCAATCCATGCAGAGCCACATCTGTAGTTCCCTCAACACATCTTCCCAGGCATGTTAAACCCCAAAGTTACTTCCCAAGAGCTGTCTGCATTGGAGTTTATGCCTCTCATCTGGATAGTGCCTGTCTTGAAGGTGTTTGATCAATAAAGCACGGACATACCCTCTACCTCCTCTCCCATTTGTACATTTATCAAAGCCACGAAATGGGCATTGAATGAAGTTTCAATCATCTGAGGTTTGTGAATCATCAGCTGAGCAAAGATGAGAATCTTCAGTTGAGGCAGGCATTAAGAAAAACCCATTCAGCCAAAACCCTAACCAGAAAAGTGTAACAGAAGGTGCGAAAACCTAGGGTAAGTGGTTAAACAGAATCTCTAATAGAGGGGAATAAAATGAGAACGATTACAAGATTAGAGTATGGAGAGAAAATGGATTGATCAGATGAAATCCAATTCCCTCTCACAAGAACCCTAAAATCGCCCTCTAGGTTTTAAGGGGTATAGAACCGATATAACAAATGATTCAGTAAATCGCTAAAATGAAACAAGTATACATGAAATAGTAATAATAGTATTCTGATGGTTAGTGTAATATTGGAATTAAAAGAAAATGAAATTCTTACATTAATAGGATACTTTACATTATTAGCAAAATCTAAAGACTATGACGATATATTATAAATTTGGGGTAGACTCAAATTCAAATTATATTAAATTATCAACGCCAATATTTAACAAGATATAATATACGAATTCAGTCTGAATAAATACAAATCTATTATATCTTTATGTGGATGTAGAAATTATAATTAAAAAGATTAAGGCTTAATGTATTAACCAGATGATCAACTTAAGAATAATGAGAATAATAACACAATTAATAATATTATTTGAGTTAGTAAGCTAGTAACAAGTTTATGGTATATAATATTTGTAAAATTTATACATGGTAGTACACTAGACTTAAAATATCGGATATTATAAATTGACATGAAATCGAATTTGAATTACTTATATTGATAAAATAAATAAACGATAATAATAATAACAATAATTAAAAATCTTTGTAATAAATTAAATTTTGATGATTAAATTGTTTAAAATGCTATATAATTTATAAAGTAAATTTAGAGATGAATTAGTCATAATAAGTTAGAACTTAATTAATCTTGATAGATTAATCTAGCATTGGAGAATAGTGAAGGTTGTGTTCTCTCTGTTCGTAGGAAGGCATTGTTGGGACTGGCCAACCTTGACAGGGAAACTGCATTCAGAGGTGACCGATCATAGACGTTTAGTATAAAGGCAATTAGAAAGATTCGTAGGAATCTCCCTTATAATTAGAGACAAGTATGTTATAAGATAGAAATTATTGTAAGAAACTTAGACTTCCGTATTTGATAGAACTTAAAATCAACATGGTTGAACCTAGAGCTACAAATTTTAGATTTTATTTGTAGAGCCATATAGGTTTGTGCAATGTTTTATGTTGTTTGCGCTTAGACAAGAAATGTGAGTATTCTTTAAGGTGGGGAGTTTTCAAGACTAGAAGGCAGTTCGATTTTCGAGGACGAAAATGTTTAAGGTGGGGAGAATGTAATAACCCTCAAGCTCGTCAACGCTCTTAGACTGGTCAAGTGACGAATTAGACGATAATAACTCGATTAGTCTAACAAGAACGTTAATTAATATAAATTAATCTAACAACGATCTAGATACGAAACCAATACCATTAGATGTATCTCGAAAAGTTATACGAAATAGATTGCTCGCACGCGTTATTAGGACACTAGGTGAAGAAGATTTATCAATTTGTTTTCAAAGGGTAAAATAGTAATCTTGGATTTGGTCCTTATGGCTGCACGTGTCAAAGTGAGTGGGTGACTCAACTGTTTGGGTCAGCATTACCAAGACTAAATCGAGAAGATAAGCACAGATTTCTTATTCTTCTTCTTTCTTCTCGTTCATTCTTTCTTTCTCTCTATTTCTTCCATGTTCGTCCTTTTCCAGCGAATTCAAGAGATCAAGTGAGAGATTTCTTATAGTTAGAAGGTAAAACCGATTATGGGGTAGCTGTTGGTGATAGTGATGGTGTCTATTGTTGATTCAAATTCGAATATGAGAGGAACTGAATTCAGGGTTTTTCTGTAAATCGATGAGGGTGAAGATGATGATAATATTAAGCTTGGGAGATGAATAATAGTACTGCTGAGAGATGAAGAAATGAGATTTGAGGTTTAATTTAGGTTTGAAGTTGTTATGGAGAAGAATCAAAGAATTAGGGTTTGGCAGAGGACTGTGTAAGCTCGATTAGAAGACGAATTTGATGTTTTAAAAGGGGGATTTGAGATGGGTACTGGTCGATTGAAGAGTTAGGGTGTCTAAAGGTGATTGAGAAATAATTAGGGTTTGTTAGAAAAGGCAGGGGAGATGAAATTGAGGTTGTAAAGTAATGAGTAGATATGGGTTTGGTTGAGATGAGATGAGAAGTTAGAAGTATGTTTTGGAATTCGAATTTGAAAATTGAGGATTCAGAATTTGTTATAGGGTTTCTGTGAGTTAAAGACGGATGAAGGTGATGTTTGAATTGTTGAGATGGTGGTGGTATTGAGATGATTTCTCAATTGAACCAATTAAAGGAAGAGTTCGAATCCAATTGCTTATTTAAGATTGTTATGAGGTAACTGGCCTTCTCTGTGATGTTAGTTAAGTTACTCATTTGAATTATTGAATTAGTGGTTGGTTTTTGAGATTGCAGATAATGTGAGTGGCTAGAGATGATGGTGTTCTGTGTGTGTTTGAAATTGCAGAACTTGAGTTTGTTGTGATGATGTTAATCCAGCTAGGGAATTAGTCTTTTAGTTAATGTTGGTGTGTCTGTATATATGAGATTGTAAATGTTGGTCCGGGAAGTTGTTGAATGGATGAGACTGGACATTGCAGATGGAATAATTGGTGATTCTGGTTTATAAGAAAAATCAGGGAATTGATAAATTATTGTGCAGGCAGGAACAAGAATGGTGGAGGTTTTTTAATGTATGTACTGGTGGTAGAATGTTTGGGTATTCAGGCGAAGGCTAGATGTTATAGTTGAAGTTGTTCATGGATGGTTTGGAGTTAGTAATAGAACTGAGTTTGAGTTAGCTTGGTGGGTGTGTAGTTGTCATTGAGATATTATAAGTGGTGATGTTGTAATTCATGGAAACAACCTGAGATGTGTAGTAAGTGATGATGATTGCAAGGAATAGCTAATAGCTCCAGTAAAGGCTTGCAATTGATGTAGCAGGTAAGCTTTGTTGTCTTGTAAATCAAATTAGAGTTTTGTGTATTTAATGTTGGGTGTTGTTCTCTGTAATGTTATTGAAAGGTGATGGAACTGAGCTGTAATGAGGCAAGCCTGAATTCAGGTTGGTAGTGATTATGAAGTTGTTTTTGAGTTTTGATTTATGAATTAGAATGATTGAATTGTTGTTATTTAGTTAAGAGTTATAAGAATGCTTGTAATAGAGTTTTGAAGCTTGAGTGATGCACCATTATGGTGCAATGGTACCCTTGGCCTATGCACTGGCCTGTATCAGATCATCTAGTCAGCTAGCTGACTTATCTTAATGAACTTGTCCGACTCAGTATCTGACTGAGTCAACTCGGGTTGAATCGGATTTGACCCACTGAGTCACTAGTCTTGACTCACTGACCATGGACCCTGGACTTTGACCTGACCTTGGACGTTGACTGTTAGTTGACCCTTGACCGTTAGTTCGACCGTTAATGACTGTTAATTGACTTTGGTGGACTTGGGCTTAGGGCAGTTTTCTTAATTAGATGATTTGGACCTCTTGTGGTCCGAATTATACTTTGATTTCTTCTACAAAGTTGTATATCTTCTTAAGACTTAGCTAATAGACTATAGAACCAATCTAATTGAATTAGTAAACCTTAGATTTGCTAAGATAGATAAATAAAAGCTGTAGAACTTTAAATGGGATTAGAACCATTAGTTAGACTTGTAGGATTATTGTGTGAACCTTTTGGCTAAACTCTTACAGTGCTTGTATGATTAACAGTTAGACTTTTAACAAAGATCAGTTCAAAGAATGAACCAGTGGATCTTGGATCTCGAAGTAGGCGTGGCTTGTTATCAAAAAAGGTGTGGGAATGCATTTGACTCTTTTGTAATCATTATTATTGTTTTTATAAAAGTTTATGCTTAATAAACTCACGCATTGTCTGTTCGTGCATTTATGCCTTGTTTAAATTGCATTACGATAATTCTGTTGATTCTGCAAATCTTTCCATAATTTGGTAAGTACTTGTACTGTTTGCTTGAATTGTTGTGGGAAATAAGGATTTCCACTTGTGGTGTATAGGATATGCTCCTTCGCATTTATATCTAGTGCTTTTATGATAATCGAAGTGGAAGTGGGATTTAATATTACTAATCTGAGTGGAAGTAGGCTACAATATTATATATTGTTTGAAGAATGAGTTTTTCCATATACATGTTTGTTTATTTCAGTGACTTGGTCACTGTTTAATGCTTCGGAAACATGTAATGTTTTCCAAATCTTGCATATGATTACTTAGAAGTTAAATGTTAATTATTCCCACTTTCAGTTTCACTGACAGATCAGAGTAGCGCAGCAAAAGCTTCAAATGTTGAGTTCGTGAAATGATTAACTTCTGCTATGTTTATTATGTTGCATATTCTTTATAAACCAAATCACTATTGTATATGTTATCATTTGAGAGGAGATTTTATATATATGTATATTTCATAGCGGGGCTAGTTTTGGGTTAAGTTGTACTAGATTATTTGTTTTGTATTTGAATGCTTAAGTATTTGATTTAGATTCGTTAGTGCCTCTTTATTTAGTTAAATTCTTGGTTTAATCAGCTGCTAGCTTAGGGGGCGCTACAAGTATGACTAGGACCCACTTCTAGCCTCATAAGTTTTATAAAGGAGAAACTGTTTTCATCCATCATGAAGTAATGTGAGGATATAAAATTTGATAATAAGTCATAAATGTTTAAGTGTCTTGAGTGTTTCTATTTCCTTGTACTACAATCTATTTTAGTATGAACTCTATGTAGTGTTCTTGCTGCATATGGTACTGTTTTGTGTGTTGTTAAGTATGCTAATACTAGTTTCAAGTCTAATTTCAGCATGTAGTTATCTTCTATGATGTTTAGTGATAAAGCATAAAGGTTAAGGAGCTGAAATTCCAACATTCAACTTCTATTTCACCTAGTTATTACATATTCAGCTGTTATGGTAATTGTAAGGTTGGGGTTTTGGATTGTTTTCTCACATATGGTGGTTTGGTACTTCATACTTGATGTGGTGGGACTGCAAAATCGGTATAGCAAGTATTGGAGCAGTTGTAGAAGATTCGTATATCACAATCAAGGTTAGTTCACATCTGCGATGGATTTGGACTTCTCAAAATAGTGTTTTCTGTTCAAGTACAAGGTCTGAATTTTTTCTGTTTTGAGAAATTATAACTTGTAAAATCTGTAGCTTTCATTACTCGACTAAGTGTTGCAAAAGTGATGCTTTGAGAGTATGTGGAAGTGTTTTAATGAGAATTATGTGATTGTGGTGGTTTGTTTTGATTCATTCCGAAATTGTAAACACAAATCTTTCCCAAACGTGTTTTGTGTTTATGAAATTTGATGTGAATCAAGTCTCATATGAGTGAAAGCTTTTCATATGAGAATTTATTCTTAAAATTATTAGGACTCATTGTATGTCGTAATTTCTGCCCAAAGGTGATTTGCGATGATACAGAGTCTTGTTTTCGAGTTTAAAACGTTATTGTTTTGCTTATTGACATACTATTTACTTGGTTTAAGTTATAGGTGTATAAAGTGATAATAAGCATGTATGTGTTGTGTGAATATGAATTTCAATGGAATTGTGATTGTGGTTTATCATCAAGTTTATTCCATATTGTGTTTGAATCTGAAATTTATTGGGAGTGGTGTTTGTAGCTTGTTTATCATCATTCTCTTATTCTTGTAAGGTTTGTATGCTTATAAAGTAGTCTCTAGTTTGAGATAAAGAACGTGCTATGTGTTGTGCTTGAAGTTAATGGGAATATGATGTTTATGGCTTTATCATCATGTTTGTTTCGTTACTTTTTTAAGGTGTATATGCTCATAAAGTAATTTCTGTTATGAAATACCGTTCTCATTCGATATCATTAAATGTCCTAAAGTTCTTGGTCTCATTATGAATACGAGCATAGTGCTTAATTCGAGCAAGACAATGGGGATATCAATAAGGAGAAAAAGCGGGTGGCGTAAAAGCATATGTAGTGCTGCTTGTATGGATTCAAGCTAAGCCAATAAAGTTACAAGTGCAATTCAGCTGGCATACGGCTAAGCCAAATGAAATTTTCAAGTTCAGTTTGGTTTTGGTGTAAAGCTAAGCCAATAAAATGTTTTATGTTTTGAAAAATAAAATGTATTACTTGTGAATAGTAGTCCGTCTAATTTTCTGATTGTAGAAATGGCTTACGCATCTTAAATGTGACGTGTAGGTCTTTATAGTCGAAGGCTAGCATGCTATTTGACTTAAGTGTGCAGCTAGCATAAAAATTCTTTTATAAAGTTTTTAAAGAAAATTTTTGTTGCTTAAAAAAGTGGGAGATGTTAGCATTTATGTGTTTTGCGCAAAAAATATCCATTTGGTTAAACTAATCTTGTTAATACTATGTTAGGTCGGATTAGTCTTAATCCGTATTAAGGCATGTTTATGGTATTAATCATGCACTAAAGATTAGCTTAAGGTTAATGCTAGATAAGGTTGAGTCTAAGCATGACATGCCTTTTAGCTTGACATGTCATATGAGTTGTCCAATGTAGACATGAGGTGTCCTCCAATTCATGATGGAAAGGTTGGAGTGACATTTGGCAAGCATGACTAGGACTCACTTCTAGCCTCATAAGTTTTATAAAGGAAAAACTGTTTTCATCCATCATGAAATAATGTGAGGAAATAGAAGTTGATAATAATTCATGAAGGTTTAAGTGTCTTGAGTGTTTCTATTTCCTTGTACTACAATCGGTTTTAGTATGAACTATATGTAGTGTTCTTGTTGCATATGGTATTGTTTTGTGTGTTGTTGAGTATGCTAATACTAGTTTCAAGTCTAATTTCAGCATGTAGCTATCTTCTATGATGTTTAGTGATAAAGCATAAAGGTTAAGGAGCTGAAATTCCAACAATATGAACTTGATTCATAATCGAAAGGGAAATCATGATTGGTCTGGTTCTTTATTGAATATATTTTGGATGACCAATACAAGATGACAAGGTAGAACCTATCTTAACCGGTCATAGCCTATAATATGTAGCAAGGTGCAACCGTTCACAAGTTCATTCAGAAAGCAAGGTGTAATCGGTCACAAGCTACTTTGTGAAGCAAGGTATAACCGATACCGAGGAGCAAAACCGAGTTTCCAATATTCACATATATCTTTATGTTTTGTGTGATCTTGGAATTAGAGTTTGCTGAGAGAAACTTCGAGATATCGACATTATTTGAACATGTACATAACTCTTATTATTAGTTGTTCAAATATATTCCTTGATACTCAAGGTGATCCTGAACCGAAATATTGAAAAGCATTTAATTATGATTTTCATAATATATATTTTAACTACCAGCAATTAAAACATATCCTCTGGAAAACATTATTAGTTAATGTGCTACACTAATAATAAAATTTTTCTAAGAGAGATTTCTGAAATATGGTTTGACATTTATTGGAAATAGGAAAACCAAAATTATGTACTTTAATGAATATCTTGAGAATATTTTCGGTTTTGAAATTTCCTTGTTGTACAAACAACCTTGGTCTATAAATACCTGAGTTTGCATTTCTTGCAAACTATCCTAAGAGCCAGGTAAGCTTCATTCGTGTTGTTTCTGGTAGAGCCGTCTATCTGGATAGGAAAATACCCTAATTAGGAGAAATATCTTACGACCGCTCGTTTAAAGACTTCCGTGGAACCAAGAAGCTCTACGAGTATCGCTGGTGGGAAACTAGATAATTACATTGTTATTTTAGTTTTCGATTATTGATTTGATTGACTAACGGTTGTTGAAACTTTGATTGCACCTAGTTGAGAGCCTTGTCTTCTGACATAAGGGTCGCTCAAACTAAATGTTAAATCATTTCTTGGCCGAACTCACAAGTGTTTCTATCTCAAGCTTGTTGTCAAATTTAGTTGTCAAAACTATATCTTGATTTCTAGTTTACAATTAGTTAAGTCTCGGTCTAGGATACTGTAGTTGACAAACGAACCAGTCATCATTTACGTTCTACCATTTGAAGGAGAAGATCAACAGAAGATTTTAGAGAACTTCATTAACGAAAGGTAAGTGAAGACTGGACCACTTATTTCTCAAGTTATATTCACTTTTCTATCCTTGAGACGTTTTTCGCATAACTAATTAGACTAGCTTGCATATACAATAATTTCGAGTTAAGAACTAACTATTTAGTTTACCAATTTCTCGGAATATAATGACTAAGCTTAATGAACATTTTTTCATACGACCAATTTCGGTGGAGAACAATTTATTGTTCGGAACCAAATCTTGATTCAAGTATATCATTCGAAAATAGCCTGGAACAATGATATGTGTCATTGATGTTTTTCAGGAATGTTTCGAATTGATTTAAAGTAATAAAAAACTACTATATTCAGAATACAAGACAATGTTATCAGTCTTACAAACTAAGAAAACTGTTATATGTCTGAAGCCATATTACATGTACTCGTACACAATCGACTTTCAGATTATATGTCATTGACTTTCAGTCTTACATATTATATGTGTCATTTGAGAGGATTTCTTGTAGAGTAGCTATATATCGACTTTCAGATTTGTGTGATATGCATATTTGTATGCACATCATGGGAAAATATGTTTGTTTCGTAATCCGGACAGGTATGCATATACCTATGCAAACCATTTTGGAACTGCGGTAAGGGAACCAGGTTAAAGTATTCAAACCGGTATGTGAACCAATACAGTTCTATGTTCCAAAATCAATTTAGTACCCAAACCTGTAGCGCCCCCAAAGCAAGCAACTGACTAATCCAAGAGATTAACTAAATAAAGAGGCACTACGAATCTAAAACATTACTTAAGCATTCAATTAAGAGATTTGCCACAAAACTTAACCCAAAACTAGCCCCACTCAGAAATATATATATACAAGAAATCCTCTCAAATGATACATATATAATAGTCATTTGGTTTACAAACAGAATATACAACATAATAAACATAACAGAAGACTCAACGTCACAAAGCTTCCATTGCGCAACTCTGATCTGTCTCTGAAACTGAAAGTGGGAATGGGTGAACACATCATCCCTAAAAGGGGTGTCCAGCAGGAATAACATTTAACTTTCAAGTAATCATGGCAAGATTTGGAAAACAATAATGTTTTCCCAAACATTAAAAAGTGACCAAGTCACTGAAATAAATAAACATGTATATGGACAAACTCCTTCTTCAAACAATGTATAATATTCGTGCTAACCACACTCATTAGCTATTGATATCACCAAGACCATGATGACCCTCTCTAAGCAATAAAAGCTGAATTCATGTAGATATAAATGTGAAGGAGCGTATCCTATATACCACAAGTGGAAATTCGTATTTCCCATAATAAATCATATGACAAACAAACATTACAAGTCCTTTCCAACCATGAAAAGATTAACAAAATCAACCGAAGTATAGTAAAGCAATTTAAACAAAGAATGGAATACACACTAGATAATGCATGAGTTTGTTAAGCATAAACTTTTGAAAAAGAAACAACAATGGTTACAAAACAGTCAAATATATTCCCACCTCTTTTGATGACAAGCCACGTCTACCTCGAGATCCACGATCTACTGGTTCATCCTTTGAATCGATCGTTGTTAATATAGACTAATTTTTAATCACACAAAAACTCTAAGAATCTAGCCAAAATGGCTCACACAAGAATCATACAAGTGAAAACTACACACATACCCATTTTACACATTCTTCCCACTGTGAAACCCACGCTCAGAAATTCTTAGGCGCACACCCATTTTCGGAGAGAAAATTATTCTGGAACCCATAATTTATAAAATTCTGTTATCAATGTGAAATAAATATTGTGATGTTAAATCCGAGAGACCAAGAGAAGAATAACTAGGTCACGGTCTGAAGAGCAAATGGATTGAGGGTTCTCTTCTAATACGATGTAGAAATGGGTGTTGCTGCTAGATGAACATAGATCGAGATTCAGATGAGTTTAATTAGGGTTTGGTTCGAATTGAAATCACTGAGCAGCTGATGAATTTGAAGTTTGTGTTGGTGACGAAGACAAAAAGAGATGATGGATCGGAGCCTGATTTGGGTGATTAATCATGAGATCGAGATAAGAGATCAAATGGGTTGTGATCTGTGTATCTTCTTTGCGAAAGCTGGGAGTCCTGGAATTTCGTAGGAGTGGTATTTAGTCTTTTTAACGTTGGTGAAAATTACCTGGAGGGACTGGAAAATCTCATCAACCTTAAAGAGTTGTCAGGAATATGGCTAGGAACAGGAGGCAATACAGGTGGTGATTGTAAACTTGGAGAGCTTATCAACTTTCCCAAACTCAGAGTGCTAAAGTTCACGATTGATGATAATCCTGATGCTGATGTGTTCGGATGGAAATCTTACCCATTGCCAATTTCCGGTCAAGACTTTTGTTCGCTCGGTGGGCACACCAGGAAACCAAGCAAAAACCCTGAAAAACATCAATAGGGAAGAATTCAACACAAGAAAGCTTTTAAAGTTTTGAACATCTTTATTTTGTATGAATTATACCTCATTCTCCAGTCAACGTTGATGTCCCACAGAAAGATTATTAAGGAGTTGAACTCTACGAGAATGATGCACCACATGCCGAACTTCGATGCCCAGGTACTCTCATATTTAAGAAGAAGTTTTAGAGAAGAGATGAATGTAACCAAGATCGTGGTGAAATTCATAAATCCTGCAATAATTTAGGAATATCTGAGTTATTACAGAGCTAACAAAGAATTCAAAAATTCCCAGACAAGTAGAGGAAAAGTGAATGAACCATACCATTGATATATTGACCTCCTCCTTTCTTACCATCTTTATATAGACTTCTCCCCAGTTTGATGCATTGGATTATTCGGAGTACATACGGTAAGCATGTAACAATCAAAGAAATAAGGGAAACTATGAATTTAGGAACAGGTGGAACACCAAAAAGGTCTCGGTTTGTGTGGATGTTAAAATTGCAGGAATTATTGTGGTGTTGAATTGGATTGAAGAGATTATGGATGATGGGATTTCAGTAGTGAATAGTGGTAGTGGTCCCGGTGTTACAGCTCATGGGGTTGGCAGTGATGATGAAGTTCAAGTTATGCAAAAAATTTGTTGCATAACTTGTTATGCTGTCCGAAAAATGTTTGCATAACATGTTATGCAGCTATTGTTGTAGGTGCATGACAAGTTATGCAGCCTTTTTTTGTTTGCATAACTTGTTATGCACGTTATGCACCTATAAAAAAAAAGGCTGCATAACACGTTATGCACCTATAATAATAGGTGCATAACGTGTTATGCAGTCAAGAAAATGGATGCATAACCTGTTATGCATCCGAAAATATGATTGTATAATGCGTTATGCATCGAGAAAATTGCTGCAGAATCTTTTATGCATCGAGAAAATATATGCATAACATGATATGCATCCGTAAATATGGATGCATACTGCATTATGCAGTAATTTTTTTTATGTACGCACTAAAATCGACCAAAACAATGGTTAGATAACTTGTTATAGATGCATAACTTTGTTATCCAAATGAATAATTTGTTATGCAATCGAGAAAATGGTTGCATAATTCGTTATGCGTCTGCAGAATGTGTTATGCATTGTTTTTGGTGACTGCATAATGGTTATGTATCAAGTTTTCGAAAATTTTGCCTAAAATGAGGATCACCTCCGATTTTTTCGTGAAAAACAAAAATTTTATATTCTTGTTTGTACTCGTTACGTAGCTCTTTTAAAAAGATTTCCAACGATATAAAATTTGTAAAATTCTAAGGCGCGGATTATTAGATATGTTATGTCCAAGTTGCGCTTCCAATTATACCCCTGAAAAATTAGGCTGCATAACGATTTATGCCTGAAAAGATAGTATGCATAACGAGTTATGTATTGATTCCCTAATAATTTCATATAATTATGGGTGTGACAGTACCAAAAATTAATTGTGGGTTTGACAACGAGAATATTATTTTTTTGGGTCTCCCCCTAATTTCCCCATCATACAAGTCTAACTAATGGTTCTAAGCCCATTTATGACTTT
Source organism: Papaver bracteatum (assembly GCA_023529315.1). NCBI lineage: Eukaryota > Viridiplantae > Streptophyta > Magnoliopsida > Ranunculales > Papaveraceae > Papaver > Papaver bracteatum. The sequence goes on along the minus strand of JAJJWX010002350.1, from coordinate 267,343 downwards.
CCACCTTTTCATTCTCAATCTTTAGCATAACTAAGGTTTAGTAATTCAATTAGGTTGGTTCTATAGTCCATTAACTAAGTTTTATAAAGATCTACAACTTTGTAGAAGGAACCAAAGGTCAATTCGGATCATAAGGGTCCAAACATTCAAAATATGAATACTAGGTCTAAGCCCAAGTCCACTAAACTGGCCCATTAATATAAGGCCCATTCCAACTAACGGTCAATAAAGGTCAAAGTGACGGTCAATGGTCAACTAACAGTAAACGTCGGTCAACATAGTCAATGTCAGGTCAAAGTCCAGGGCCAATGGTCAGCGAGTCAATACTAGTGACTCAGTGGGTCAAATCCAATTCAACCCGATTCGACTCAGTCAGATGTACTAAGTCAGCTAGAGTCAGATACTTGACTAGGATGAATGGCACAAGGAGAAAACACTTGGACAGGCCAGAGCCATTGCTCAAGCCAAGGAAAGCTAATGCACAATCATTGTGCAACACCAAAACTCTAAACTCTACAACTCTAAGTTTAATTTCAAACTAATAATACATCAATTGAATCATCAAGTAAACTTCAAATTGAATTACAAAGGTAATACAACCTACCTGCGTTTGCAGCTTTAAGCTTTTACTGAACTCACAACTATAATCCTACACTACTCATACCAACATCCATTTCAGCATTCACAACTCAATCTCAAACACTGCCACTCCCTGCAACATCGCCAATATTGCATACTTTCATATTTCAGTCTTAGCTTAACACTATCAACACCAGCCACCAAACAATTCAGTTCCAGCAGTTCAACTCTAGTGTAAACAACTTCTTCATCTGCAACATACACACAACAATTCTATCTATAATATCCATCTCAAACCACCAACTGTGCAACAACACCACAGCTACCACATCCTACATTAGCATCCAATTCCACTTGCAACTCAGTTCAACTGTAACTCCATTTTCATTTCATATTAGCATATACACATTTCTTGTAACTCAATTACAAACCCAAAATAAAACCACAACAATCCGTATCAACTGCAATACCTGGTTCCAATTCTCAATCAACAGACCTCCAACCCCTTCCCTGCATTTCATGACTCCAAATCGACTACACTATTAACAACATCATCATCATAACACCTGCAACTTCATATACACAAACAACACCAACATTCCCAAGACACCAACACCTATAAAATGCTATTGCAACTCAAGTACTTATGCATCATCTACTATCCTATTTCTTTATCTGAGATTCCCCTACTTCATTCAATCTCAATTCTCATTCAATAATAACTCATAAACTTAATAACAACTTGAACTAATTTACAGAAGAATAATTACCCCAATTCTGTGTTACCCTGGAAGTTAGATTCAATTCCTTCTTCACTTAACTCAGTTTATTAACTCGCCTCCAGATTAACGATAACCTCTCATTCCTCATCATCATCTTTGATTCTCGGAAACCCTAACTTCTAATTTGGGGATGAACATAAATCCTAATCTTCTTTCATCTCATATTATTCTTCATCCTTGATCCTAATTCATTCAGTTGACCCATACCTATCTTAAATATCTTCTCCTAATAATCATCTTCTACATCTTATGTGTTTCTTCTCATGAAACCCTAATTCTTCGATTCATCATCGAATCCATTTCAACACTTAAATTAAACACCAACCCGTGATTCCTCATTTAACAATGGTTCCATAATTCATCTTTTAAATCTTTGGAACATCAATCAGTTCTATAAACCCTAATTCCTTCAATTCTTCACTGATTCAACACCACTCTCATCTCTCCATCAACGACATCAACCTATTTTTAGTTAATCTGTTCTAATTCACCGATGGACTCTCTTTCTCAAACTATCTCTCAAAATCATCACTCAACTTTTACAGAGAAGGGATAGAGGAGCAGAAGAATAAAAGGGAAACGAGAAGAAGAAGATAAGAACTCTTCTCAATTTGGTCGGCACTCGTATAAATTATAAGGGCACCCAGGCGGCTTGAGTCAAAATGGTTAATTTGTCATTCATACATAATATCTTCTTCATCCGATATCCGAATGACGCATTCGAGTAATCCATTCTACATAACTCTCCGAGACCTATTCAACGGTACTAGTTCCATAGCTAGATCGTTGTTTGATTAATTCCTAATAATTAATGTTCGTGTTAATTTAATCGAGTGATTATCGGCTAATTCGACACTTGACTGGTCTAATGGCATTAACGAGCTCGAGGGTCCTTACAAAACCGGTACGAAAACTGAAAAGGTTATGTGAACTCCGGAACTGGTAAAGGTCTTAAGTTTGCAGACGCGCTTCCCATACACGCTTACCAGACGCGCTTCCCAGACGCACTTACCATTCACGCTTGCCAGATATGGTTACCAGACGCACATGCCAGGCACACATGCCGCACGCGCACGCCATCCGCAATACCACACCCTGCGCTAACAACTTGTATCCTTCCAGCGCTAACATCTTGCGCCCTTCCAGCGTTATCTTTCCCGCTCCACAATCGGACAAAGAAGCGCCATCCTTACCCTTCGAAACAGCGCCATGGCTCCAGCACTTCATGATCAAAATCGTGCCATCCCTGCACGATACACTTACGATCACCAGAACCAGAGCCGCTTCCGCCACCCCAACGGTTCTTCAAGCATGGCATCTCCAACCGTCACCAGAGACGCTACTCCACCATCAGGGCAAGATACTGGAAGAGCCGGAAGAATCCGACCTCCTTTTGGAACTGTTAATTTGATGAAAAGACAAAAGACACTTCAGCAAGACGTGCGTTTATAGATGAAGAGGCTCGCGTTGCTCTTGAAAGCCTAGTAGAAGGGGATAAGCAATCCAATTTCATCACACTAAAGATCAGGAACGACTTCTCCAAAGTCGAAAGCAAAGGAAATTAACAACCCTCTTGAGTTCACAGAGACCCTCTTCCCGTCAGGACCTGCACGATGGTAACTTGGCCCACTAAGTCATACAGTCTATGATGAAACAATTATGTGAGATTTTATATTTCTCCAAGGCACAATGTCAAGACAGATTTTCATCCCTCAACCACACTGCATCTGGGAAAGCAGGCGTTTCCATCTAGGGAAGCCGTTCCCAAACCCCAACCTCTCCTAGAAAGCACGATCGATAGATGAAACATGGGACTCCTAACCTCTGTACACTTGAGGGATGTCAATTTTGACAGAACGTGATGTAGCCTCCGACTTTAACATGGTAACCGTCAACGCTCTAAGAGTTGCAAGGTATCGTTTCAACGTTCTCTCCAGAAGTGGCTCCGCTTCAACATTTTCCAGCAGCGGCTCCGTTTCAACGTTCGTTTCAACACCAATCCTTTCTATAAAGGGTCATGCCACCACGCTCCCCATGTTAAGGATCATGACCGCATCCAGCCAATCTTCATAGTCATTGTCGCGCTCTGATCTATCCCGCCAAAGCTTGTGATCATGGAAAACTTGCTCGCTTACGCATCCAGCCAATTATTTTACTTTCATGAAAGCCCATACAATTCCAGACAACCTACTTTGTTACCAAGATAATGTAGTTTCTCCTGATTATATCTCCTACCAAGAACTGTTGTCGCTCATTCATTGATACCATCCAGAGCTTCACGGCAGCAGCAATTACTACAAAGATGGAAACATGTAAACCATACTTGAGGACTGAGGATATACACGGGATCCCTTCACTGTCAAAGCTCAGAAGACACGATCAACCAAAAATACGTACCCACAACAACGTCATCTATTCTTCAAGGGGTGCAATGCAAGAATATCATCACTTCTCTGTCTAGAAGACTCCTTTAACACTTTACGAGGCCGCGGAGGATCCCAAGCCCGCACTATCCATAACATTTCATCATGTAATTTTTGAGCATCCTAGTGTCACATCCAGAAGAGCACGATAGGCTTATATCAAATCCCGTGGATGGGGATTCAAGGCGATGTAATGAAAGTAGGTTACGCATGGGGACTACCAGCATGAGACGCTTTCAATCCACTCAACCAAGTTATTACTGATTTCAACACCATCACTGTCGAGGTTTTACGAGCCGCAGGAATTTCTCAACATAAAGCCGTACATGTGCACCAAAGACTCCAAAAGCACGCCAAAGGATGCATTCACATATTCATCCATGCCATCATATCAAACCGAAGTATAACCAGGGACTTCTCACCGCATCCCATTCCGTACGATAGTCCAAGATTCAGAAGATAATTCGAAGTATGTAAATTTGAAAAAAGTCCCGTGAGACTTTAACAAATGGAACGTCTCCCTATTTCATCCAGGGGTGCCAGAAGTTTTCGACCATGCAAGCATTCACAACACATCATCATCACGATCAAAAGGTCCACTGAACAACCTAAGGTCGAGGAAGGACCGACAACGCAACCATAATCTCCAAGATTATCCCTGACGTGATCGTTTCCGAGCATATATTTCATCCATCCATCCCAAGAATACAGCGGAGTTTTGGTAAAATTTTGGAATCCACTGGAGAGACACTGCACACGGAAACACGGATCCAGACGAACAACAGAAAAACGGAAAAAGGTCGATACCTCTTTTCATGTAGACATAGTTTTTATATCTTGAACAAAATGTATATTCATTCTTGCTCCATATACGTGAATAGGTGACTGGCGCGCGACTATGCCACCCCGGGCCTGCAACATCCCTCCTGACTTCTTCCTGATTTCCTCTGTCGGGCCGTTTTCACCTCCTAAACGAGCTCTAAACCTAAATATTCCCGCGTAGAAAGATAGAGAATTATTTTTCCTGTCCGATAAAGGGGCGGACCGTCAAAATAAGAGTCTGTACACGGATTCTACAACGATTCTAGTAAAGAGAGCTAATTAGGGTTTCGGCGTGTCAAACCCTAAATCGCAAGCATTTCCCTTGCAAGCGCTTCCCTTCCAAAGAGCTTCCCTTACCAGCGTCATGCCATGCCAAGCAGCCTATACCCGTTCCATTCCCATCAGTGCTAATGGGTCCCCTTCATGCCAAGTCCATGCTAGCAGCTCCGACTCGCGTTCAAAAGTCTAGCCCTGAAAACCCCCAATCGTACTAGGATTCGCGCAAAGCTACCAGATGAAAGGATTGCGGATGCTACCTACCCCTAGAAAAAGATTTTTGAATAAGGAAAGAATTCCATGTTAAAGCCGCTCATGAAGAAAGGAAAACGGTCCCTCAAGAGCAAGCCTTGCTACTCCCAAGACATCCGCGCTTTCCTTGCCAGTGCTAGTCTTGCCAGCGCTCCACGTCCAGTTTTTGCAACAATCCACGCCTTTCATGCTAATTCCATCCATCCGCTCCATTTCCACGACCCCCACCAAGCCTAACCGTCCGTGTACATCTCGTCTTGCCAAGGCCACACTATGCCAAGCCGCCTGCTCCACTGTCGCGACCCTATCGTCCATGCGCGTTTTCCTTACTAAGACCACGCCACCTTTTGGACCCGCGAGCCAAGCCATCCACTGGCGTCGCCTTCCAAGACCGCACCTCCTTTTCCTTGGAAATGTACGACCAGATCAAGCGGGTAACTTTCATCTCACCACTCCACGGTCTGCATTCCCAGTACAACTCATGCAGTTCCGCCAACACGGGAATCCAAAACTCTCTTTACCACTCAAAAAGGTTAGTCGGATTCTCCTGACCATCTTTGCAATGATTTGCACCTCGATTCCGTCCTTGTGTGTCACCATCATATGCTTACCTCGCAACAAGGCACATGTTCCGAGCTAAGCAGGGGACTTAATGTTGATGGTGGTTTTTAGCTTAGGGTTAAAATCATAAAACACTACACCCTAGCAGACAGTGATGTCACAACATCTAAAGTAACAAGCATTTACTAGGCACATTTACTGAAACCTTTAATGTGTGTCTAAATAATTACCGGGGTATATTTTTTTCAAATTAGCGTTACGACATGACAAACCCTATTTCCCATGTGTTCTAATGGAAAATCATGCTAGCCACACCAACCGCGCCAAAGCATGCCAACCATGCTAGCCGCACCTTTGTGCCAATGGCAAATCATGCCAACCACACCGACCTCGCAAAAGCATGCCAACCATGCTAGACGCACCTCTGTGCCAATGGAAAATCATGTCAGCCACACCAACCACGCCAAAGCATGCCAACAATGCTAGCCGCACCTCTGTGCCAATGGCAAATCATGCCAGCCACACCGACCGTGAAAAATCATGCCAACCATGCTAGCCGCACCTCTATGCCAATGGAAAATCATGTCAGCCACACCGACCGCGCCAAAGCATGCTAGCTGCACCTCCGTGACAATGGAAAATCATGTCATCCACACCGACCGCTCCAAAGCATTCCAACCATACCAGCCGCACCTCTGTGCCAATGGAAAATCATTCCATCCACACCGACCGCGCCAAAGCATGCCAACCATGCCAGACGCACCTCTGTGCCAATGACAAATCATGCCAACCACACCGACTGTGCCAGATCATGCCAACCATTCGAGCCACACCTCTGTGCCAATGGAAAATCATGACAGCCACACCGACTGCACCAAAGCATTCCAACCATGCTAGCCTCACCTCCGTGCCAATGGAAAATCATGGCAGCCACATCTACAGCGCCATGCCAAACGCACCTCACCACCATACTGGCCTTCACTACGCGGCTATCAAAATGATGGTGTGCAATAATCAACGATTGCCCTTCAATCCCAGGAGAAAATACTGGCCGTCTAAGGTTACCAAACGACCTTTGCCCCAAAACCCTAGCTTGGTCACGCACCTAGCCCAAGCTAGCCATGCCATACGCCCATGGAAAACCCTTGGCCAAACCAAACCTAGCCAAGCTAGCCATGCCATGCCAAACGCACTTTGCCTTGGCCCTATCCATGCTAGTCACGTCATGCAAAGCCAAACTCCCTTGCCTGTCCCTAGCCACGCCATACGCCCATGGAAAACCCTTGGCCCCATATGCCAAGCCAAAATCGTACCTATCCAAAGATAGCCATGCCCAAGGCGAACCCTTGGCCCCACATGCCAAACCTAACCACTCCCTAGCGCGCCACCCTGTTGGTTTTCCCTACGCGGCCACCAAAATGAAGGCGTGCAACGATTAACGCTTTCCCTTCAATCTCAGGAGCAAATCCTAGCCATCCAAGGTTACCAGACGACACATGGTAACCTTTAGCCCGAAAACCTATGTTTGGCCACGCCAAACCATGCCATGCCAATGACATGCCAACCTAGCCTCGCCACCACGTTGGCCCTCACTATGCAGGTACCAAAATGAAGACGTGCAATGATCAACGGTTTCCCCTCCTCTCGAGATGCAAAATCTCGACCGTCGAAGGTCACCAAGCTTGCAAGTTTCCCTAGCTTGACTTTCCAAGCCACAACAACATGCTACATGTTTTCCAAAAATATTCGAGACATCAACAAAAACTGGTGGATCCTCTTTGGGTATTGGTTTAGCGGTTTACAGCGTGCGGCATACACTATGCCCGTCATAAGGAAGTGTCATAAGGGTGAGGCGGTTAGTAAATACGGGAAGTTATGTATGAAACATTCATGGGACATAAAGAGCATGCGTTAATGACTTTATGAGACATCAATTCCATAACGTTGGCAGTTTTATGAACACCATTTTCATGCGTTAACCACTTTATGGGACATCAATTCCATGCATACGGTTACCACCTCCTCTCATTTACTTCCACACTCCTTAATGAGACCAGGGTACATTTTTACTCCGACTTGTATAAATAGGTCTTACCTATTTCCATTGAAAAACAAGTTCATACGGGAGATACAACACTCAGAAATACTTGCTTGGTAGCTCACCTTGTTAGCTCTCCCATTTTTCTGATAACAAGTCATAGTAACCCAACTACTCTTCCAGGATCAACTATTCTGGTCTCACCACTTTCCTTGCTTCCCTCCCAAAAACCAACCCATTCTCCTCCACTTTATGACCGAAGCAAGTCTGGAACGACCATTTCTTGGTTTAGGCCGGACTTGTATAGATTGATCTCTCGAATATAAAGTACTCCCTTGCAGTATATTGTTTAGGGTTTAAATTGTTTCTCATCTGCACACCCGTAATTACCGAAATTAGCAGAAACCACTTTCACCTACAAATACCTTCACAGAATTTATTTTGGGGTTGGTCGTCCTTGCCTTGAATATCTTTTGTTGATTCAGAATTCTTTGTGTGGTGCGGATCCACGGTTATGGCACATATAGACACTCGCGCAGGAGGGAGTATCCCTCGTAATGCTTGTCATGCTTGGCCACATCTTCCACAAAGAATCGCCTGATTGGATGATCAACTTGAGTACATTCTGGACTCAACCATTGGGTGAAATATTGATGTGGCGAGATGATCCACTCATAGCATTTTGCAATTGCTAAATTGTTTATGAGGAGAAGTCCCTGGACCAAAGTAGCATATTTGAACATTAGTAATATAGGAGCATGAAGAGGAATAAGACTTTCCTGATATTAAAACCTTTTGACAAAGGCATGTGGAATCTCTCCTGGTTCTTACGCAAGTCCCATAAAGGTTTCAACTTCCTTCAGATGCTCAAATGGTGGGGCGTCCTCCGCTCCATTGTCGCGGACCACCCTTGTCTAGCCGTCCGTATATGTCTCGTCTTGCCAAGGACACACTATGCCAAGCCGCCTGCTCCACTGTCGCGACCCTATCATCCATGCGCGTTTGCCTTACCAAGACCACGCCATCTCTTGGCCCCGTGAGCCAAGCCGTCCACTGGCGTTGCCTTCTAAGACCGCGCCTCCTTTTCCTTAGAGATGTACGACCAGACCAAGCCGGTAACTTTCATCTCACTACTCCACGGTCTGCATTCCCAGTACAACTTACGCTGGCCTCCAACACGGGAATCCAAAACTCTATTTACCACTCAAAAAGGTTAGTCGGATTCTCCTGACCATCTTTGCAATGATTTACACCTCGATTTCTTCCTTGTCTGTCACCATCATATACTTACCTCGCAACAAGGCACATGTTTCGAGCTAACTATGGGACTTAATGTTGATTGTGGTTTTTAGCTTAGGGTTAAAATCGTAAAACACTAAACCTTAGCAGACAGTGATGTCACAATATCTAAAGTAACAAGCATTTACTAGGCACATTTACTGAAACTTTTATTGTGTCTCTAAATAATTACCGGGGTATCTTTTTCAAATTAGGGTTACGACAAGACAAACCTTAATTCCCACGAGTGCCAATGGCAAATCATGCCAGCCACACCAACCGCGCCAAAGCATGCCAACCATGCTAGTCGCACTTCTGTGCCAATGGCAAATCATTCCAGCCACACCGACCGCGCCAAAACATGCCAACCATGCTAGCCGCACCTCTGTGCCAATGACAAATCATGTCAGCCACACCGACCGCGCAAAAGCATGCCAACCATGATAGCCATACCTCTGTGCCAATGGAAAATCATGTCAGCCACGCCGACCGTTCCAAAACATGCCAACCATGCTAGCCGTACCTCTGTGCCAATGGAAAATCATGCCAGCCACACCGACCACGCCAAAGCATGCCAACCATGCTAGCCGCACCTCTGTGCCAATGGAAAATCATGACAGCCACACCGACCGCGCCAAAGCATGATTACCATGCCAGCCGCACCTCTGTGCCAATGGCAAATCATGCCATCCACACCGACCGCGCTAAATCATGGCAACCATGCGAGCCTCACCTCTGTGCTAATGGAAAATCATGCCATCCACACCGACCGCGCCAGATCATGCCAACCATGCGAGCCGTACCTCTGTGCCAATAGCAAATCATGCCATCCAAACCAACCGTTCCAAAGCATGCCAACCATGCTAGCTGCACCTCCGTGATAATGGAAAATCATGCCAGCCATACCTACCGCACCATGCCAAATGCACCTCGCCATGGCCCCATGCTGCGCCACGATACTGGCCTTCACTACGCGGCTATCAAAACGAAGGCGTGCAATAATCAACGGTTGCCCTTCAATCCCAGGAGAAAATCCTGGATGTTTAAGGTTACCAAACGACCTTCGCCCCAAAACCCTATCTTGGTCACGCACCTATCCCAAGCTATCCACTCCATACGCCCATGGTAAACCATTGGCCCCACATTCCAAGCCAAACCAAACCTAGCCAAGCTATCCACGTCATGACAAACGCACTTTGCCTTGGCCCTAGCCATGCTAGTCACGTCATGCCAAGCCAAACTCCCTTGCATTGGCCCTAGCCACACCATACGCCCATGGCAAACTCTTGGCCCCACATTCCAAGCCAAACAAAACCTAGCCAAGCTAGCCGCGCCATGACAAACGCACTTTTCCTTGGCCCTAGCCATGCTAGTCACGTTACGTCATGCCAAGACAAACGCCCTTGCCTGTCCCTAGCCACGCCATACGCCCATGGCAAACCCTTGGCCCCACTTGCCAATCCAAAATCGCACCTAGCCATGCCCAAGGTGAACCCTTGGCCCCACATGCCAAGCCTAACCACACCCTAGCCGCGCCACCCTGTTGGACTTCCTTACGCGGCCACCAAAACGAAGGCGTGCAACGATCAACACTTTCCCTTAAATCCCATGAGCAAATCCTAGCCATCCAAGGTTTCCATATGACACATGGTAACCTTTGGCCCGAAAACCTATATTTGGCTACGCCAAACCATGCCATGCCAACGGCATGCCAACCTAGCTTCTCCACCATGTTGGCCCTCACTACGCGACTACCAAAACGAAGGCGTGCAACGATCCACGGTGGCCCCTCCTCTCAAGATTAAAAATCTCGACCGTCGAAGGTCACCAGGCTAGCAAGTTTCCCGAGCTTGTCTTACCAAGCCATAACAACATGCTACATGTTTTCCAAAAACATTCGAGACATCGACACAAATAGGGGGATCCTCTTTGGGTATTGGTTTGGCGGTTTACAGTATGCGGCATACACTACGCCCGTCATAAGGAAGTGTTATAAGGGTGAGGCGGTTAGTAAATACGGGAAGTTATGTGTGAAACGTTCATGGGACATAAAGCACACGACTTTATGGGACATCAATTCCATAACCTTAGCAGTTTTATGAAAAACAGTTTCATGCGTTAACCACTTTATGGGACATCAATTCCATGCATATGGTTACCACCTCCTCCCATTTACTTTCCCACTCCTTAATGAGACCATGGTACGTTTTTACTCCGACTTGTATAAATAGGTCTTACCTATTTCCATTGAACAACAAGTTCATACGGGAGATACAACACTCAGAAATACTTGCTTGCTAGCTCACCTTGTTAGCTCTCTCACTTTTCTGATAACAAGTCGTAGTAACCCAACTACTCTTCCAGGATCAACTATTATGGTCTCACCACTTTCCTTGCTTCCCTCCCCAAAACCAACCCATTCTCTTCTACTTTGTGACCGAAGCAAGTCTGGAACGACCATTTCTTGGTTTAGGCCAGACTTGTACAAATTGATCTCTCGAATCTAAAGTACTCCCTTGCAGTATATTGTTTAAGGTTTAAATTGTTTCTCACCTGCAGAGCCGCAATTACCGAAATCAGCAGAAACCATTTTCACATACAAACACCTTCACATAATTTGTTGGGTTTGGTCGTCCATGCCTTGAATATCTTTTTTTAATTCAGAATTCTTTGTGTGGTGTGGCTCCACATTTGTGGAACATATGGACACTCACACAGGAGGGAATATCCCTCGTAATGCTTATCATGCTTGTCCACATCTTCCACAAAAAATCGCCTGATTAGATGCTTGAGGACATTCTGGACTCAACCATTGGGTGAAATATTGCTGTGGCGAGATGATCCACTCATAGAATTTTGCAATTTCTAAATTGTTTATGGGGAGAAGTCCCTGGACCAAAGTAGCATATTTGAACATTGGTAATATTGGAGCATGAAGAGGAATAAGACTTGCCTGAGATCGAAAACTTTTGACAAAGGCATGTGGAATCTCTCCAGGTTCTTGTGCAAGTCCTATCAAGGTTTTAACTTCCTTCAGATGCTCAAATAGTGGGGCGTCCTCCGCGTTTTCTTCCTACTCAGAGTCTCTGTCAGTAATAGAGTGTGATAAAGGCATTAAGGTTAGCCTTCCAGTATGGATCCAAGTCCTTCCAAGGATCATGTCATATCCAAGGTCTTACTGGATTATGTAAAACTTGGTCTCAGTGCATACCAAAATTTCTATAACCTTGAGAGTGATGAATCCATATGCATCTCTGAAAATCCCTTCATGATCACTGATTGCTATGGGAGCGTGAGTATCCTCTTGTCGAGTAATACCAGCAGACCTAAGAGTTTTCAAAGGGATGATGTTGACAGCAGTACCAATATCAACAAATGCCCTTTTGAATTCATTTCCTTTAAAGTGTACTATGGTGAGCAGTCCCCAGTCATACATTTCTTTGTCAGTGGCTGAAGGTTCAGGAGGTGCATCTCGAATCAGCAGGCATTTCCCGGAAACTATGTGATTCAAAGTCGTAAACATGTCTCCCCTTTGCGCTTTCGACAGATAGATAAATTCGTAGACATGCTCTATCAATGACTGAACTGCTTTCTTGACTGGTGCTTCAGAAATAGAGAAAGTCCTGACAGGGAGAAGATCTTTGTGCACTCTTTCGGCTAAAAGATTAAGTTCTCCTGACTCAACCTTTTCTCTGAATATGCATTTCAAAGTCTTGCAATCACTTGTGGGGTGGATGACAAACCTATGGAAGCGATAGTACCGAGGATTTTCCATGGCCTCTTCGGTTGGTTCCTTCTTGACATATGGAAATTTGATTGCACCGTCTTGAATCCATGCCTCTATCAATTCTATGACTTCTTCAATGGAGCAAGGAAAGTAAGGTGCTTCTGGGTCTTCTGTATGCTGAGGAGAAGTTTGCACGTTATCCTTCTTTTGTGCCTTTGAAAGGGTAAAATAAGTATGCTTGCGTTGTGGCTCAGATTTCCGTTTTCTCCCTTCCGTGACAACATTTGTGGAAGGCTGCAGGTTGTACTGCTTGTTGATCATATGTATGCTCCCTCAAGTATCTCATGCTTCTTTGGTCTTTGTAGATTTTCCTCTTTCTAACAGAGCAGGTGCAGTGGTTGCCGACCTCTTCGCGGCATCGTGGAGCTCTGAGAAAGTCTGGAATCGGAGATTCTCCAGTAAGGCTCTGTAGAACGGGAGCATTCTATTGATGCACAAATCTACCAGTTGTTGCTCCGTGACGTTTGGATCATGACAATCCAGGGCTTGGACTCTGAATATTTTCACATAGTCATTGGGATTTTCACTGACTTTCTGAAACATCCTTCCAAGATCAGATAAAGTGACTTTCTTTGACACAAAAAAGTACTTCCTATAGAAGGCGTTAATCATTTCTCCTCAATTATTGATAGTTCCAGGTGCAATGTTGTTGTACCAAGTGTATGCCCTGCCTTTCAGAGATTTTGAAAATTCCTTGAGACGAACAACATGGTTATGCTCATGTTCTCCTAAGGCTTCAAGGAAGCAAGAGACGTGTTCTCGAGCATTGACGGTCCCATAATACAAAGTGAAAGTTGGAGAAACATAACCTTTAGGAAGGGGAATCCTCTGCGTCGTAGCAGGACGTGTGATGTCTTATCTTTCCCACGATTTTCTAGAAGACGCTCCAAGTCTTCCCGGGTGATGAAGTTTGATGATTCCTTCGTTGACAAATTGCCCGCAGCTTTGTTGGTTTCGTCGTCATCCACTGTGTGAATTGGAATTACCTCATGATCAGCAGCATCTGAGGACTTTTCCTTTTCTTTCCCTTTTTCTTGAGTTTTCTCTGACAATTTTTCATTAAGAGTCTTCAGATGGTCAAATAATTTCTGTTGTGCTGCATCCATATTCGTCTGATTCTTTGCAAGAGTCTCTTGCGCTTTGATAAGATCATCAATGGTAGGTGGTGGACTTCCTCTGACTTATTTAGGATGTCGGCCGAACATAGGATGACCTTCCGTGTTGGCGTGAGGAGGAGTAATGTCACCACCGTCAGTTTTAGTGTCTGGAACAGTTTTCGGGATATTTTCATTGTTGCTGGTGCTAGCGATATTTGCGTTAGGATTTGTAACCGATCCTGACTTAGACCAACCATCTTGTGAAAATGAGATATTGCAACTAATAGAATGATATCCCACTATGATCGCCAATCTGTAGATGGGGAAAAATGATTTGCTGGTTTTTACGTAATTGAGGAGACAACCGTACAGAGGAGACTCCTCGAACCGAGTGAAATGTTCAACCTTACACAGATCCACTGCAAGAAGGTAGTGCTTTGAATTCGAGAGATCAATCTATAGTACTCCGGCCTAAACCAAGACAATGGTCGTTCAAAAGTAAATTCTGTCACAAGAGAGGATGGGTCGATCTGTAGGAGGGAAGCTGAGAAATGTGTGGAATCAATGGTAACCAAAGATTGTAGGTGTGTTGTGAATTTTGAATATGATAAGTTCTGAATGATTGAAATTGCTCAGTTGAGAGTAATTGCTCAATTGATGAGTTGTTGATCTCGTGTTGTCTGTGAGACGTGAGATTCTTGTTGTGCTTGTCGTTGTTATTTCAATCATAACTCAGAGACTTATTTATATTACTGGAATTGTAGACACCATGATCCCATAAAGTGTGACAGTTTATGAAATCAAAGAGTGAGGAAGTGGAAATCGTGTTTGAAACCAGTTGCTCATCGTGCGGAGACTTGGTTGATTTTCCATCCACTACATTGTTAACTCCTTCTACTGATTGAACGACTTGCTCACATCCCATCGTGTGTTTGAACACATGTGTTGTAGACCGCCACACCAAAACCCTAGTTGATATCCCCCCAAGTGACACGATTGACATCTCGTGGTTAGTTTAGTCAGTTGTTGACTTCATGATTTAATGGGACAATGAGTCCGTTTATTTACTGAGTTGAACATGATTTTGTAAAATGTTCTGAAACTCATGAATTGAACGTGGACATGATTCTCATGTTGATAGTTGAGGCGAGCAAGTATTACTCTGATTTGTTGAATATTGATAGTTGGACCAATATTCCTTGATTTGAGCAAGTATTGCTCATCTAATGAATCATTGGTGCCGTGACAAAAAAAAAATTAATTAAAATACTGGTAGTTGAACCGAGCATAATTAATAAACATTCTGATCATGAGATCGTCGTAAAATTATTAGTGTTCGAATCTGTAATTATGATCCTTGGACTCAGAAACCCTAATTTGACCAATTGATGACCAATTCATGGTTAATTGAAAATTAACTATGGAACGAAGGAGAACCGGCTTCACGAGATTGTGGGTAGAACACTTAGCTCCCACATGCTCGTGTGAGCAAACTCCAAGGCCTCTTGAAGGGTTGGTGATTTGTTGATGAAAGAATGATCAAATGTTGGTTTAATCATTTATTCGAAAATGCTCGTCCGAGCCTTAGGTGATAAAACCTAATTAATTTTAAAGAGGTAAAGGACAGACCAAGGGGTTATGAAACTGGACTTGAGTAGTCATGGGATCAAATGACGATCGTTCCATGAAAATCCCAAAATTATTTGGAAGAGTTTTGGACCTAATACGTGCAATTGCGCAAATTAGGTAAAATTATGTAAATACGCGGGACCGGATCCTTGTGATCCAAAGATCCAACCTTGGTCGGTCAAGGTAACATGCTCACATCATCAAAGTGTTCGTATCTCAGTCCTGAGAATTTTGATATTTTCTGGCGTGCAGTTGAGCATTGATTTGAGAAAATATGAAGAAATCAGGGATTTTTTGATAAAACAGTCAAAACTTCATGAGATGAAGGAAAATAAAAAAAATGAGGGAATCATGAAGTGTGGGACCGGTCATGTCCAAGGCATGGCCGGCCGGCCAAAGGGCCCAATCCCACACGTTTTCCCAATTTTTTTAAAATATTTTCATGATTTTAGGGAAATATGATAAAACCAAGGAATTTGTTAAAACTAAGGAGTTTTGTTAAAATCAAAGAGTTTTGTTGAAATCAAAGAGTTTCCATGAGATGAGGAAAACAAGAAAAATAATAATAAAAAAATAAGGGGCGCGTGGGACCGGCTTGAGCATGGTTGAACGGCTAGGGCCCGGTCCCGTGCGTTTTCCCTAATGTTATGTATTATTTCATGATTTAAAGAAATTTTCATAATTTGAAGGAAATATCATGAAATCAAGGAATTCCATGAGACCAAAGAAACATGAAAAATATAATAATAATAAAATGGGACGTGTGGGGCCAGCTAGGGCCTGACCGGCCGGATAGGGCCCGGTCACACGGGTTTCCCTAATTTTATATTATTTTTCATGGGATCAAGGAAATATCATGAGATTAAGGAGTTTTCATGAAATTAGGGAAATAATAATAAAATAATGAGGAACCATGAGGTGTGGAGTCGGTTGGGATCCAGACATGGCCGGTTGGCCAATGATCACGGCTCTACCATATTTCCTTAATTTTATATTATTTCTTTGGTGTGAGGGAAACACCATGAAACTGAGGAATTTCCTCAAAATGAAAGATATTTGTTCAAGTGAAAGGATTTTCATGAACTCAAGGAAAATAACAAAAAATATGATAAAAATATGAAACTGGTGTGGGATTGACCACGGCACGTCCGGCCGGTCAGTGGGCCCATGCTCCCAGCGCCTTGGTTAATTTTTTATTTTTTATTATTTTCCTTCCTATTTTGCATAGGTTCATCGTCTCGTCGTATTTTGAAATACTTGTTCGTACGGTGATCGTTAGTGCATCATCGTCGAGTACACTTGCACCATTTGAGTCGGGGCTTACTCGGAGGTAGCACAGATGCCCGTGTGTTGAATATTTATTACTAACCCATAGAATTCTGCTGGGAAGAACCGTGGATTGAAGTAACGAAATATTATAAAAGTATTTGAATACTTTCAGAAAATATTTGAATATTTTCAGAAATTCAGTGGATGAATCCAAGAATTTAAGAATAATTAATTGATTGCTATATACTAGCAGAGCAAGTTGTCTAGGAGCATTAATTATTCTGACATGAGCTTGTTGGAGCTTCATATCTTTATATATTCAGGGAAAACTGTTGTTTGTATCCTGAAGACGTTATCGCTCTATACTAGAAGAGCAAGCTATCTAGGAGCCGTCAATCTCATGATTCTATATAGAAATAATTACTAAAGTGTTCAGTATTCATGAGATATGTCGTTGTCCCGCCGAGAGACTACATATCTGCATGTACTCTGAGAGACAGTATTCTCAGTCAGAGATTTGATGAGAGACTCGTGTCTCAATACCCACATCTGATTGCTGGATCTGAAGTTCGTATAATTATGAGTTTACGATTTTAGCCTTTGTCGAAAATCCACCATCTACATTAAGTCCCATGCTTAGTGAGGAAAGCCGTGTTCAAAACACATTAATATTTAATTCCGAATTTTCATAATAAATGTGTTAAAAACACATTTCCGAAAATTTTCATATTAATACAAAATATTATCATATTAATTTTGAATGTGTTGAAAACACATTTATGAAATTATCATAATAATATATTTTCGAATATTAATATATTAAAAGCATATTTCCAAATATCAAAAGATATTAGGAATATTTCAGTTTGAGTATCAAGGAATATCTTTGAACAATAATAGATAAGAACTACAGCACATGTTCAAAGTATGTCGACATCTTTACTTTGTAAATCCTTTTTCATATTTACAATCTTGGAGCTGATTCGCCACACTTCCAAACAAGTTTAGAATTGGTTCATCTGACTTCCAAGAACTATGTGATTGATTATCCTATCAAATCACCAATAATGGGTTTAACGGTTCTACCAAAACAAGTTTCGGTTCTACCTCCATGTGGGTACTAGGATCTGTCACACTAGTCATCAAAAGTTGGTTGACTAGGTACTAGGCTCGGTTACCACATATTTATGGTATTTAACTTGCAATCGGTTGCACAAGTCATAGGATTGGTTACCAATTATTAAGACTTGTTGCACCTCTTACAAGGATCGATTCCATATTCTTGTGATCGGTTGCACCTCTTACTAGGATGGGTTCCCCAATGTCTAGAGTTGGTCATACCAACTACAAAATATCGATCATAACATCTCAGGTGATTACTTAAGATCGGTTTCACTAATAAAAGTTATACCAATACAAAAGTCAGGCATTGTGAATAGTTTTACCAAGATACATAAACAAGTTATGAGCGGTTATACTAAACACACATATTGGTAATCCAAATATTTGCAATGAATAACAATGCCAGTAAGCCTAGCGATTTCCCTTTCGATTCACAAAACAAGTTTATGAATGTACTTCCTTTAAACAAATGTAAACATTTTTTCCTAGGATGAAATATTCACCTTTACCCATACATAATCATAATAGCATAATGCGATTATGTCGATGTCTTATATACGAAGTTCAAAAGATAAGCATTACACTTCGTATTATAATTTATTAATAGTATGTATACTAGAGTATGATCATTCACAGCTTCGCATGTTATGTTTTCAATCTAAAAGATTTGAAATACATAAAATAGAAATGGAACAAGTCAAGTCATAGTTACTAACCTCAATTTCAAGGATATTGTCTTTGTTGTCTTCAATCCATCTTCAGATCTTTGTGAGTAACTAGAGCACAATAATTTTATCGTTTCTATTCTAACCTATCGAAGTTGACTCTAGTTTACTTATTAAGAGACTCGAGTTTTGGAACTAAATTTGACAACCAATCTTGACATACCAACGTTTGGTGGGTTCAACCGAGCAGTGATCTAACAATCTCCCCCTTTGTCAATTTAGTGACAAAACTCTATTACATCTGGAGATAAACGAATTACAAACATAACTCATTCTACATACGCTAAATTCACATTTCAAAAGCAAAATAACCTGGAGATATTTAAAAAATAAATGCCGTTATTGACATTTTAATAACAAAGTTAACACTCCCCCTAAAGGTGAGATAGGTAGATTTTCAATCCGCACGTCTTTGTTATTCCCTTTGTAGTTAAGATAACCACAAGTATCAATATGATATGTTACTCCCCCTTAGTCTATGCTTTACTCTTTCGTTAGATATAACATTTAAGCACCATTGTCCTTTCCTTAGTAATACCAAATCACTTGTTTACTCCATATATTTCTCCCCATTTTTGTCACAAAATGACAAAGGTACGAGAAAATAAAAGACAAACCGAAAGGATCTTACAAATCTAAAAAGACTTGCAACCTATAAGAGTTAAGCACGAGGGTTCCACACACCATTTTAGATAACCAATATCAAAACCGAAACTACAAAGTAATTTTGTTTTGATATGTTACCAAGGAAACAATTTCCCGAAGCAATTTTCCCTAATAGTTTAGTAAATAAAAAATTGACTAAGCACCTTAGTTCTTTTGCTAAACCGATTGTACAAATACAATCACTTGTTCAATAAGACCAAAATAAAGATCAGAATTAACTCTATTTTCTCTTATCATGTTTTAATTATTCAAATTAACTTAGACCTTTCACTTTTAAACAAGACAAGTACTAGGTTAGTTAACTAGCATTTCTTGTTAAGGCATTCGATTAAATTTGAATAACCGAAACCTCCACTTTGATAAGTCTAACTAAGATCAAAATGAACTTAGTTTCTCTTATCCAGAATCGAAATGGACTAAACAATTGATCCCGAAAACCTTTTTGTCAAGCCATAAACAATTCATACTGTAGGACCACAATATCTCCACAACGATATTCTCGTGATAGAAACGATACTTCTGCGAGAAACCCAAACATTGCTACAAGTATTAACAACACTTTGATGAGAACGTAGCAAGATTCTCCAACGACATTTGGCGAGTGTCACAAAAGAGTGATATAATAGTTAACGATTGAAGATATATGAGAAGAATAAGTGTGCTTCACGATGGTTACAAAGTTGGCGATGATGAAGACTAAAATTATGGCGATAAGATCGCAGAGTAGATCCGAATTAAGGGGAAATCTTAGCTGTCTTCCACTATGTATTCTCCTATATAAAGGGTTCGATTAAATCCAGAGGAGGATGATGTACTTTTGAGAGCTGAGAGAATTTTGAGGAGAGAGAAACTCCATAAAGAAAATTGTACTTCTGAGTTTTGATATTTCTTGTAAATCTTCCTGAAAGTGAATTAATAAAAGTGTTGTTGTTCATCCATAATTATGACTTAGTTTTCATAGATTCTTGACAAGGGTGTAGTGTGGTAAATCCTGCAACTACATTTTGGTGCTAGAAACAGGGATTGAATTAACGAAAATAGAAGAAAAAGCGAAGAAGAAGATAAAAATTGTTCAAGATTAAGGAAATCATTAAGTAAATCGGTGAGAAAATTGAAGGAAGAATGATCATAATCAAAAAGGATTATAGAAAATTGAAAGTTGATGTAATAACAAAAGAAATGATTGATAGATTTCATGAAAATATCAAGGGAAGGATACATAAACGGGATTTTGAAGGAAGGAAGATTATGACAGTGGATAAGGTATCATCATTGAAAGATTGGGAAAAACAAGAAATCACGTTTACAGCAGCAGAAATAACAGAAGAAGATTTAAGTCATACATCTCCATTGGTGGTCACAGTAACCACTATACCAATGAGAAAGGATAAATCGATAAAATCTGAAGAAGAATGGGCTATGAATAGAACTTTAGTAGACACGGGAAGTTCTGTAGACATGATATTTTATCATACCTTCAAGAAGATGGGATATAAGGATGAAAAAATGTCTCATTCAACATATTATGTTCATGGATTTGGAAAGTCTATAACAAAACCTAAAGGCGAGATAATGGTACGAATTCCACTAGGAGAGATTGAAACGCGAGTTACACTATGTGTGGTGGATGTAGAATCACCATATAACATGATGTTAGGAAGACCATGGATACATGCAATCAAGGCTGTGGCGTCGACATTACATCAATGTATTAAATTTCCTATGCCTAGTGGAATTGGAGAAATTAGAGGAGATGTGAATTTCGCGGGATTGTGCTACCAAATTGAAGTAAGAAATTGTGAAGAACGTCCAAAGCTGCGAAAAGCTCGCAGAAAATTGAACAAAGAAGCAAAGAAAGAAGAGGAATATAAAATTTACATGATAAGGGCAAAAGAAGGAAAAGGGATACCAAGTGAAGTTTCGCGAGAAGAAGATGAATTCGCGAGATAAATTAAAACTCCAATACCAATGGGAGAACCTGAAGCTAGTTACACCGCAGCAGAGCCAACAAAGAAAATAAATATCGGGAGCGAGGAAGAGCCTAAAATACTGAAAATTGGGACTAAAATGGAGGAAGACGAAGAAGAAAGAACAATAAATCTCTTGCGAGAATACAAATACATCTTCGCATGGAGTATGGATGAGATTCCAGGGATAGACCCTTCAGTAGCATGTCATAAATTAGAGATCAACAAAGATGTGAGACCATTTAAACAAAGAATCAGAAAAATTGCAACAACATACCATTCTCAAATAGAAGAAGAACTACAGAAAATGCTTGATGCAGGAATTATAAGGCAAGCAAAATATCCAGATTGGATTGCAAATATGGTGGTGGTCCAAAGAAAAATAAAGGGATAAGAATTTGCATAGACTTTACTGATTTAAACAAAGCTTGTCCTAAAGATAGTTTTCCATTACCAGATATTCCACAAATGGTTGAATCAGCAGCGGGACATGATAGAATATATTTATTAGACGGATATAAACGATATAATCAAATTCCCCTCGCAGAAGAAGATCAAGAGCATACATCATTTTTTGCTCCAAAAGGGTTATATTGCTATACAAAGATGCATTTTGGCTTACGAAATGCTGGTGCAACATACCAAAGAATGGTGGAGAAAGTGTTCGCAAAATGGATACATAAAAAATTAGAAGTGTACGTGGATGACATGTTGATTAAAAGTAAAGAATCTAAAAATCATGTACAAGATTTGAAAGAGATTTTCGATCAAATGCGACAATTCAACATCAAAGTGAACCCAGAAAAATGTACTTTTGGAGTAGCTTCAGGGAAATTTTTGGGTTATATTGTATCAAAAGAAGGAATACAAGTTGATCCAGAAAAGGTACAAGAAGTTCGCGATATGCCAACACAAGCGACAGTAAAAGATGTGCAAAAACTGAATGGACTCTTAGCCTCGCTGGGAAGGTTTATTTCGCGATCATCAGACAAGTGCAAACATTTTTTCGATATACTCAAGAAGGGAACAAAATTTAAATGGACAAATGAGTGTGAAAAGGCTTTTCAAGGAATTAAAGAACAACTGATGAACATATCTATTTTACAAAAGGCTGAACCAGGAGAAGAGTTATTGATCTATCTTGCGACAACCACATACGCGCTAAGTGTCGTGTTACTGCGAGTAGATGCGGGGGTAGAAAAGCCAATTTATTATATCAGAAAAACATTTAATTCAGCAGAGAGAAATTATTCGAAGATTAAGAAACTAATTCTAGCATTGGTACACGCAACTTTTAAGCTTCGAATTTACTTCCAAGCGCATAAGGTCAAAGTGTTAACGAGTGCCAATTGAATCGGTGATGAAAAATTCAAAAAGATCAGGCAGAGTTGAGAGATGGAATACGCAAGTAGGGCACTTTGATATTCAATATGAAATTCTATCCTCGCCAAAATCACAAGTTATCGCAGATTTCTTAGCTGAATTTCCTTTAGAAGATGACGAAGCTGTAAAAGAAATGATGGATATAGACGAAGAACATGGGGACCCAAAAGAGATATTAACAGAACCTGACAGATGGGAAATATTAGTGGATGGATCATCAAATGGAGAAGGAAATGGAATTGGAGTTGTTTTCATATCGCCAAAAGGAGAAAAAACAGCTTTTTCGTTTCGATTAGAATTTGCAACCACTAATAATGAGACAGAATATGAAGCTGTAATCCATGCATTAAAGTTTGCGATAGAAATGAAGTTGGAAAATGCTAGAATCACCAGCGATTCACAATTGGTTATTCTCCAGATAAAGGGAGAGTATACTACAAATGAACCATCTTTGAAGAAGTAAAAAAAACTTGTTGAAGAAGTGTCTGCGAGGATTCCAAAAATAAAATGGAGACACATATCAAGGAAAGATAATAGGCTTGCAGATGCTTTTGCTTTCATATCAAGTATGATGACGAACCCAATAGCGAGATTCATAAAAATTCAAACACTTTTACAACCGGCAATAAACAAAGAGGAAGAATAGGTAGATGTAATGATGGTAGAACCTGGCGAGGAATAAATAGGGAATAATGCTACAGATTGGCGAGCAGATCTTCATGCTTATTTGGCGAGAGGAGAAATCCCCAGAAATCGATTAGAAGCACATAAATTAAAAAGTAGAGCAACCAATTATGAATTAAAAGATGGGATATTATATCGCAGATCTTTTAGTGGACCATCGCAAAGATGTTTGACGAGAGAAGAAGGGCAAAAGGTGCTAAAAATGTTGCATAGTGGTGATGCTGGTAATCACAAAATGGGTAGATCTTTAGCATATAAAACAAAGATGCAGGGTTATTATTGGCCATATATGCATGAGGATGCAAAGAAACTCTCAAGGCGTTGTGAATATTGTCAGCGATTTGGGAAAAACATACATGCACCAGGAGCACCATTATCATCTTCATCAAGCGTATGGCCATTTGTAAAATGGGGATTGGATATTGTGGGACCATTTGTACCTAGGTCTGGATAGAGAAGATATCTGATTGTTGCAACAGATTATTTCACAAATTGGGGAAAAGTAAAGGCAGTACAACATATTCGCGATAAAGATATTTTTTACATTCATCTTTGAAAATATAATCTGCAGATTTGGAATTCCAGCACAATTAGTATCTAATAATGGAAAGCAATTTGAGGGACATAATATAGAATTGTTACTCAATGCATTTAAGATAAAATGTGGAAATCTATTCCTTTATACCCGCAAGAAAATGGTCAGGATGAGGCAACTAATAAGACAATCGCAGACGTCTTAAAAAATAAGTTAGAAGGTTATCACAAATCATGGTGCGAGCAAGTGCATAATGCAATATGGGCATATAATACAACTAGACGAGAAGCAACTGGAATGTCACCTTTTTGTTTAACATATGGAGTTGAAGCTGTCTTACCAACATAAGTTGCTATCCCTACAACAAAAAGAGAGGCATGGGATAAAAATCTAAGTGCTGGCATGATTTTACATAAGTTAGATGAACTAGAAGAAAAGAGAGAAAAAACTCTACAACATATGGAAAATTATCAGCGAAGATTAGCTCGCGAGTACAACAAACGAGTCAAGAAACGTCAATTCCATCCTGGCGATCTAGTTTTGCGAGAAACACCAAGATATCAGCAAGAAAGTGGTGGAAAATTAACGAGAAAATGGGATGGACCATACATCATTAAAGAGATAATTGGAAATGGAGCATACAAATTAATGGATCCAGAGGGAAGAGATGTTGGGCAAAGACTTGATAGACCATGGAATAGATTGTTTCTGAAAAGGTATTATCAGTAGCAATTTATGTGAGGTAAGAAATACTAATGTAAGATAAAACAGTTAAAAAAAAATTCTATCACAATTTATGCGAACATCATCGCAAGAACAACGAATAAAATTTCGCAGAGATTAAAAGAATTGGACAAACCTTTATTGCGTGCACCCTAGTTTGCGAGTAAAATTTTGTAAGAGGCAAATGTAAGACCTAATAGCGCGTCATATGAGGGGGTATCTCTTGACATGACTCAGCGATAAGGTTATACCACTGCTGGAACCTGAGTCATGCAGATGATGGGGTTAAAGAAAACCTATCCAGGAGAGAGATATTGGTTTTCCAACTATATAAGGTTATACCCTGGTTGGGCGACCGAGAATCTCTTCCAAGAAGTGCAGAGTATGACCAAGGCGCCGAGGTACACGGTTGAGCCAAGGGTGACCGGAGTGTACGAAACTCTCTTTCCATCCTTGGTAAGTCTTGGCTACAATGCACTTGGCCTGAAAAAAACCCCACTTAGGGTGCAGTCTTGTAACTATAAGCCATATAGGCATAAAGGACAAGAGGCTGCGAAAACAACTGGTTGTTGGCAAATTCGGATGGGGGGAGCTAGTCTTGCATGGCCGATGTGCCCTCCTTGAAGGGGCAACCAGGGGGAAGATAAGGGCGGCACCCTCCATTAGGGAGCTGATAAGTGTCCTAAGACGGCAATGTCATGGGGCTTATGATCACAAGATCATTTAGGCATATCATATTGTCGCGTGACGAAAATTATACAAAGGAAAAAGGCCAAAAGAGAAATGTTAAGATGAGATCAATGGGTTTTTGCATGAAAGTGTAAAGACGTCCTGCGATCTCATCGCAAGACGGCAATGTCACGAGGCTTTGTTTTCGCGAGAAAACCTAGACTTGTCATATTGTCGCAGAGATATTGAAAAGTGCTGATAAGACAAGATCAATGGGTCAATACATATAAATGTAAAGACGTCCTGCGATCTTGTCGCAGAAAAATATTAAAGGTTGGCAAAATAAGACCTTTAAATAGGAAGGCATAATAAGACCAACAGATTAATATTGAACATTAATTATTTTATTTGAGAATGCAGGAAATATCTATTCATCGCAGGAGGCAGATTACTTCAGAAAATAACTATTCAACATCATATAATTCACCATCTCAAGAAACATATTAGAGGGCAAGAAGAGGAATGAGCAAATAAATTCTTAATATCTTCCTTGAGAAGATTCAACACAAACAACAGGAAAAGTTATCCAAGTTACATTCCTCGCAAGAAAGAAGCACGAAGAGAAAACAAAAATGAAACTCAAACTTCAGCGACAGGCTCATCAGTATTCTTCTCGTCATATTTATTATTCTCTCTAGAAGATTTATCATTCTCACCAGCAGATTTATTATTATCGCCATCATTCTTTTCAGTATCGCCAGCATCCTTTTCTTCGTGAATTTCTTCTTCTCTAGGAGATCTTTCATCTTCTTCTAGGTTATCTTCTTCAACTCCTTCTTCTCCTTCAGTAGGTGTATCTTCTAAATATTTATCCATAGGAATGGGAATTTCATCATCCTCAACTCCTAGAGGAAGAATAGATTCAGGAGGGAGAGAATGAGAGATCAGAATCTTATTCAACAGAACTTCGACAGAAAGATGAACTTTGCGAATAAAGCCTCTATCACGGTTTCTAATCTCCACATTCTTGAAGTACTCAAGATAATCAAGCCTTCTTTCTGCCTTAACGCGAACGTCCAAACAATCGGAAATGAGAGTCTTGTTTTCTTTGTGAACCTTATCTAATTTCTCAGTAAGGGCAGTAATAGCAGGAAGATGGCTTCTTTCAGATTCTGTGAATAACAAAAATGACAAGGAAATATTCAAATGAAGATCTCACGAGAAGTAAAACATCAGAATTTATCAGAAAAATCAACAATTGAGGCAGTCAACTGACTACCTTCTTTTTGAGAGGTTAAATTTTGGATTAATGCAAAGAAACAATTCTCCCACTGATTCATAGCATCGTCAAATTTATCGCCAACCATACCCTTCAGACGAGATTTCATGTTTTCTTCTTTGGTGCTAAGATAAAGGTTTTCTTTTGCTAGTAAAGAATGAGATTTCTCTAATTGGGAATACTGAACTTTAAGTGCATTAGCTTTTAAACTAAGAGTTAATCTACCCTTGATAAGTTTATCCTTCTCAACAGCAGATGATTCAGTTACTTCCTTGAGTTCATCTTTAAGGGAGCGAAGAGATTGCTCTTGATTATCGCAAATTCTTTGAAGATTATCTAATTGTTGCGAGGAAGCCGCCATCAAACTTGAAAAATTATGTTTTTCTTGGGATAAAGTTTTATTCTCATCTGATAAATATTTCATCGCTAAATCAGTCTTAAATAACAAATATGAAAGGCGAGCAACTTTGCTACACAATAAATTTTGGCTTTGTGAAAATTGATTATTATCATTAGTAAGATTATTTATGTGATCAATTGAGTAAGTATAAAGATTATCTAATCTACTATGTTGGTACATCCAAGACTCTTTTTCAGCGCGAGCTTCTTTAGTGATTGATTCTAATTCAAATATCCTCATTAATCGATTCCGATTTGAAGATGGAGTGTAAAAAATAAGGAAGATGAGAAATTATTAGAATGGAGAGACAAAAATATAGAGGCATGAAAACTATACCTTTCAACTCGTCATTATGTCTACGAAAATTCTCGCACTCAAGTGAAGAATTGCGAAGCATATGATTTAGAGTGTTACACTCAGAAGTTTTAACTTGAAGGTTTTTCCTTAGAGCTTCAACTTCATATTCCAAGGATGCTCACGAAGCAGAATTATCAGAGCCAAAATACTTGAGTAAAGTCTCACAAGCTTCATATTGAAGAGAATCAGTGGAAGACTTTCTAGCGTTATCTAAGATATTAAATAAAATTTTAAAAGCAATATCAACTCCAACAAAGGTTTCATTTGATGGAGGAAGAGATGCAGAGGATGAATTAGTAATGATAGCAAGTTGATGATTTGAATCATCTGCGATGGATGCATTATGAGAAGGAGGAGTTTTTGGGAAAGTGACAGTTGAAGGTAATATTGGACTAGAAGGAGTTTCAGCCACAACATTTGTAGGGATTTGATTTGTCAAATTTTCTGAAGGAAGGGGGGTATTAGTAGCGAGGTTCTCGCAGACAAAAGAAGGAGGATTAGATTGTAAGGGTGTGATGATAACTCTCCTTGATGATAACTCAGGAATAATGATATCATCTTCAAAAGTTTTATTGCGACGGGATTTTTTATGAGGTCTAGCGATGTTCTCGTCATTCTGAAAATAATAATTTATATAAGAAAAATAGGCAACAATATTGTTATTAAAATAAAATGTGTTTCTTACTACCTTATCATTTGCAGAATCCTTCTTCCTCCTCTTCTCAACAAGCTCTTCTTGAGGGAGTTAGGGTTTGGAGTTTCAGAATGGGAGATTGGGTTAGCTCCTCTAAAGGAAAACATGACAAGATTTATAATGAATTAAATCAGGAAGAACAGAAGTGAAAAAATAATTCAAATAGGTAATATAAAAGAAATACATACCTTGAAGTTTCCATTATAACAGTAGCAGGTGAATATGAAGATAAATAAAAGTTGCAGACGGAAAAAGAAATAAACAGACAAAGAAGATGAAGAAGTAAAAAGAGAAAATTATTTTCGTTACTCGGCTCCACCTTTTATAGACAAGAGCAGTAGGACCCATTAAGAAGACACGTGTTAAAGAAGAGCTACAACACCTGTAGGCGATTAAACTAAATAAACGGAGGTTTGTCGATAATAAAACTTGTAAAGAAAGAAGCTTCGAGCATCATGAAGAGTTAAAAATTCTCATATCTTATATTCTTCGTAGAAAAGACATGAGAAGAGGCAAGATGTAGGACCAGAATATCGCCACAACGATATTCTCGTGATGGAAACGGCACTTCTGCGAGAAACCCAAATATTGCTACAAGTATTAACAACACTTTGACGAAAATGTCGCAAGATTCTCCAACGACATTTGGCGAGTGTCACAAAAGAGTGATATAATAGTTAACGATTGAATATATATGATAAGAATAAGTCTGCTTCACGATGGTTACAAAGTTGGCGATGATGAAGACTAAAATTATGGCGATAAGATCGCAGAGTAGATCCGAATTAAGGGGAAATATTAGTTGTCTTCCACTATGTATTCTCCTATATAAAGGGTTCGATTAAATCCAGAGGAGGATGATGTACTTTTGAGAGTTGAGAGAATTTTGAGGAGAGAGAAACTCCAGAAAGAAAGTTGTACTTCTGAGTTTTGATATTTCTTGTAAATCTTCCTGAAAGTGAATTAATAAAAGTGTTGTTGTTCATCCATAATTATGACTTAGTTTTCATAGATTCTTGACAAGGGTGTAGTGTGGGAAATCCTGCAACTACACATACAAACCAAATAAATTAACTTGCATAAATATTTACCTCAACCGGAAGCAATTGAAACAAACATAGATATTATAGTACCGCAATTGCATCGAAATTTCGTAAGCCTAAACAATTGATACCAAACAATAAAGCAAGATAACAATAGTTTTTCTTAACCGGAAACAATTGAATCACACACATACATCCATACACAAATAATGGAATAAATATCAATTGTACCGAAATTTTTTTAAGCAAAATCAATAAATATATGCAATAAACTTAGGTTCTTTTTTTAAACAGCAAAACGATTAACTAACAAATTTGTTACCTCAAATTCCACATCCTCTTCACCTTAATGTTTTGTCATCCTTTCGCAAAGACATAAGAACAACAAAAATAACCTTTACCAGTGAAAGGTTGAAATGGTTTTAACTATTACGTGCCAATAGTAATAAGCTAATACCAAAAACTCATATGTATACTATATACACAACTTATGAGAAATAAATTGATAATAGTATAATCGTGACTCACATATGGGATTAATTGTCATCATCATTTTATGATTATTTGATTAAGCAACCCAAAAAGTTAGATATGGAATCCGTTAAATCAAAAGTCACAAAATCATAAAAAGGTAGCCGATATGAGACCTAATTATCTCATATAACGATGACAACACAGAGATACATTCATTTGATCAAGAACATTTAGCACAATATTCTGAATGTCATGAGTATTGAAACTTATCATTCGAGCGTCATCATTGTGATTATCTTTTGATACCTTCCTGGTTGTCTTTAGAGAAGACTTTGGACACCATTTAGAAATGGGTTTTATAGGAGCAACTTCGTTCTTCCTATCATTTCCTCCTGAAATCTTAGACGAATCTCTTGAGAAAACATTAGGGTAACTAAAATGTTGAAAACTCTGAGAGTTAGCCTTTTTCCAATTTGGAATATCAGATCTTGTATTTACAAAGTTATCTCTCCTTTTATTATTTAAGCGATAATGAGAAAACTTTGTAGAAGCCTGATAAGCAAACTTTGAACTATCATTACAATGATTCTTTTGCTAATTTTTAGGACAATGATGACCTGATTTAGTATGAGAAGCATTATTGAGTTCAACCAATTTTTCGGAAATGCGTGCATTTATGGTTTTCTTATTCCTTTTACGGAATCTGCACCCTCTTTCCAAGTGTCCTTTATTTCCATAATAAGAGCAATGCTTAGTAACACACGAAGCATGAGGCTTAGTGTTACCTTGTTGTGGATTATCTTTCATTGGAGTTTGGCGGATTTTACGTTTTCCATATTTTGCTGAAGTTAAAGGTGTTACAGATTTTTCTTTTATGGAAGAGCAATCTTTTATTGCACCTTTTGAAGCAGTTTCTCCAGCAGAGTCTTTAGGTTTTACAAACTTTGTCTCATGTTTAGCATTCAAAGTTTGTTTACCTTTGTATCCCAAACCTCACATGTCATGAGGAACTCTAGTTGACTTCAACATTGAGTCAAGTTTTTTTGTGCTACTATCGAACTTTTTCAAGTCCGTTTTTAGACCCGTATTCTCTTTTTCCGACGTTTTTATTTTTTTCGAGAGCATTATCTAGATCAACCTTAAATTTATCAATTTAAACTTTATAATTCATTTCAGATTCGGTAGAATTACTTACCTTAGTGTTATTTAGGTTCTCCAACTCTGTGTATAGCTTCACTTCTCGATCATGACTTTCTTCAAATTGTTCTCTATAACATTTCATGTATTCAAGATAATTACCACCACCAATAATCTCTATATCGTTG
Source organism: Papaver bracteatum (assembly GCA_023529315.1). Taxonomy (NCBI): domain Eukaryota; kingdom Viridiplantae; phylum Streptophyta; class Magnoliopsida; order Ranunculales; family Papaveraceae; genus Papaver; species Papaver bracteatum. The sequence goes on along the minus strand of JAJJWX010002350.1, from coordinate 236,504 downwards.
TTCAATTCATCAAGTTCCTTTTTCAATCTTTCATTCTTTTCACGAAGATCACATTCAAGTACCTTTGGCTCTGGAGTTACTTCAGTATCCTTTTCAGGCGTGCACTCAGCAATTGCAGTTAAAGCTTTGTTCTCTTGATCCTTGGAACAATTAGAGCTATCACTATCTGAAAAAGCGGGGGTCTAACAACCACACCCAATATTTCGATTAGAAATCTGTATGGACAACTCCGAGTTACTTTCTAGAGAATCAACTAGACTCAATCAATAGAAAATATCTCAAGGAGATATTATCTCAATCTCTCAATTTGATTTACTCAAGAAAATACAATATGTGAGTCTTAATCAAAGACAGATAACTTGGATGGTACCAAAGACCAATATCCAAGTATCAATCAATTTAAATCAACAACCAATAAGGTTGGATATTCTAATTTATTGAACAACGCACAACCTGTATTATTTCAATTATATATCAAAATATAATGCGGAAAAGAAATAACACAGACACCATAATTTTGTTAACGAGGAAAAAGCAAATGCAGAAAAACCTCGGGACCTAGTCCAGATTAAACATACACTGTATTAAGCCGCTACAGACACTAGCCTACTCCAAATTAACTTCGGCTTGGACTTTAGTTGAACCCCAACCAATCTCTCACTGATCCAAGGTATAGTTATGCTCCTACGCCTCCGATCCCAGCAGGATACTGCATACTTGATTCCCTTAGTTGATCTCGCCCACAACCAAGAGTTGCTACGACCCAAAGTCGAAGACTTTAATAAACAAATATGTCTCACACATAAAAGTCTACAAGATGGATAAATTTGTCTCCCACGAATAAACCTATGAGTTTTGTTCCGTCTTTTGATAAATCAAGGTGAACAGGAACCAATCAATAAAACCAGACTTATATTCCCGAAGAAAAGCTCAGTTTTATCAATCACCTTACAATATTCTTAATCGACGCAGCGAAAAAGATATTGTGGAATCACTCTAATCGATTCATAAACTATAAAGCCATGGTTTGGAATAGCGTTCCTTAGTTTATTATGATCAGTTCACAAACATCGGTTTTAGACATAACCTACTCAAGTTTGCGGACTAGGTTCGCGGACTTAAGTTCCCGGACGGAGTTCACAAACTCCATAAGAAATTCTCGGGTTTGAGAACTACGCCAGTTTGTGGACTGGGTTTGTGGATTGAGCTTGTATGCTGAGTTCGCGAACTGAGCTCACGCACTACTACGGTTTCACTTGATCAACAAAGTTCGCAAACTTCGGTTCAAGCAATAAGGACTTTTACATATATGTGTTTCCACAACAATGCTTATATCCTCCAATGGTTATATTGTCTAAACTCTCATTTCAATCATTGAAACACTCTCAGAGGACGTTATATAGTTGTTATTCACAAACAATTTCTCGTCAGAGCGATTTCCAAAATGATTGAAACATAACATGACTTTCGTCACTAGGTAAAGATGAACTTGGCTAAATCTAAAGCTTTACCAACACATATTTCGAGAAATAGATAAGCGGGATATACTCAGCTCGAAATATCATATGTGTATAATCTTAGTCTATATAGTAATGCGAATTTTGTCTCAAGATAGGAGATAGAGTAAATAGACTTTTGAGTGATAGATAAGTTCAAGTCTCCGCATACCTTTTAGTCGATGAAGATCCACTGGTTCCTTGAGTAGTCCTTTGTCTTGTATGATGATCGCCATGGAGTTCTTGAGCTCAACTAAACTTTCTATCCTAGTCCGATACCTTAGCTATAGAATCACAAATTATGCAGACATGTTTTGGTTCATACATCCACTAATTTGGTTATACAACCACTAAAACGATATGTATATACCTCAAGAATAAAATTCCAACAAGAAAAAGGGATGAATAACAGATTATACAGCCACCATAGAAGTCCATTATCAGTCGCTTGTGTATAAATGCGGGTTGATGTTCTTCACAGAACTTGATATCGAAGTTAGGATCTTCAACTGTGAAATCTACTAAGCAATCTGCAACAACTTAGACTTTGATTGCATTTTTAGGCATGTAGTTCAGCCCAAGTTGGTTCAAACAAGCTCCTCATTTTGCCAGTTTTGTTCTCTTTTGACAATACATTCTCAACTGGGTACTTCGTGACAATATTTATTTTCCATCTCGAGAAATATATCCCCAGCTTAACATAAGAGAAATAGATAGCAAAAATAATTGTCTCAAGCTGAGAATACTTAAATTCCGACGTTGTCAGATTTTTGTTGATGAAGTATAAAAGATTTTCTATGTAATCTTCAACTCTTAACAGCACTGCACTTACAACTGTTGGAGTGTTAGCTATATGAAGATACAACTCTTCACCTGATATTGGTGGAGAGAGAATTGATACTGATGAGAGATGATATTTGATCTGCTCAAAAGTTCTTTGACACTCAAGATCCCACTCAAAATCTTATGAAGAATGGTTTGCACCGGTCCGATAGCTCGGACATAAAGCGATTTAAAGCAACTAGTTTTCCAGCCAATTGCTAGATATATTTTTTGGAAGATGGAGGTGGCATGTCTTGTATAGATATGATCTTTAACGGATCAACTTCTATTATATTTCTGGATACCACGAAGCTTAGGATTTTTTCACTCTGATCTCCAAAATCACACTTGGATTGACTTTCATCCTATAGTGTCTTGGGGACAAAGAATGTTTTCAGCAGATCACGGTGGTGATCGATTACCTTCAAGATTTTGACTACCATATCATCCACGTTACACTCTATAGTTTCTCCAATAAGATATTTGAATATCTTATTGACTAGCCTTTGATAGGTCGAGCCTGCATTTTTTCAGATTAAATGGCATGGCCTTGAAACAATATAGTTCTCTGCCAAGTTATGAATGCAGTGTACTTTTCATCATATGCATTCATAGGTATTTGATTATACCCAATACCCATCCATGAAAGATAGATTCCCATACCCTTTGATTGACTCCACTAATTTGTCCATGTTAGGAAGTGGAAATATATCCATGGGGAAAGCTTTATTTAGGTTGGAGATCGAGGGAGATTCCTTCTCTCTTGTGGTGTAACCACTAGTCCCACCAAAACAACAACTCGTTGACCCTCTGGGCTAAAACCATTTGATGGTGTAACATGTGGTTCACCTCGAGGAGGAGATACATATTGATGCACAATTGGTGTATTAGATGTAGATAACACCTCTTGTATAGCTGGAGATGCAGATATAGTTGCTCGACCTGGTGAAGTTACTCCAGGTCGGGTGGTAGGACTCTTATTTGTATTGGAATTGTCATTCTTCTTGTAAATCACGAGATGAAAAATAACATGTGAAAAGACGAGGGTACCCAAATATACCTCAATCTAAAACTTTTCCACCTATAAGTCCTTTTCCGAAAGTGATTGTATATGGACTGAGTCGAGAAAATACAACTAATTGGTTCACACTTCCTGTGATCGTTTATGGATACAAGATCGAGACAATACAACAACGAAGTACGTTTACTTGATAATAGGTTCGGACTTAACCAAACACTAGGGATCGTCTATCAAGTAAAATAGGAATTAACGTTTGTGTATTTTACTTCTAATTATAATAAAATAATTATAATTGCGGAAATAGAAAAGTAAAAGACATAACAAGATTTTGTTAACGAGGAAACCGCAAATACAGAAAACCCCGGGACCTAGTCCAGAATTGAATACTCTCATAATTAAGCCGTTATACAAAATCAAACTAACTTCGTATAGTTGAGACCAAGCAACTAAACCTATAGTTCACCTAGTTCCCTCAGTATTCCTACGCCTCCAACTTGTAATAAGTCATGTACTTGGAACAATTCCTTTGGTTCGTATTCCAAACAGTAAAGGAACAACAAATCTGTTTGGTAACAACTCTTTTCAACCAACGTGATATGAGTTTGATAAAGTCTCTTCCGTTTAACCAATAAACTCCTTTGTCAGGTCCTTAGATCAATCTCTCAACAATTACCAAAGTAATTGTTAGATTATGCAATCAATATTATTAATCACAAAGAAGTGTATTGATGCCGATCTACTCAACTAATAAATCCAATCTATCACAAGGATAAACCGATTATAGTTGGATCCCTTTCCAGTCGAGACAAGTATTGTGCACACCAAAGATTATGAACCCAAAAAGTCTTCTTTCCTTCAAATCTTCTTTAATCTTCAATCAGTACCTGCACACAATTAACTTGAATATCTTGTGATCAATCACACACAGAACGGAATCTGTTAACGTTGGATTATCTCAAGACGTCTTTAGATCTACAAACAGTCTAAAGATCCCCGTCGAAACTTTGATCTAGTTTGAGTGAATCATAGAAGAGAAAATTCTCAAGCATAAACAAACTAGGTGTAATCAAAGTTCAATAACCATTAGTCAATCAAATCAATCGAAAACTAATAATAAACCGTAATTATCTAGTTTCCCACCAAAGATACTAATAGAGCTTATCAATCCCAAAGAAGTCTTTAAATTGAGCGGCCGTAAGAGATTTCGCCAAATTAGGTTACTTTCCTCTCCGAATAGGCGGCTCCACCAGTAACAACACAACTAGGTAGTTTTTCTGGCTCTAAGGATTAGTTTGCTCGAAATGCGAACTTCAATATTTATAGACAAGGAAGTTTGGACACCAAGGAATTTCCAATACCAAAAATATTCTCAAGATATGCAATATATTTCCAAATTCGGTTTTCATAATTCCTGGAAATTCTTTGTCCAAATATTGACCGAAATCCAATAGAAAAATCTATAATCATTAAATGCACATTACTAATTATTATTTTGTAAAGATATACATTTTGTTGGAAAAATAAATAGCATATAAAAACTAAGAAACCTTAAATAAAAGATTCTCAATTTATTTCAATCCTGGGATTTTCCTTTAGCTATTAAGGAATATCTTTGAACAATAAAAGGTAAGAATTACTGCACGTGTTCAAAGCATGTCGACATCTTTACTTTGCAAGTCCTTTTTCATACTTACAATCTTGGAAATGATTTGCCACACTTCCAAACAAGTTTAGAATCAGTTCGTCTAAATTCCAAGAACTATGTGATTGATTATCCTATCAAATCACCAATCATGGGTTTCACGGTTCTACCAAAACAAGTTTCGGTTCTACCTTCATGTGAGTATTCTGCATAGTCACACTAGTTACCAAAATTCGGTTGACTAGGCACTAGGATCGGTTCCCCACAACTTATGGTAACTACTTGTATTTTGTTGCAACATGTCCATAGGATCGGTTCCCCCAAAACTACAAACTTGTTGCACATGTTCATAGGATCGGTTCCCCTATCTGCTAAAAACGTGTTGCACCTCTTACATAGATCGATTACCCTCTTGTAAATTTGTTGCACCTCTTACTAGGATCGGTTACCCAATGACTATTTAAAAGTTTTTATTTACAAGGTATCGATCATACCATCTTGAGTGATTACTTATGATCGGTTTCACTAATACAAGTCATACCAATACATAAGTCAGGCCTTGTGAATAGTTTTACCAAGATACATAAACAAGTTTATGAGCGGTTATACTAAACACACATATTGGTAATTCAAAATAAATTTGCAATGAATAACAATACCAATAAGCCTAGCGATTTGCCTTTCGATTCATAAAACAAGTTTATGAACTTACTTCTTTTAAACGAATGTAAAACATTGTTTCCTAGGATGAAATCTTCACTCATACCCATACATAATCATAATAGCATTCATATGATCATGTCTATGTCTTATATACAAAGTTTAATGGTTAAGCAATAAACCTCGTATTGTATTCCTTAATACTAAGTCTAACTAGAGTATCATACACAGCTTCACAGTTATGTTTTCAATATGCACGACATGAAATATAAGTTTGGGAATGAAACAGTTCAAGTCATATATTACTAACCTCAAGAGGAAGGATGATGTTGTCGTTGTAGCTCCATACTTCTTCACATTCTTCAAGTCTTCATGTAATACTTGTAAGTATCATATCCTAATACTTTCAAGCTAACCTATATGAAGTTGACTCTAGTATATAATCAAGCGACTCTTTAAATGGGTTTTGATTCACTAAAATATGACAACCAAACTTGACATACCAACGCTTGGTGGGTTCAACCGAGCAATGCTCTAACAACATGTAAGTATGTATATCTTACGGTTGATAATGGATCTTTTATATATAAACTTAATATTCCTTCCCAAAACAGTTTTTTTTTTTGTTTTTGTAAGGAACAATTATTCATATCAATGAATCATGCATATTTGATGTTTTCCAAATCAGAAGCTCGATGTTTAATAGATGAATATGTTTAACAAATATTCGAATTCAGATATAACTTTATTATGCCTTAAAATAGTCTGTTTCTGTCAAATCTAAAGGATAAAATATACTGTGAAGAAGAAAATTAAAATTCTCCTTTCGCAAGCTAAATTTCAACAATATATGGAAATTCCAAAATAAAATAAATCCATTTATTAGATATGTCGGTTAAGCTATGACAAATAACGATTTTATGCTTAAAAGATGCAATATTAATTAATCAACTCAGATCTACATGATTAACATTAAATATAATGATACAATTCAAATTGGTTAGGTCGTTAAAGATTGGATAATAACAACATAATTTCACAATTTTTTTTACTTAACAAGATCATCATGTGAGATAGGATGCATGCAAGGTATTAAATTTGCTAAATCAATGAGATACAGTTGATTATTATGATCCGATGCAATTAACGATGCTTCGATTTGAGATATAAAGATGAGATAATGAAAGAACTATATGAATCTAATACAATCAAGCTAAATTATGAGATTTGAAATGCAAAATGAGATTTGTAGATTTTAATTATTAAAATAGATGATAAGGATGAAATAACAATCGATCTAGATGAATTAGATGCAGGTCAAGATAAAATCTATATGAATATGAATACATATTGATTTCACATGAGATAAAGATGCAGATTAACAAATTACACATGTATATCATTAACAACCTTCTGATTCATGATTTAAGTTAAAGATAATCATACATGGATGTTATTTTTCATAGAAAAATCATTTTTATCCCATATAAAGGATAATGATGTATCAAAATGAGATGATGATGCAAAATCAAATTATGATGCATTCCTATTTGGCGCCAATGAAGATGCGTGTTTTCCGAACTATGAATGTTAATAGAATACGTTAATATATACAATATTATTGAAAAAGCGGGGGTCTAACAACCACACCCAATATTTTGCTTAGAAATATGTATGGACAAACTCCAATATAATTCCAAGAGAATCAACTAGACAGTCAGACTCAATCAATGAAAATATATCCAAGGGTTGTATCTCTGTTTCACAATGTAATCAGCAAATCAAACCGATAGAAATCCGTGAGCCTGATTATTATGTGAAACAACTTGAACGGTACTAAAGACCAATGTTCAAGCGTCAATCAATATAATTAACAACCAAAGGTTGGATTCTCTAATTGATTGAACTACGCACAACCTGTGATATTTCTATTATATAACAAAATATAATGCGGAAAAGAAATAACACATACACCAGAAATTTTGTTAACGAGGAAACCGAAACTGCAGAAAAACCCTAGGACCTAGACCAGATTTGAACACCACACTGTATTAAGCCGCTACAGACACTAGCCTACTCTAAGTTAACTTCGGACTGGAATGTAGTTGAGCCCTAACCAATCTCACACTGATCAAGGTACAGTTGCGCTCCTTATGTCTCTGAATCCCAACAGGACTCTACGCACTTGATTCCTTAGGTGAGATAAAAGGGAAGGAAACAATATATATGTGTGTGTGTTATCAAACAAGAGAGGAATACCCTTATTATGGAAACCCTAAAAAGAAAACTCCCAAGAAAGGACACGTACATTTGTGGACCGGAAAAGGAAGGTTAATGGATCAACGTAATCCCAAAAAGGAAATACACTTTTTGGTATCTCTTACTTACATAGCTCAATAATCAAAAGAATCAATTAGAGCATAAAGAGAAGATACAATAAAAACTGGGAGTCAAGAATTGGCTTAACCACTACAAAAAGGTAAATCAAACACGAAACTAATGGTAATCTACAGTAGACTAGAGCAACTCTCAAAAATCATCATTGCAACTCTCAAGTTAGATACAAGGATGAAGTTACCTAGAGTTAGGTGGAAGAGTGAGATGTGATCCCACCATGAAGATTGGGAGAGGAGTTGTAAATAACATCAGAAGATTTGATCCTTGTATTCCCTACCTTCCTTCTGCTATTTCTTATTCCAGAAGAATTCGACATAACATTTTTAGAAAATCCATTAGAGGGAATTTGATCCTTGTATTCCTTACCTTCCTTCTGCTATTTCATATTCCAGAATAATTCGACATAGAATTTTTAGAAAATTCATTAAAGGGAATTTTCTGAGGATTAAGTCTAGGACATCTAGAAACCGGTTCCATATGATTAGAGGAGAGAGGTATCCACCATCAAGACTTAGATCTACCAGACTTATTCTCATAAATACTGGGAATGCGTATTTTGTGGTGTAAGAGTATGCACCATGAGAAGAAACACGATCCCTATAGAGATTTCGAAATGAGTGACCATTGAAGTCCATTTCTAAATGAGTGAGGAATACCCTTGTTATGGAAACCCTAAAAAGAAAACTCCCAAGCAAGGACACGGACGTTCGTGGACCGGACAAGGAAGGTTAATAGATCAATGTAATCCCAAAAGGGAAATACACTTTTTGGTATCTATTACTTACGTATCTCAATAATCAAAAGAATCAATTAGAGCATAAAGAGAAGATACATTAAAAACTGGGAGTCAAGAATTGGCTTAACCACTACAAAAAGGTAAATCAAACACGAGACTAATGGTAATCTACATAAGACTCGGGCAACTCTCAAAAATCATCCTTGCAACTCTCAAGTTAGGTAAAAGGATGAAGTTACCTAGAGTTAGGTGGCAGAGTGAGATGAGATCCCACCATGAAGATTGAGAGAGGAATTGTAAATACCATCAGAAGATTTGATCCTTGTATTCCTTACCTTCCTTCTGCTATTTCTTATTCCAAAAGAATTCGACATAGCATTTTTAGAATCCATTAGAGGGAATTTGATCCTTGTATTCCTTACCTTCCTTCTGCTATTTCATATTCCAAAATAATTCCACATAGCATTTTTAGAAAATCCATTAAAAGGAATTTTCTGAGGATTAAGTCTATGACCTCTAGAAACCGGTTCCATGGGATTAGAGGAGAGAGGTCTCCACCATCAAGACTTAGATCTACCAAACTTATTCTCATAAACACTGGGAATGCGTATTTTTGTGGTGTAAGAGTATGCTCCAAGAGAAGAAACACGATCCCTATAGAGATTTCGAAATGAGTGACCATTGAAGTCCATTTCGAAATGAGTGAGGAATACCCTTGTTATGGAAACCATAAAAATAAAACTTCCAAGCAAGGACACGGATGTTCGTGGATCGGACAAGGAAGGTTAATGGATCAACGTAATCCCAAAAGGGAAATACACTTTTTGGTATCTCTTACTTAGGTAGCTCAATAATCAAAAGAATCAATTAGAGCATAATGAGAAGATACATAAAAAACTGGGAGTCAAGAATTGTCTTAACCACTACAAAAAGGTAAATCAAACACGAGACTAATGGTAATCTAGAATAGACTTGAGCAACTCTCAAAAATCATCCTTGCAACTCTCAAGTTAGATACAAGGATGAAGTTACCTAGAGTTAGGTGGAAGAATGAGATGTGATCCCACCATGAAGATTGAGAGAGGAATTGTAAATACCATCAGAAGATTTGATCCTTGTATTCCTTACCATCCTTCTGCTATTTCTTATTCCAGAAGAATTCGACATAGCATTTTTAGAAAATCCACTAGATGGAATTTGATCCTTGTATTCCTTACCTTCCTTCTTCTATTTCATATTCCAAAATAATTCCACATAGCATTTTTAGAAAATCCATTAAAGGGAATTTTCCGAGGATTTATTCTATGACCTCTAGAAACCGGTTCCATATGATTATAGGAGAGAGGTATCCACAATTTAGACTTAGATCTACCTGACTTATTCTCATAAATATTGGGAATGCGTATTTTTGTGGTGTAAGAGTTTGCACCATGAGAAGAAACACGATCCCTATAGAGATTTCGAAATGAGTGACCATTGAAGTCCATTTTATGAGAGTACTGGCTTTCTGCAGGAATGAACTTGATTGTAGATGCAGTCAGACAATTTACTATGTCGAATGTAAAAATAAGTTTACTTTGAAGATTAGAAATCTGTTTCTTTCTAGCAAAACAATGATGAACATAGTGATTCTTTTTCCTACAGAAAGAACAGGTTCGTGGAAGAGAAACATTGGATGGAACCTGCTTTAAATTCGTAGCCCTATTAGGAGACTACAATTTATGAAAACAATTATTTGCAGGAACTTCCTTTGGAGAACTTTTATTAATGTATCGTAATTCTGTCTGAGAATAAGTGAATGACACAGAAGATTTTCTCGTTAAAACAAAGTTTCCTCTTTCAAGGTTTTGCACTATTTTTGGGCTAGAAGAATGGATGCAACCACTTTATCTTTTTCAAAATGAAGGTTGTTCTGATCCGATGAATGTGTCTCGATCAAACATTTTTCTCTAATTGAATCTTCTTTAACAATATCCTCAAGAACACTATTTTTTCACGCTGCAGGGTAGTTTCTTGAATTAGTTTTTCAATATTGTTAGAGAAGGACTCAATGATACTATAGAGTTCTCGTTCTCGACCAAGAGAATTTTTAAATTCATCAATGAGTTGAGCATGATTTTGAAAATCAATAGTCTAAGTAGATTTTTTTGAAAATCTGGTGAGTTTCATTTCAGCTTCCGACATGGTATCAATTGTCCTTTTTGATGGTATGTTATCAACATTTGTTATAACAAACTTACTACCTCGGGATTCAGAAGAATCAGTTAAGGAGTTATCCTTTGAGGTAAGCCCAAGACAATTGGCATAATTAAAAGCTTTGGAAGACATTTTAGTATGCGCAAAGATAAGAGATAAACTTCTGTCCACATATTCAGATTGCCACAAACACAGACCTATAAGGTCTTAAACGTGTTTGCCTGCTCTGATACCAATTAAAAAAGCAGGGGTCTAACAACCACCCCTAATATTTCGCTTAGAAATCTGTATAGACAAACTCCAATATAACTCCAAGAGAATCAACTAGACAGTCAGACTCAATCAATAAAAATATATCCAAGAGTTATATCCCTGTTTCATAATATAATCAACAAATTAGACAAATAGAAATCCACGAGCATGATTATTATGTGAAACAACTTGAATGGTACCAAAGACCAATGTTCAGGTGTCAATCAACATAATCAACAACCAAAGGTTGGATTCTCAAATTGATTGAACTACACACAACCTGTGATATTTCTATCATATAACAAAATATAATGCGGAAAATAAATAATACAGACACCAGAAATTTTATTTATGAGGAAACCGCAAATACATAAAAACCCCGGGACCTAGTCCATATTTGAACACCACGTTGTATTAATCCACTACAGACACTAGCCTACTCCAAGTTAACTTCAGACTGGAATGTAGTTGAGCTATAACCAATCTCACACTGATCAAGGGACAGTTTCTCTCCTTACGTCTCTAAATCCCAGCATGACTCTACACACTTGATTCCATTAACTGATCTCACCCACAACTAAGAGTTGCTACGACCCAAAGTCGAGGACTTGATAAACAAATCTGTCTCACACAGAAAAGTCTATTGTATAGATAAATATGTCTACCATAGATAAACCTATGAGTTTTCTTCAGTCTTTTGATAAATCAAGGTGAACAAGAACCAATTGATATACTAGACTTATATTCCCGAAGAACAACCTAGAAATATAAATCACCTCACAATAATCTTAATCATATGGTAGCGAAACAAGATATTTTGGAATCACAAACGATGAGATGAAGATGTTTGTTACTATTTTTTATCTTGCCAATCAGAGATTAAATATCGAGTCAATCTTAGAGAAGATAGTACTCAATCACGATAGAAATAGCAAGATCAGATCACACAACTACAGAGAAAATATCTAGTTGGGTCTGACTTCATAATCCCAATGAAGTCTTTAAGTCGTTAACCTACAGGGTTTCGTGAAAAACCTAAGGTTAAAGGAGAATCGACTCTAGTCGCAACTAGTATCACATAGGAGGTGTGGGGATTAGGTTTCCAGTATCTATAGTTCTCCTTTATATAGTCTTCAAATCTGGGTTTTCAGTCAATGTTACCTAGGTAACAAAGTATTCAATATTCACCATTAGTTGAAAACCTGATTAGACTCAAGCTAAGCTAATATCTTTCAACCGTTAGATCGAACTTAGCTTGTTACACACAAATGAAAAGTCACTTCATTTAGATATAAGTAACCGTACTTAAACGTGTACACTTTTTTGGCTCAACCATAGTTAACCGAAGTTAGCCATATGAACACTTTCATATAAACCTTATTCATCTTAACCATAACTAGTTCAAATGACTCACATGAAACTAGCTCTAGAGTTATTCAATTGTTTATATTCTCATAGAAATATACAAGACACAATTGAAGCAAAATTGATTTTGATTCACTCGTTTGCAAAAGATTGCATTCTTTATTATATAAATGTATTAGTTTATGAACAAACCGATTTGAGAACATCGTCTACTTAGGTTTGCGTACCTAACTAGCCGAACCAAGTTTGGGTTTCGCCAGTACGCGAAATAGTATGCATACCATCCAAACTCAGTAGAAATTCCCGGACCTGAACCTTACGCCAGTACGCGTTCTGGTTTGCATACCAGGTTCCCGGACTTCACAAACCAACCAGTACGCAAACGGGTATGCATACCATGGTTCTCGGACATGGATTACATATATGTAGGTACGCATACTATGCTTAAATACAATTGTTCTAAACTCTCATTTCAACCATTGAAACATTCTTGGAAGACGGGAATAGCTGTCTCACACAAACTATTAGCTTCAAAGCAATTTTCAAGTGATCGAATGATCAATACGAAATATTCCAAGTATACATCAAATGAATGTCTCACACAAATCATGTAAGATTTTACCAGGTGTAGATGGTGGATTTTTTAAAAGGGCTAAAATTGTAAACCCATAATCGCATGTACTCCTAATTCAGCAATCAGATGAGTATCGAGGCTCATGTCTCTTATCGAAAGCATGAAAGCTCATGTCACAAGAATCTATGACTGAGAATACTGTCTCTCAGAGTATATGTAGATATGTAGTCTCTTAGATGAGGAAACAACATATCTCATGAATACTGAGAAATTTCAATAACTACTTCTATATAAAATCGAAAGTTTGGACGGATCGTAGACATCTTGCCTGCTAGTTTAGAGCAATAACGTCTTCAGGATGTAACAATATTTTCCCTGACTATATAAAAGAAATATGACGCTTCAACAAGCTCATGATCACTCAATTAATGAATAATTAATGCTCCTATACGATCGTACTAGTATAGAGCTATCAATTAATTATTCCTAAATCATTAGATTCATTAACTGAATCCCTGGAAAACATTCTATGTTTTCCATAATAATTCATTACTTCAATTCATGGTTCTTCCCAGCAGAATTCCATGGGTTAGTAATAAGTATTCAACACACGGGCATCTGAGCTACCTTCGAGTAAGCCCCAACCAAAATGGTGTAGTTGTACTCGACAATAATGCACTAACAAGCACCTGAATGCACGGATGAGTATTTCAAAATACGATGAGACGATGAACCTATGCAAAATAGGAAAGAAAATAATAAATAATAAAATATTAAGCAAGGCGCTGAGGGACTAGGCCCACCGGCTGGTCGGTCGTGCCGTGACCAGTCCCATGCCCAATTTTATATTTATCATATTTTTATTATTTTCCTTGATCTTATGAAAATCCTTTCATTTGAACAAATATCCTTCATTTTAAGGAAACTCCTCAGTTTCATGGTGTTTCCTTCGCAACAAGGAAATAATATAAAATTGGGAAAGGTGTCGTGGGATCGTGTCTACTAGCCGTCGTCCGGCTATGCCCTAGTCATGGACGGTCCCACACCTCATGATTTCTCATGATTTTATTATTATTTTCCTAATCTCATGAAAACTCCTTAATCTCATGATATTTCCTTCAAGTCATGAAAATAATATAAAATTTGGGAAACTCATGGGACCGGGCCCTAGCCGGTCGGTCATTCCCTAGACGGTCCCATACGCCCCTTATTTTTATTTTTTATTTTTTATGTTTCCTTGATCCCATGAAATTCCTTTATTTCATGATGTTTCCTTCAAATTATGAAAATTCCTTCAAATCATGAAAATAATACATAAAATTAGGGAAAGCTCGCGGGACTGGGCCCTAGCCGGCCGACCATGCCCAAGCCGGCCCCACATGCCCTTATTTTATTATTATTAGTATTATTTGTTTCCTTCATCTCATGGAAACCCCATAACTTCAAGGAAACTCCTTGATTTCAACAAAACTCCTTAGTTTCAACAAACTCCTTGATTTTATGATATTTTCATAAAATCATGAAAAAATATAATAAAATTAGGGGAGTGCTATGGGACCGGGCTCATTAGACGTCCGGCCATGCCTTGGCCATAGCCGGTCCCATAATTCATGATTCCTTCATTTTATTATTATTTTTTCTTCATCTCATGAAGTTTTCCCAATTTCAGCAAAATCCATGATTTCTTCATATTTTCTCAAAATGTTGCTCAAACGCACATCAGAAAATATCAAAATTCTCAGGATTGAGATACAAACACTTTGGTGAAGTGAGCATGTTACCTTGACCTACCAAGGTTGGCTCTTTGGCTTGCAAGGAGCCGGTCCCACGTATTTTCACAATTTGACCTAATTTGCGCAATTGCACGTATTAGGTCCAAAACTCTTCCAAACAACTTGGAACTTCATAAGATGATCGCCAGTCGATCCCATGACCAACCAGGGCAAGTTTCATGATCCCTTGGTCGGTCTCTCATCTCTTCACAATTAATTATGTTTTATCACCTAAGGTTCAGACGAGCATTATTTTAATAAATGATTAAACCGGCATTTAATCCTCCTTTCACCAACTGGTCTTCAAGAGAATTTGGTATATTTTTGCTCACTTGAGCATCTGGGAATTAAATGGTCGACCCATAATCCCATGTAGACGGTCCCTCCTTCACCATGATCAACATTTTATAATTAAACTCAGTTCAGTTGCCAGTATTCTGGTTTAATACTTTATTTGGTCATGCTACCAATAATTCATCAAACGAGCAACATTTGCTCAGATGAGCAATATTTACTCAAACCAAGGAGTATCGGTTCAACTATCAATATTCAACAAATCATCAAATGAGCAATATTTGCTTATGTTAACTAAGTTTATTCATACATTATACCTCTGTCTCAATTCGTGAGTCTCAGAACATTTTCAAATCATGTTCGACTCAACAATACAAGGTCTCATTATCCCATGAAGTCATGAAGTTAGCAACCGACTAACTAAATACACGTCTTCCTTGCAGACTCCACAATCATGAGACATCAATCGTGTCTTATGGGGGATATTAACTAGGGTTTTTGTATGGCGGTATACGACACATGTGTTCATACACATGATGAAAATGTGAGCAAGTCGTGCAATCAGTTGGAGGAGTTAACAAAGTATTGGATGGAAAATCAATCAAGTCTCCGCACGTTGAGCAACTGGTTTTAACACGATTTCCACTTCTCCACTCTTTGATTCCATTATCTGTCACACTTCATGGGATCATGGTGTTTACAATTCTAGCAATATAAATAAGTCTCTGAGTCATGATTGAAAAGAAGGACAATCTTACGTCAAACAGATAACAAGAGATTAACAACTCAACATCTGGGCAATTACTCTCAACAAAATAAATTTAATCATTCAAAACTTATCTTATTTCAGAATACACAACATACCTGCAATATTGATCACCATTGATCTCACACATTTCTCAGCTTCCCTCATACATATCGACCCATCCTTTCTTGTAACCGAATTTACTCTGGAACGACCATTGTCTTGGTTTAGGCCGGAGTATTACAGATTGATCTCTCTAATTCAAAGCAATCCCTTCTTTATGTGCATCTGTGTGAGGTTAGACAGTTAGCTTGGTTCAAGGAGTTTCCTCCGCACGGTCGTCTCCTCAATTCCTTAAAAACTAGTAACTCGTTTTGCCTTATCTACACCAGGAAATTTTCACATGATCATCTTTTAACTTTCGTCAAGAGTATAAGATAAACTTGGTTAAAGTGAAAGCTTACCAACACATATTTCGAGAAATATATAAGCGAGTCAAAATCAGCTTGAAATATCAAATGTGTATAATCGAAGTCTATATAGCTATACGAATTTTATCTCAAATTGGAGATAGAGTAGATAGACTTTTGACTGATAGATGAGTTCAAGTCTCCACATACCTTTTGTTGATGAAGTTCCACAAGCTCCCCTTAGTAGTTCTTCGTCTTCAATCGATGAACGTCGTGAATTATAATGCTCAACTATACTTTATATCCTAAACCGAGACTTAGATATAAGTAGACTAGAAATCAAGACTTATAGTTTTGGAAACTAAACTTGACAAAAAGCTTGAGATAGCAACGCTTGCGAGTTCGACCGAGCAGTGCTCTAACAATTATAATATGAATTACTAGTTTGATTTTGTCTCCTGACTTGATCCATCTATTGATCTTCGTCCGCCGATTACTCAATTCTTTTCCAACTGAGTTTTCCAATTATCTTTTACTTGGTCAACACAATTGAGATCTAAATAAAGTAAGAGAGAGAATTAAAAAAATGATAATTCTTAATAATCAAGGTAAACTAAATCATATGTTTTAATTTACAAGATTAGCCTCTTGGGCTTATACAGTTATGCCTAGTGAGGGACCACTTATATCTAAAAAAGCGGGGGTCTAACAACCACACCCAATATTTCGCTTAGCAATCTATATGGACTAACTCCGAGTTACTTTCTAGAGAATCAACTAGACAGTCAGACTCAATCTAGATATAAATATCTCAAGGAGTTATTATCTCTCTCTTGATTTGATTTACTCAAACTAATAGAAATCAGCGAGTCTTTAATCAAATACAAGGAATAACTTGGATGGTACCAAAGACCAATATCCAAGTGTCAATCAATGTAAATCAACAACC
This sequence comes from Papaver bracteatum, assembly GCA_023529315.1. Classification (NCBI taxonomy): domain Eukaryota; kingdom Viridiplantae; phylum Streptophyta; class Magnoliopsida; order Ranunculales; family Papaveraceae; genus Papaver; species Papaver bracteatum. The sequence goes on along the minus strand of JAJJWX010002350.1, from coordinate 219,173 downwards.
AAAAGGTCGGATATTCTAATTGATTGAACTTCAATGCACATTCTGTATTATTTTAATTATAAATATAAACAATATAATATGGAAAATGAAATAACACAGATACCAGAATTTTGTTAACGAGGAAACCGCAAATGCAGAAAACCCCCGGGACCTAGTCCAGATTAAACATACACTGTATTAAGCCGCTACAGACACTAACCTACTCCAAGCTAACTTCAGTATGGACTGTAGTTGAACCCCCAATCAATCTCACACTGATCCAAGGTACAGTTATAATCCTACAACTCTGATCCCAGCAGGATACTAAGTACTTAATTTCCTCAGCGGATCTCACCCACAACTAAGAGTTGCTACGACCCAAAGTCGAAGACTTTAATAAACAAATCCGTGTCATACCGAAAAGTCTACATTAATAGATAAATATGTCTCCCACGAATATACCTACACGTTTTTGTTCCATCTTTTGATAAATCAAGGTGAACAGGAACCAATTGATAAACCAAACTTATATTCCCGAAGAACATATCAGTATTATCAATCACCTCACAATAATCTTAATCAGCGCATCGAAAAATAATATTGTGGAATCAAAAATGATGAGATGAAGTGTTTGTGACCACTTTCATATCTTGCCTATCGGAGATAGAAATCTCAAGCCAACTATTACAATTATACTCCTATGATAGAAAATGCAAGATTAGATCACACAACTACAAGAAAAGTATAATCGGTCTGGCTTCACAAGCTCAATGAAGTCTTTAAGTCTTTAACCTGCTTTAGAAGAAGAAACCAAAGGTTAAAGAATAATCGACTCAAGATTAGCATAACTAGTATCACACAGAATGTGTGGGGATTAGGTTTCCTAGTTGTTAGAGTTATCCCTTATATAGTCTTTCAAATCAGGCTTTGCAATCAATGTAAGCTTAGTAACAAAGCATTCAATATTCATCGTTAGATGAAAATCTGATTAGATTAAAACTAATATTTATCAACCGTTAGATCGAAAACATAGCTTCTTATACACACATGTAATGCATGTTTATAGGCTTGTGTAACCGTACCCAAACTTGTGCATTAGTTGGTTCAACATTGTAACTTTCATATCAACCATATTCTTCTTCACCATAACTAGTTCAAATGACTGAAATGAACTAGTTAGAGAGTTGCTCAATTGCTTAGATCTTTATGTATTACACAAGACACAATTGAAGCAAAAATGAGTTGATTCACTCGAATCGGTTCATGAACTATATAGCCATGGTTTGCAATAACATTCCTTAGTTCATAGAGATGAGTTCACAAACATCGTTCTTAGACATAACCTATTCAAGTTCGCAGACTGGGTTCGCGGACTTAAGTTCCCAGATGGAGTTCACAAACTCCAGCAGAAATTATCGGGTCGAGAAATTCCGCCAGTTCACAGACTGAAGCTCACGTACTTCTCCGATTCTCTTGATCAACAAAGTTTGCAAACTTTGGTTCAAGGAATAAGTACTTATACATATATATGTTTCCACAATAATGCTTATATCCTCCAATGGTTATATTGTCTAAACTCTCATTCCAATCATTGAAACATTCTTAGAGGGCGTTATATAGTTGTTATTCACAAACTATTTTTCGTCAGAGCAATTTTCAAAGTGATTGAAACTTAACTTGACTTTCGTCACTAGGTAAAGATGAACTTGGATAAAGCGAAATCTTTACCAACATATATTTCGAGAAATAGATAAGCGAGATATACCCAGCTCGAAATACCACATGTGTATAATCTTAGTCTATATAGTAAAATGACTTTTGTCTCAAGATATGAGATAGATTAGATATACTTTTGAGTGATAGATAAGTTCAAGTCTCCACATACCTTTTAGTTGAAGAAGATCCATCAGTTCCTTGAATAGTCCTTCGTCTTGTATGATGATTTCCATAGAGTTCTTGAGCTCAACTACACTTTATATCCTAGTCCGAGACCTTGGATATAATAAATTATAAATCAAGACTTTATAATTTTGATCACTAACATTGACAAACATGCTTGAGATAGCAACGCATGCGAGTTCGACCGAGAAATGCTTTAACAATCTCCCTTTTTGTCAATTTTAGTGAAAAATTATCAATACATATGGAATACAAAAAATATATAAATAAACTTTGTAGCTCCTATTCCACATGTCTAATCTTCAACATTACTCGAAATCTTCGTCACTTCCAAGTACTCCAATGATCCCAAAGGTTGTAAGTTTAGCATCATCATTGTTGAAAATCCATAGCTATAACAACAAGAAAACAAGAGTTCTCAATCATTGTTATACAGTTTCATAGTATCATTACACAACGTCAAAGTCCAATTGCATCACAACTTTAACAACAATACTATGGTGATATGTCACCTCCCCTTAGTCAATACTCCATCTCACACTGAAACCACTCCCCCTTACATAATGATCTGAAAACCATATGTATTTGTTGTGTTAACTACATATTAATTCTCCCCCTTTTTGTCAATAAAATTGGCAAAGGTACAAGAACGGGATCCTAATGAAATTTCCGTAAGAGACATTTCATGACCAAAGGTAAATGTATATCATCTCGTTCAGATGCAATCATAAAGACGAAGCTAAATGCATTCATCAAGGAGTCTATAAAGATACAAGATAACCCCTATAATAATCCACAGTCGCACTCCCCACAAAGATTTGGCAATTAAGCACAATTTCAATTAAGAATTCTCCCCCATAATATGCCATTCCCGAAAAAACAGCAAGAGCGACCTTAATTTCAAAAGAAAAGAAGGATTTCTTTGGACATAACAAATCATATACAAGTACGAATTTGAATATAAAAATATACAATTAAATTAACCGTAAGAGAATCCATGATTAATTTAACAAAATATGATCAACACAAGTAAACTTATGGAGACTTCAAAACTCAATTAGATTAATCACAAGAGAACCCATAATTAATCTAATCAGAATACTCAACTAAACTAATTACAAAAGTAATCAATTCAATTGTTTATACTCACATAAGAAAACTTATGGAGTCATAACTAAATAACCAAACAAGATGATTAATTTAGTTCAATTTGCTCGACATAAAGTACCTTACAGAACAAAAACTAAGCTAATCATAAAATAATCAACTTTGGTTGTTTAGTGCTCAACATAAGTCACATTACAGAGCCTCATAATAATACACAAAATATGGATCAGGGAAGATCAATTACTGCAGAATATACTATGTTCCATCACTATTTACACAATGACATACAATAGACATAATCCTTGAAAACAAAAGATTTTAACCTATCTTCCATCAAAAATTGACATAATAGGCTTAACTTTTGTATTTGTCAAAAGTCTATTCGTTCTTTTATCAATACTTGCATATCAACTCATGAATGACTTCACTTTTGAAAACTTATGGGACAATCAAGTTCACAGACGTAAACACACATATCCCATAACAATATTGTAATATATAAAACCATAAAGATTAATACTGCAGAAATCATCTTCCAAACAAGTTTAGAATTTAAACCAATAAATCTAAAAACAAGAAGATGAAAACGTTGGACATAGCTATGTGTAATCACAATAATGGCTATTCCAAACTCAAGTTATTTTTCTAAACAAAACAAGGAAAATAGAAGATTTACTAGGCAATAAGACCTTTAAAGAATTCTTTATCGTCCCCAAACTCATTGTCGTCAACCGCCATTGGAACATAAGGTTCATTAAGAAAGGAGTTTATATCAATAAACCTTCTTGGATGATGTTATCGAACCATGGACTTCTGAATCTCATGAGTCCTATACACAAAATCCTTTATTTGTTGAATCTCCTTTTGCATCTCTTTCAACACTTCAAGAACATCATAAAACTTCTGAGAATTTTAAAGAACGTCTCTTGGCTTCCTCACATTCCTTGTTTTTCTTTTCAATGTTGGAGCTAGCGGAGATTTTTCTTTTTCCATCATGATTGATGGCTTAACAATCAAATTAAAATCATTTTCATCACAAGAAATCATGCTTGGAGTATCCATAAACGTATGGGTTTGTGAGAGGAAATCACAAATTTCTCAACAAGTAGTCTTGAGATATAAGGAGGTTACAGAGAAGGAAAAAATAATGTAGGATTTTGAAACCTTTAAACATGTTCGTACACGAACAACTCTCAACCCTATGAAGAGTAGAATTGTCGAAGGTACCCTTTCTTTTGTTTGATAGACTAGAAGAAGAAAAACCTAAGAAAAGAAAAAAAACTTTTCCTAAAGCCTGAAGGATACAAAATCATTGTCTCTTTTGATTAGGCACATGAGACAAGATTTCAAAAACAACACAATCAAGTTGCGTTGTGGTGAACAACAATTTGTCCACCATTCTCCTATTGAGAGGGGTCCACAGACCTTGGTCTATCAAAACGACTTGACCATACTTTTTTCTCTAATGGTCTGGGTTTATCCTTGGAAAAACTAACTTCTTAGACGAAGATAAAATTTAACATACCTCAACGGTCTTCTGAGCAAGTTTAAGCTTTCTTGCTATATGACTTGCTCTTCGTTGAAGTGCCTTTGTTGGTGTTTGAACTTATAACACTTTAAAAGTTCATGACCCTTTAACAAACCATATGAACACGTCAGGCGTGGATAAAAATCAGGCTTCTGAGATGTGCAAGCAGCTAGGCATATGATGGAACCTGAAACATTACAAATAGAGTTTCCAAAGGATTTTTCTTCCAGAATAGTTGGATTATCTTCTGAAAGAATATCAAGATTGATGTATGTATTACTACAATTATCAAAATCAATATTTTCACCAAAAAGTGCAACACTTGATTTCTCGTCTTCATTAGAGTCATAGTTGTCTGACATTTCATCAATAGTTGCAGCAAGACCTTTGTTCCTAGTGTATTTTCTCCGATTTGGACACTCGTTTACAAAATGGCCAAATCCCTTACACTAAAAGCACTGAGGCATATCCTCATCATTAGTTTCATCAGTATCCGTATTTTTAGGAGGAACACGATTATAAGGTATGACTAATGCCTTAGGCTTATCTCTGGAGAACCATTTACTTCTCTTCAGTAGAAGATCCCTAAACTTTCTTGTGATCATCGAGACTGATTTGTCAAGATGTTCATCTGATGAATCTGTCTCAGAGTAATCATCTTCAGAGATATACACTTTTTTACTTTTCTCAAGTAATTTAGTGTCCTTTAGTGCTTTGAACGCAACATCCTTAGATTGGATGAATGTTCATGATCAAAGATTTTAAGATTTCTAACCAGCGTATTTCTGGAGAGATTATCAAGGTTATTTTTTCTTTTTAAATTGGTATCATAGCAGGCAAACAGATTCAAGACCTCACAAGTCTGTGTTTGTAGCGATATGACTCTATGGACAGAGGTGCTATCTCCATACGATTTACTTGTTTGTATCGATCTGACTCTATGGACAGGGGTTTAGCATTACTCAACTCGAGTATACCCGCGAGCTAATGTGTTAAGGACAACTTGTTGAACCTGTGAATTTTTATCCATAAAAAATATGTATTTTTACCCATGAGATATGCGCGTATGCCATGCACCAAGTTCCTCTTCTACTCGGCAAAAAAAACATATTTTTACCCATAAAAAATGAACGGGTGGGCAAAAAATACATATTTTAACCCATAAAAAATATGTATTTTTACCCATGCGATATGCGCGTAAGCCATAAAAAATATGTATTTCTACTCGGATTTATTTTTTGGGCGAGTTTTTCTTAAGGAAATTAATTCCTAAAATATTTTTAGAGTTTTATTTATGGGTAAATTCCTTTTAGGTGTTTTACTAGTTTTTGAAGAAAACCAAAACCTAACTTGATTTGCAAGTATCTTCTCCTTTAAATACAACTCGAAATTCTGTTTTCTACACACCGAAAATTCTTCTTTCGTTCCGGGGTTTCTCCATACGATTTACTTCCATCCTCGTTGCTGAGTTCGAAGAGAGCGTAACTTGTGTTGTGCTAACTCCAGTTATATCAGGCAGTCTTATCCTGGACACATCTTCGCTGTGAAGGGTTTAGCATTACTCAACTCGAGTATACCCGAGAGCTATTGTGTTAAGGAAAACTTGTTGAACTTGTGAATTTTTACCCATAAAAAATATGTATTTTTACCCATGCGGTATGCGCGTATGCCATAAAAAATATGTATTTATACTCGGATTTATTTTTTGGGCGAGTTTTTCTTTAGGAAATTAATTCCTAAAATATTTTTAGAGTTTTATTTATGGGTAAATTCCTTTTGGGTGTTTCACTAGTTTTTGAAGAAAACCAAAACCTAACTTGATTTGCAAGTATCTTCTCCTTTAAATACAACTCGAAATTCTATTTTCTACACACCGAAAATTCTTCTTTCGTTCCAGGGTTTCTCCATACAATTTACTTCCATCCCCGTTGCTGAGTTCGAAGAGAGAGTAACTTGTGTTGTGCTAACTCAAGTTATATCATGCAGTCTTATCCTGGACACATCTTCGTTGTGAGGGGTTTAGCATTACTCAACTCGAGTATACCAGCGAGCTAATGTGTTAAGGACAACTTGTTGAACCTGTGAATTTTTACCCATAAAAATATGTATTTTTACCCATGCGATATGCGCGTATGCCATGCACCAAGTTCCTCTTCTACTCGGCAAAAAAAACATATTTTTACCCATAAAAAATGAACGGGTGGGCAAAAAATACATATTTTTACCCATAAAAAATATGTATTTTTACCCATGCGCGTATGCCATAAAAAATATGTATTTCTACTCGGATTTATTTTTTGGGCGAGTTTTTCTTTAGGAAATTAATTCCTAAAATATTTTTAGAGTTTTATTTATGGGTAAATTCCTTTTAGGTGTTTTACTAGTTTTTGAAGAAAACCAAAACCTAACTTGATTTGCAAGTATCTTCTCCTTTAAATACAACTCGAAATTCTGTTTTCTACACACCGAAAATTCTTCTTTCGTTCCAGGGTTTCTCCATACGATTTACTTCCATCCCCGTTGCTGAGTTCGAAGAGAGCGTAACTTGTGTTGTGCTAACTCCAGTTATATCAGGTAGTCTTATCCTGGACACATCTTCGCTGTGAGGGGTTTAACATTACTCAACTCGAGTATACCCGCGAGCTAATGTGTTAAGGAAAACTTGTTGAACCTGTGAATTTTTACCCATAAAAAATATGTATTTTTACCCATGCGATATGCGCGTATGCCATAAAAAATATGTATTTCTACTCGGATTTATTTTTTGGGCGAGTTTTACTTTAGGAAATTAATTCCTAAAATATTTTTAGAGTTTTATTTATGGGTAAATTCCTTTTAGGTGTTTTACTAGTTTTTGAAGAAAACCAAAACCTAACTTGATTTGCAAGTATCTTGTCCTTTAAATACAACTCGATATTCTATTTTCTACACACCGAAAATTCTTCTTTCATTCCAGGGTTTCTCCATACAATTTACTTCCATCCCCGTTGCTGAGTTCGAAGAGAGAGTAACTTGTGTTGTGCTAACTCAAGTTATATCATGCAGTCTTATCCTGGACACATCTTCGCTGTGAGGGGTTTAACATTACTCAACTCGAGTATACCCGCGAGCTAATGTGTTAAGGACAACTTGTTGAACTTGTGAATTTTTACCCATAAAAAATATGTATTTTTACCCATGCGATATGCGCGTATGCCATAAAAAATATGTATTTCTACTCGGATTTATTTTTTGGGCGAGTTTTTCTTTAGGAAATTAATTCCTAAAATATTTTTAGAGTTTTATTTATGGGTAAATTCCTTTTGGGTGTTTTACTAGTTTTTGAAGAAAACCAAAACCTAACTTGATTTGAAAGTATCTTCTCCTTTAAATACAACTCGAAATTCTATTTTCTACACACCGAAAATTCTTCTTTCGTTCCAGGGTTTCTCCATACGATTTACTTCCATCCCCGTTGCTGAGTTCGAAGAGAGGGTAACTTGTGTTGTGCTAAATCAAGTTATATCATGCAATCTTATCCTGGACACATCTTCGATGTGAGGGGTTTAACATTACTCAACTCGAGTATACCCGCGAGCTAATGTGTTAAGGACAACTTGTTGAACCTGTGAATTTTTACCCATAAAAAATATGTATTTTTACCCATGCGATATGCGCGTATGCCATGCACCAAGTTCCTCTTCTACTCGGAAAAAAAAAACATATTTTTACCCATAAAAAATGAACGGGTGGGCAAAAAATACATATTTTTACCCATAAAAAATATGTATTTTTACCCATGCGATATGCGCGTATGCCATAAAAAATATGTATTTCTACTCGGATTTATTTTTTGGGCGAGTTTTTCTTTAGGAAATTAATTCCTAAAATATTTTTAGAGTTTTATTTATGGGTAAATTCCTTTTAGGTGTTTTACTAGTTTTTGAAGAAAACCAAAACCTAACTTGATTTGCAAGTATCTTCTCCTTTAAATACAACTCGAAATTCTGTTTTCTACACACCGAAAATTCTTCTTTCGTTCCAGGGTTTCTCCATACGATTTACTTCCATCCCCGTTGCTGAGTTCGAAGAGAGGGTAACTTGTGTTGTGCTAACTCAAGTTATATCAGGCAGTCTTATCCTGGACACATCTTCGCTGTGAGGGGTTTAGCATTACTCAACTCGAGTATACCCGCGAGCTAATGTGTTAAGGACAACTTGTTGAACCTGTGAATTTTTACCCATAAAAAATATGTATTTTTACCCATGCGATATGCGCGTATGCCATAAAAAATATGTATTTCTACTCGGATTTATTTTTTGGGCGAGTTTTTCTTTAGGAAATTAATTCCTAAAATATTTTTAGAGTTTTATTTATGGGTAAATTCCTTTTAGGTGTTTTACTAGTTTTTGAAGAAAACCAAAACCTAACTTGATTTGCAAGTATCTTCTCCTTTAAATACAACTCGAAATTCTGTTTTCTACACACCGAAAATTCTTCTTTTGTTCCAGGGTTTCTCCATACGATTTACTTCCATCCCCGTTGCTGAGTTCGAAGAGAGGGTAACTTGTGTTGTGCTAACTCAAGTTATATCAGGCAGTCTTATCCAGGACACATCTTCGCTGTGTGGGGTTTAGCATTACTCAACTCGAGTATACCCGCGAGCTAATGTGTTAAGGACAACTTGTTGAACCTGTGAATTTTTACCCATAAAAAATATGTATTTTTACCCATGCGATATGCGCGTAAGCCATGCACCAAGTTCCTCTTCTACTCGGCAAAAAAAAACATATTTTTACCCATAAAAAATGAACGGGTGGGCAAAAAATACATATTTTTACCCATAAAAAATATGTATTTTTACCCATGCGATATGCGCGTATGCCATAAAAAATATGTATTTCTACTCGGATTTATTTTTTGGGCGAGTTTTTCTTTAGGAAATTAATTCCTAAAATATTTTTAGAGTTTTATTTATGGGTAAATTCCTTTTAGGTGTTTTACTAGTTTTTGAAGAAAACCAAAACCTAACTTGATTTGCAAGTATCTTCTCCTTTAAATACAACTCGAAATTCTGTTTTCTACACACCGAAAATTCTTCTTTCGTTCCAGGGTTTCTCCATACGATTTACTTCCATCCCCGTTGCTGAGTTCGAAGAGAGGTAACTTGTGTTGTGCTAACTCAAGTTATATCAGGCAGTTATATCCTGGACACATCTTCGCTGTGAGGGGTTTAGCATTACTCAACTCGAGTATACCCGCGAGCTAATGTGTTAAGGACAACTTGTTGAACCTGTGAATTTTTACCCATAAAAAATATGTATTTTTACCCATGCGATATGCGCGTATGCCATAAAAATTATTTATTTCTACTCGGATTTATTTTTTGGGCGAGTTTTTCTTTAGGAAATTAATTCCTAAAATATTTTTAGAGTTTTATTTATGGGTAAATTCCTTTTAGGTGTTTTACTAGTTTTTGAAGAAAACCAAAACCTAACTTGATTTGCAAGTATCTTCTCCTTTAAATACAACTCGAAATTCTGTTTTCTACACACCGAAAATTCTTCTTTCGTTCCAGGGATTCTCCATACGATTTACTTCCATCCCCGTTGTTGAGTTCGAAGAGAGGGTAACTTGTGTTGTGCTAACTCAAGTTATATCAGGCAGTCTTATCCAGGACACATCTTCGTTGTGAGGGGTTTAGCATTACTCAACTCGAGTATACCCGCGAGCTAATGTGTTAAGGACAACTTGTTGAACCTGTGAATTTTTACCCATAAAAAATATGTATTTTTACCCATGCGATATGCGCGTAAGCCATGCACCAAGTTCCTCTTCTACTTGGCAAAAAAAACATATTTTTACCCATAAAAAATGAACGGGTGGGCAAAAAATACATATTTTTACCCATAAAAAATATGTATTTTTACCCATGCGATATGCGCGTATGCCATAAAAAATATGTATTTCTACTCGGATTTATTTTTTGGGCGAGTTTTTCTTTAGGAAATTAATTCCTAAAATATTTTTAGAGTTTTATTTATGGGTAAATTCCTTTTAGGTGTTTTACTAGTTTTTGAAGAAAACCAAAACCTAACTTGATTTGCAAGTATCTTCTCCTTTAAATACAACTCGAAATTCTGTTTTCTACACACCGAAAATTCTTCTTTCGTTCCGGGGTTTCTCCATAAGATTTCCTTCCATCCCCGTTGCTGAGTTCGAAGAGAGGGTAACTTGTGTTGTGCTAACTCAATTATATCAGGCAGTCTTATCCTGGACACATCTTCGCTGTGAGGGGTTTAGCATTACTCAACTCGAGTATACCCGCGAGCTAATGTGTTAAGGACAACTTGTTGAACCTGTGAATTTTTACCCATAAAAAATATGTATTTTTACCCATGCGATATGCGCGTAAGCCATAAAATATATGTATTTCTACTCGGATTTATTTTTTGGGAGAGTTTTTCTTTAGGAAATTAATTCCTAAAATATTTTTAGAGTTTTATTTATGGGTAAATTCCTTTTAGGTGTTTTACTAGTTTTTGAAGAAAACCAAAACCTAACTTGATTTGCAAGTATCTTCTCCTTTAAATACAACTCGAAATTCTGTTTTCTACACACCGAAAATTCTTCTTTCGTTCCAGGGATTCTCCATACGATTTACTTCCATCCCCGTTGCTGAGTTCGAAGAGAGGGTAACTTGTGTTGTGCTAACTCAAGTTATATCAGGCAGTCTTATCCAGGACACATCTTCTCTGTGAGGGGTTTAGCATTACTCAACTCGAGTATACCCGCGAGCTAATGTGTTAAGGACAACTTGTTGAACCTGTGAATTTTTACCCATAAAAAATATGTATTTTTACCCATGCGATATGCGCGTAAGCCATGCACCAAGTTCCTCTTCTACTCGGCAAAAAAAACATATTTTTACCCATAAAAAATGAACGGGAGGGCAAAAAATACATATTTTTACCCATAAAAAATATGTATTTTTACCCATGCGATATGCGCGTATGCCATAAAAAATATGTATTTCTACTCGGATTTATTTTTTTGGGCGAGTTTTTCTTTAGGAAATTAATTCCTAAAATATTTTTAGAGTTTTATTTATGGGTAAATTCCTTTTAGGTGTTTTACTAGTTTTTGAAGAAAACCAAAACCTAACTTGATTTGCAAGTATCTTCTCCTTTAAATACAACTCGAAATTCTGTTTTCTACACACCGAAAATTCTTCTTTCGTTCCAGTGTTTCTCCATACGATTTACTTCCATCCCCGTTGCTGAGTTCGAAGAGAGGGTAACTTGTGTTGTGCTAACTCAAGTTATATCAGGAAGTCTTATCCTGGACACATCTTCGCTGTGAGGGGTTTAGCATTACTCAACTCGAGTATACCCGCGAGCTAATGTGTTAAGGACAACTTGTTGAACCTGTGAATTTTTACCCATAAAAAATATGTATTTTTACCCATGCGATATGCGCGTATGCCATAAAAAATATGTATTTCTACTCGGATTTATTTTTTGGGAAGTTTTTCTTTAGGAAATTAATTCCTAAAATATTTTTAGAGTTTTATTTATGGGTAAATTCCTTTTAGGTGTTTTACTAGTTTTTGAAGAAAACCAAAACCTAACTTGATTTGCAAGTATCTTCTCCTTTAAATACAACTCGAAATTCTGTTTTCTACACACCGAAAATTCTTCTTTCGTTCCAGGGTTTCTCCATACGTTTTACTTCCATCCCCGTTGCTGAGTTCGAAGAGAGGGTAACTTGTGTTGTGCTAACTCAAGTTATATCAGGCAGTCTTATCCTGGACACATCTTCGATGTGAGGGGTTTAGCATTACTCAACTCGAGTATACCCGCGAGCTAATGTGTTAAGGACAACTTGTTGAACCTGTGAATTTTTACCCATAAAAAATATGTATTTTTACCCATTCCTCTTCTACTCGGCGATATGAACGCAAAAATATGCCATAAAAAATATTTTTACCCATGCGATTTCTAAAAAATATGTATTTCTACTTTTTTATTTTTTTGCGAGTTTTTCTTTAGGAAATTAATTCCTAAAATATTTTTAGAGTTTTATTTATGGGTAAATTCCTTTTAGGTGTTTTACTAGTTTTTGAAGAAAACCAAAACCTAACTTGATTTGCAAGTATCTTCTCCTTTAAATACAACTCGAATTTTTTTTTCTACACACCGAAAATTCTTCTTTCGTTCTAGGGTTTCTCCATACGATTTACTTCCATCCCCGTTGCTGAGTTCGAAGAGAGGGTAACTTGTGTTGTGCTAACTCAAGTTATATCATGCAATCTTATCCTGGACACATCTTCATTGTGAGGGGTTTATCATTACTCAACTCGAGTATACCCGCGAGCTAATGTGTTAAGGACAACTTGTTGAACTTGTGAATTTTTACCCATAAAAAATATGTATTTTTACCCATGCGATATGCGCGTATGCCATAAAAAATATGTATTTCTACTCGGATTTATTTTTTGGGCGAGTTTTTCTTTAGGAAATTAATTCCTAAAATATTTTTAGAGTTTTATTTATGGGTAAATTCCTTTTAGGTGTTTTACTAGTTTTTGAAGAAAACCAAAACCTAACTTGATTTGCAAGTATCTTCTCCTTTAAATACAACTCGAAATTCTGTTTTCTACACACCGAAAATTCTTCTTTCGTTCTAGGGTTTCTCCATACGATTTACTTCCATCCCCGTTGCTGAGTTCGAAGAGAGGGTAACTTGTGTTGTGCTAACTCAAGTTATATCAGGCAGTCTTATCCTGGACACATCTTCGCTGTGAGGGGTTTAGCATTACTCAACTCGAGTATACCCGCGAGCTAATGTGTTAAGGACAACTTGTTGAACCTGTGAATTTTTACCCATAAAAAATATGTATTTTTACCCATGCGATATGCGCGTAATCCATGCACCAAGTTCCTCTTCTACTCGGTTAAAAAAACATATTTTTACCCATAAAAAAAGAACGGGTGGGCAAAAAATACATATTTTTACCCATAAAAAATATGTATTTTTACCCATGCGATATGCGCGTATGCCATAAAAAATATGTATTTCTACTTTTTTTTTTTGGTGAGTTTTTCTTTAGGAAATTAATTCCTAAAATATTTTTAGAGTTTTATTTATGGGTAAATTCCTTTTAGGTGTTTTACTAGTTTTTGAAGAAAACCAAAACCTAACTTGATTTGCAAGTATCTTCTCCTTTAAATACAACTCGAAATTCTGTTTTCTACACACCGAAAATTCTTCTTTCGTTCTAGGGTTTCTCCATACGATTTACTTCCATCCCCGTTGCTGAGTTCGAAGAGAGGGTAACTTGTGTTGTGCTAACTCAAGTTATATCAGGAAGTCTTATCCTGGACACATCTTCGCTGTGAGGGGTTTAGCATTACTCAACTCGAGTATACCCGCGAGCTAATGTGTTAAGGACAACTTGTTGAACCTGTGAATTTTTACCCATAAAAAATATGTATTTTTACCCATGCGATATGCGCGTATGCCATAAAAAATATTTATTTCTACTCGGATTTATTTTTTTTGTGAGTTTTTCTTTAGTAAATTAATTCCTAAAATATTTTTAGAGTTTTATTTATGGGTAAATTCCTTTTAGGTGTTTTACTAGTTTTTGAAGAAAACCAAAACCTAACTTGATTTGCAAGTATCTTCTCCTTTAAATACAACTCGAAATTCTGTTTTCTACACACCGAAAATTCTTCTTTCGTTCCAGGGTTTCTCCATACGTTTTACTTCCATCCCCGTTGCTGAGTTCGAAGAGAGGGTAACTTGTGTTGTGCTAACTCAAGTTATATCAGGCAGTCTTATCCAGGACACATCTTCGCTGTGAGGGGTTTAGCATTACTCAACTCGAGTATACCCGCGAGCTAATGTGTTAAGGACAACTTGTTGAACCTGTGAATTTTTACCCATAAAAAATATGTATTTTTACCCATGTTTAAGCCATGCACCAAGTTCCTCTTCTACTCGGCAAAAAAAAACATATTTTTACCCATAAAAATGAACGAATATGTATTTTTACGTATGCCATAAAAAATATGTATTTCTACTCGGATTTATTTTTTGGGCGAGTTTTTCTTTAGGAAATTAATTCCTAAAATATTTTTAGAGTTTTATTTATGGGTAAATTCCTTTTAGGTGTTTTACTAGTTTTTGAAGAAAACCAAAACCTAACTTGATTTGCAAGTATCTTGTCCTTTAAATACAACTCGAAATTCTGTTTTCTACACACCGAAAATTCTTCTTTCGTTCCAGTGTTTCTCCATACGATTTACTTCCATCCCCGTTGCTGAGTTCGAAGAGAGGGTAACTTGTGTTGTGCTTACTCAAGTTATATCAGGAAGTCTTATCCTGGACACATCTTCGCTGTGAGGGTTTAGCATTACTCAACTCGAGTATACCCGCGAGCTAATGTGTTAAGGACAACTTGTTGAACCTGTGAATTTTTACCCATAAAAAATATGTATTTTTACCCATGCGATATGCGCGTATGCCATAAAAAATATGTATTTCTACTCGGATTTATTTTTTGGGCGAGTTTTTCTTTAGGAAATTAATTCCTAAAATATTTTTAGAGTTTTATTTATGGGTAAATTCCTTTTAGGTGTTTTACTAGTTTTTGAAGAAAACCAAAACCTAACTTGATTTGCAAGTATCTTCTCCTTTAAATACAACTCGAAATTCTGTTTTCTACACACCGAAAATTCTTCTTTCGTTCCAGGGTTTCTCCATACGTTTTACTTCCATCCCCGTTGCTGAGTTCGAAGAGAGGGTAACTTGTGTTGTGCTAACTCAAGTTATATCAGGCAGTCTTATCCTGGACACATCTTCGCTGTGAGGGGTTTAGCATTACTCAACTCGAGTATACCCGCGAGCTAATGTGTTAAGGACAACTTGTTGAACATGTGAATTTTTACCCATAAAAAATATGTATTTTTACCCATGCGATATGCGCGTATGCCATAAAAATATGTATTTCTACTCGGATTTATTTTTTTTGGCGAGTTTTTCTTTAGGAAATTAATTCCTAAAATATTTTTAGAGTTTTATTTATGGGTAAATTCCTTTTAGGTGTTTTACTAGTTTTTGAAGAAAACCAAAACCTAACTTGATTTGCAAGTATCTTCTCCTTTAAATACAACTCGAAATTCTGTTTTCTACACACCGAAAATTCTTCTTTCGTTCCAGGGTTTCTCCATACGTTTTACTTCCATCCCGTTGCTGAGTTCGAAGAGAGGGTAACTTGTGTTGTGCTAACTCAAGTTATATCAGGCAGTCTTATCCTGGACACATCTTCGTTGTGAGGGGTTTAGCATTACTCAACTCGAGTATACCCGCGAGCTAATGTGTTAAGGACAACTTGTTGAACCTGTGAATTTTTACCCATAAAAAATATGTATTTTTACCCATGCGATATGCGCGTATGCCATAAAAAATATGTATTTCTACTCGGATTTATTTTTTTACCCATGGCGAGTTTTTTTACTTTAGGAAATTAATTCCTAAAATATTTTTAGAGTTTTATTTATGGGTAAATTCCTTTTAGGTGTTTTACTAGTTTTTGAAGAAAACCAAAACCTAACTTGATTTGCAAGTATCTTCTCCTTTAAATACAACTCGAAATTCTGTTTTCTACACACCGAAAATTCTTCTTTCGTTCTAGGGTTTCTCCATACGTTTTACTTCCATCCCCGTTGCTGAGTTCGAAGAGAGGGTAACTTGTGTTGTGCTAACTCAAGTTATATCAGGCAGTCTTATCCTGGACACATCTTCGCTGTGAGGGGTTTAGCATTACTCAACTCGAGTATACCCGCGAGCTAATGTGTTAAGGACAACTTGTTGAACTTGTGAATTTTTACCCATAAAAAATATGTATTTTTACCCATGCGATATGCGCGTATGCCATAAAAAAAAAACATATTATTTCTACTCGGATTTATTTTTTGGGCGAGTTTTTTCTTTAGGAAATTAATTCCTAAAATATTTTTAGAGTTTTATTTATGGGTAAATTCCTTTTAGGTGTTTTACTAGTTTTTGAAGAAAACCAAAACCTAACTTGATTTGCAAGTATCTTCTCCTTTAAATACAACTCGAAATTCTGTTTTCTACACACCGAAAATTCTTCTTTCGTTCCAGGGTTTCTCCATACGTTTTACTTCCATCCCCATTGCTTAGTTCGAAGAGAGGGTAACTTGTGTTGTGCTAACTCAAGTTATATCAGGCAGTCTTATCCTGGACACATCTTCGCTGTGAGGGGTTTAGCATTACTCAACTCGAGTATACCCGCGAGCTAATGTGTTAAGGACAACTTGTTGAACCTGTGAATTTTTACCCATAAAAAATATGTATTTTTACCCATGCGATATGCGCGTATGCCATAAAAAATATGTCTTTCTACTCGGATTTATTTTTTGGGCGAGTTTTTCTTTAGGAAATTAATTCCTAAAATATTTTTAGAGTTTTATTTATGGGTAAATTCCTTTTAGGTGTTTTACTAGTTTTTGAAGAAAACCAAAACCTAACTTGATTTGCAAGTATCTTCTCCTTTAAATACAACTCGAAATTCTGTTTTCTACACACCGAAAATTCTTCTTTCGTTCTAGGGTTTCTCCATACGTTTTACTTCCATCCCCGTTGCTGAGTTCGAAGAGAGGGTAACTTGTGTTGTGCTAACTCAAGTTATATCAGGCAGTCTTATCCTGGACACATCTTCGATGTGAGGGGTTTAGCATTACTCAACTCGAGTATACCCGCGAGCTAATGTGTTAAGGACAACTTGTTGAACTTGTGAATTTTTACCCATAAAAAATATGTATTTTTACCCATGCGATATGCGCGTATGCCATAAATAAAGTTCCTCTTCTACTCAGATTTATTTTTTGGGCGAGTTTTTCTTTAGGAAATTAATTCCTAAAATATTTTTAGAGTTTTATTTATGGGTAAATTCCTTTTAGGTGTTTTACTAGTTTTTGAAGAAAACCAAAACCTAACTTGATTTGCAAGTATCTTCTCCTTTAAATACAACTCGAAATTCTGTTTTCTACACACCGAAAATTCTTCTTTCGTTCCAGGGTTTCTCCATACGATTTACTTCCATCCCCGTTGTTGAGTTCGAAGAGAGGGTAACTTGTGTTGTGCTAACTCAAGTTATATCAGGCAGTCTTATCATGGACACATCTTCGCTCGTGAGGGGTTTAGCATTACTCAACTCGAGTATACCCATGCGAGCTAATGTGTTAAGGACAACTTGTTGAACTTGTGAATTTTTACCCATAAAAAATATGTATTTTTACCCATGCGATATGCGCGCGTATGCCATAAAAAATATGTATTTCTACTCGGATTTATTTTTTGGGAGTTTTTCTTTAGGAAATTAATTCCTAAAATATTTTTAGAGTTTTATTTATGGGTAAATTCCTTTTAGGTGTTTTACTAGTTTTTGAAGAAAACCAAAACTAACTTGATTTGCAAGTATCTTCTCCTTTAAATACAACTCGAAATTCTGTTTTCTACACACCGAAAATTCTTCTTTGGTTCTAGGGTTTCTCCATACGTTTTACTTCCATCCCCGTTCTGAGTTCGAAGAGAGGGTAACTTGTGTTGTGCTAACTCAAGTTATATCAAAATGGTCTTATCCTGGACACATCTTCGCTTTGAGGGGTTTAGCATTACTCAACTCGAGTATACCCGCGAGCTAATGTGTTAAGGACAACTTGTTGAACCTGTGAATTTTTACCCATAAAAAATATGTATTTTTACCCATGCGATATATTTTTACCCATTCGATATGCGTATGCCATAAAAAATATGTATTTCTACTCGGATTTATTTTTTTTGCGAGTTTTTCTTTAGGAAATTAATTCCTAAAATATTTTTAGAGTTTTATTTATGGGTAAATTCCTTTTAGGTGTTTTACTAGTTTTTGAAGAAAACCAAAACCTAACTTGATTTGCAAGTATCTTCTCCTTTAAATACAACTCGAAATTCTTTTTCTACACACCGAAAATTCTTCTTTCGTTCCAGGGTTTCTCCATACGATTTACTTCCATCCCCGTTGTTGAGTTCGAAGAGAGGGTAACTTGTGTTGTGCTAACTCAAGTTATATCAGGCAGTCTTATCCTGGACACATCTTCGCTGTGAGGGGTTTAGCATTACTCAACTCGAGTATACCCGCGAGCTAATGTGTTAAGGACAACTTGTTGAACCTGTGAATTTTTACCCATAAAAAATATGTATTTTTACCCATGCGATATGCGCGTATGCCATAAAAAATATGTTTTTCTACTCGGATTTATTTTTTGGACGAGTTTTTCTTTAGGAAATTAATTCCTAAAATATTTTTAGAGTTTTATTTATGGGTAAATTCCTTTTAGGTGTTTTACTAGTTTTTGAAGAAAACCAAAACCTAACTTGATTTGCAAGTATCTTCTCCTTTAAATACAACTCGAAATTCTGTTTTCTACACACCGAAAATTCTTCTTTCGTTCCAGGGTTTCTCCATACGTTTTACTTCCATCCCCGTTGCTGAGTTCGAAGAGAGGGTAACTTGTGTTGTGCTAACTCAAGTTATATCAGGAAATATTATCCTGGACACATCTTCGCTGTGAGGGGTTTAGCATTACTCAACTCGAGTATACCCCGTTCTAATGTGTTAAGGACAACTTGTTGAACCTGTGAATTTTTACCCATAAAAAATATGTATTTTTACCCATGCGATATGCGCGTATGCCTAAAAAATATGTATTTCTACTCAGATTTATTTTTTGGGCGAGTTTTTCTTTAGGAAATTAATTCCTAAAATATTTTTAGAGTTTTATTTATGGGAAAATTCCTTTTAGGTGTTTTACTAGTTTTTGAAGAAAACCAAAACCTAACTTGATTTGCAAGTATCTTGTCCTTTAAATACAACTCGAAATTATGTTTTCTACACACCGAAAATTCTTCTTTCGTTCCAGTGTTTCTCCATACGTTTTACTTCCATCCCCGTTGCTGAGTTCGAAGAGAGGGTAACTTGTGTTGTGCTAACTCAAGTTATATCAGGAAGTCTTATCCTGGACACATCTTCGCTGTGAGGGGTTTAGCATTACTCAACTCGAGTATACCCGCGAGCTAATGTGTTAAGGACAACTTGTTGAACCTGTGAATTTTTACCCATAAAAATATGTATTTTTACCCATGCGATATGCGCGTATGCCATAAAAAATATGTATTTCTACTCGGATTTATTTTTTGGGCGAGTTTTTCTTTAGGAAATTAATTCCTAAAATATTTTTAGAGTTTTATTTATGGGTAAATTCCTTTTAGGTGTTTTACTAGTTATTGAAGAAAACCAAAACCTAACTTGATTTGCAAGTATCTTCTCCTTTAAATACAACTCGAAATTATGTTTTCTACACACCAAAATTCTTCTTTCGTTCCAGGGTTTCTCCATACGTTTTACTTCCATCCCCGTTGCTGAGTTCGAAGAGAGGTAACTTGTGTTGTGCTAACTCAAGTTATATCAGGCAGTCTTATCCTGGACACATCTTCGCTGTGAGGGGTTTAGCATTACTCAACTCGAGTATACCCGCGAGCTAATGTGTTAAGGACAACTTGTTGAACCTGTGAATTTTTACCCATAAAAAATATGTATTTTTACCCATGTGATATGCGCGTATGCCATAAAAATATGTATTTCTACTCGGATTTATTTTTTGGGCGAGTTTTACTTTAGGAAATTAAATCCTAAAATATTTTTAGAGTTTTATTTATGGGTAAATTCCTTTTAGGTGTTTTACTAGTTTTTGAAGAAACCAAAACCTAACTTGATTTGCAAGTATCTTGTCCTTTAAATACAACTCGAAATTCTGTTTTCTACACACCGAAAATTCTTCTTTCATTCCAGGGTTTCTCCATACGATTTCCTTCCATCCCCGTTGCTGAGTTCGAAGAGAGGGTAACTTGTGTTGTGCTAACTCAATTATATCAGGCAGTCTTATCCTGGACACATCTTCGCTGTGAGGGGTTTAGCATTACTCAACTCGAGTATACCCGCGAGCTAATGTGTTAAGGACAACTTGTTGAACCTGTGAATTTTTACCCATAAAAAATATGTATTTTTACCCATGTGATATGCGCGTATGCCATAAAAAATATGTATTTCTACTCGGATTTATTTTTTGGGAGAGTTTTTCTTTAGGAAATTAATTCCTAAAATATTTTTAGAGTTTTATTTATGGGTAAATTCCTTTTAGGTGTTTTACTAGTTTTTGAAGAAAACCAAAACCTAACTTGATTTGCAAGTATCTTCTCCTTTAAATACAACTCGAAATTCTGTTTTCTACACACCGAAAATTCTTCTTTCATTCTAGGGTTTCTCCATACGTTTTACTTCCATCCCCGTTGCTGAGTTCGAAGAGAGGGTAACTTGTGTTGTGCTAACTCAATTATATCAGGCAGTCTTATCCTGGACACATCTTCGCTGTGAGGGGTTTAGCATTACTCAACTCGAGTATACCCGCGAGCTAATGTGTTAAGGACAACTTGTTGAACCTGTGAATTTTTACCCATAAAAAATATGTATTTTTACCCATGCGATATGCGCGTAAGCCATGCACCAAGTTCCTCTTCTACTCGGAAAAAAAAAACATATTTTTACCCATAAAATATGAACGGGTGGGCAAAAAATACATATTTTTACCCATTCGATATGCGCGTATGCCATAAAAAATATGTATTTCTACTCGGATTTATTTTTTTGGGCGAGTTTTTCTTTAGGAAATTAATTCCTAAAATATTTTTAGAGTTTTATTTATGGGTAAATTCCTTTTAGGTGTTTTACTAGTTTTTGAAGAAAACCAAAACCTAACTTGATTTGCAAGTATCTTCTCCTTTAAATACAACTCGAAATTCTGTTTTCTACACACCGAAAATTCTTCTTTCGTTCCAGGGTTTCTCCATACGATTTACTTCCATCCCCATTGTTGAGTTCGAAGAGAGGGTAACTTGTGTTGTGCTAACTCAAGTTATATCAGGTAGTCTTATCCTGGACACATCTTCGCTGTGAGGGGTTTAGCATTACTCAACTCGAGTATACCCGCGAGCTAATGTGTTAAGGACAACTTGTTGAACCTGTGAATTTTTACCCATAAAAAATATGTATTTTTACCCATGCGATATGCGCGTATGCCATAAAAAATATGTCTTTCTACTCGGATTTATTTTTTGGACGAGTTTTTCTTTAGGAAATTAATTCCTAAAATATTTTTAGAGTTTTATTTATGGGTAAATTCCTTTTAGGTGTTTTACTAATTATTGAAGAAAACCAAAACCTAACTTGATTTGCAAGTATCTTCTCCTTTAAATACAACTCGAAATTATGTTTTCTACACACCGAAAATTCTTCTTTCGTTCTAGGGTTTCTCCATACGTTTTACTTCCATCCCCGTTGCTGAGTTCGAAGAGAGGGTAACTTGTGTTGTGCTAACTCAAGTTATATCAGGCAGTCTTATCCTGGACACATCTTCGCTGTGAGGGGTTTAGCATTACTTAACTCGAGTATTCCCCATGCAAATGTGTTAAGGACAACTTGTTGAACCTGTGAATTTTTACCCATAAAAAATATGTATTTTTACCCATGCGATATGCGCGTATGCCATAAAAAATATGTATTTCTACTCGGATTTATTTTTTGGGCGAGTTTTTCTTTAGGAAATTAATTCCTAAAATATTTTTAGAGTTTTATTTATGGGTAAATTCCTTTTAGGTGTTTTACTAGTTTTTGAAGAAAACCAAAACCTAACTTGATTTGCAAGTATCTTCTCCTTTAAATACAACTCGAAATTCTGTTTTCTACACACCGAAAATTCTTCTTTCGTTCCTAGGGTTTCTCCATACGTTTTACTTCCATCCCCGTTGCTTGAGTTCGAAGAGAGGGTAACTTGTGTTGTGCTAACTCAAGTTATATCAGCAGTCTTATCCTGGACACATCTTCGCTGTGAGGGGTTTAGCATTACTCAACTCGAGTATACCCGCGAGCTAATGTGTTAAGGACAACTTGTTGAACCGTGAATTTTTACCCATAAAAATATGTATTTTTACCCATGCGATATGCGCGTATGCCATAAAAAATATGTATTTCTACTCGGATATATTTTTTGGCGAGTTTTTCTTTAGGAAATTAATTCCTAAAATATTTTTAGAGTTTTATTTATGGGTAAATTCCTTTTAGGTGTTTTACTAGTTTTTGAAGAAAACCAAAACCTAACTTGATTTGCAAGTATCTTCTCCTTTAAATACAACTCGAAATTATGTTTTCTACACACCGAAAATTCTTCTTTCGTTCTAGGGTTTCTCCATACGTTTTACTTCCATCCCCGTTGTTGAGTTCGAAGAGAGGGTAACTTGTGTTGTGCTAACTCAAGTTATATCAGGCAATCTTATCCTGGACACATCTTCGCTGTGAGGGGTTTAGCATTACTCAACTCGAGTATACCCGCGAGCTAATGTGTTAAGGACAACTTGTTGAACCTGGGAATTTTTACCCATAAGAAATATGTATTTTTACCCATAAAAAATATGTATTTTTACCCATGCGATATGCGCGTATGCCATAAAAAATATGTATTTCTACTCGGATTTATTTTTTGGGCGAGTTTTACTTTAGGAAATTAAATCCTAAAATATTTTTAGAGTTTTATTTATGGGTAAATTCCTTTTAGGTGTTTTACTAGTTTTTGAAGAAAACCAAAACCTAACTTGATTTGCAAGTATCTTGTCCTTTAAATACAACTCGAAATTCTGTTTTCTACACACCGAAAATTCTTCTTTCGTTCTAGGGTTTCTCCATACGTTTTACTTCCATCCCCGTTGTTGAGTTCGAAGAGAGGGTAACTTGTGTTGTGCTAACTCAAGTTATATCAGGCAGTCTTATCCTGGACACATCTTCGCTGTGAGGGGTTTAGCATTACTCAACTCGAGTATACCCGCGAGCTAATGTGTTAAGGACAACTTGTTGAACCTGTGAATTTTTACCCATAAAAAATATGTATTTTTACCCATGCGATATGCGCGTATGCCATAAAAAATATGTATTTCTACTCGGATTTATTTTTTGGGCTAGTTTTTCTTTAGGAAATTAATTCCTAAAATATTTTTAGAGTTTTATTTATGGGTAAATTCCTTTTAGGTGTTTTACTAGTTTTTGAAGAAAACCAAAACCTAACTTGATTTGCAAGTATCTTCTCCTTTAAATACAACTCGAAATTCTGTTTTTTCTACACACCGAAAATTCTTCTTTCGTTCCAGGGTTTCTCCATACGTTTTACTTCCATCCCCGTTGCTGAGTTCGAAGAGAGGGTAACTTGTGTTGTGCTAACTCAAGTTATATCAGGCAGTCTTATCCTGGACACATCTTCGCTGTGAGGGGTTTAGCATTACTCAACTCGAGTATACCCGCGAGCTAATGTGTTAAGGACAACTTGTTGAACCTGTGAATTTTTACCCATAAAAAATATGTATTTTTACCCATGCGATATGCGCGTATGCCATAAAAAATATGTCTTTCTACTCGGATTTATTTTTTACTCGGGCGAGTTTTTCTTTAGGAAATTAATTCCTAAAATATTTTTAGAGTTTTATTTATGGGTAAATTCCTTTTAGGTGTTTTACTAGTTTTTGAAGAAAACCAAAACCTAACTTGATTTGCAAGTATCTTCTCCTTTAAATACAACTCGAAATTCTGTTTTCTACACACCGAAAATTCTTCTTTCGTTCCAGGGTTTCTCCATACGATTTACTTCCATCCCCATTGTTGAGTTCGAAGAGAGGGTAACTTGTGTTGTGCTAACTCAAGTTATATCAGGCAGTCTTATCCTGGACACATCTTCGCTGTGAGGGGTTTAGCATTACTCAACTCGAGTATACCCGCGAGCTAATGTGTTAAGGACAACTTGTTGAACCTGTGAATTTTTACCCATAAAAAATATGTATTTTTACCCATGCGATATGCGCGTATGCCATAAAAAATATGTATTTCTACTCGGATTTATTTTTTGGGCGAGTTTTTCTTTAGGAAATTAATTCCTAAAATATTTTTAGAGTTTTATTTATGGGTAAATTCCTTTTAGGTGTTTTACTAGTTTTTGAAGAAAACCAAAACCTAACTTGATTTGCAAGTATCTTCTCCTTTAAATACAACTCGAAATTCTGTTTTCTACACACCGAAAATTCTTCTTTCGTTCCAGGGTTTCTCCATACGTTTTACTTCCATCCCCGTTGCTGAGTTCGAAGAGAGGTAACTTGTGTTGTGCTAACTCAAGTTATATCAGGCAGTCTTATCCTAGACACATCTTCGCTGTGAGGGGTTTAGCATTACTCAACTCGAGTATTCCCCGTGCAAAATGTGTTAAGGACAACTTGTTGAACCTGTGAATTTTTACCCATAAAAAATATGTATTTTTACCCCTGCGATATGCGCGTATGCCTAAAAAATATGTATTTCTACTCGGATTTATTTTTTTACCATGAGTTTTTTCTTTAGGAAATTAATTCCTAAAATATTTTTAGAGTTTTATTTATGGGTAAATTCCTTTTAGGTGTTTTACTAGTTTTTGAAGAAAACCAAAACCTAACTTGATTTGCAAGTATCTTCTCCTTTAAATACAACTCGAAATTTTGTTTTCTGCACACCAAGAATTCTTCTTTCGTTCTAGGGTTTCTCCATACGTTTTACTTCCATCCCCGTTGCTGAGTTCGAAGAGAGGGTAACTTGTGTTGTGCTAACTCAAGTTATATCATGCAGTCTTATCCTGGACACATCTTCGCTGTGAGGGGTTTAGCATTACTCAACTCGAGTATACCCGCGAGCTAATGTGTTAAGGACAACTTGTTGAACCTTTGAATTTTTACCCATAAAAAATATGTATTTTTACCCATGCGATATGTGCGTATGCCATAAAAAATATGTATTTCTACTCGGATTTATTT
Organism: Papaver bracteatum; assembly: GCA_023529315.1. Lineage (NCBI taxonomy): Eukaryota > Viridiplantae > Streptophyta > Magnoliopsida > Ranunculales > Papaveraceae > Papaver > Papaver bracteatum. The sequence continues at coordinate 193,677 of JAJJWX010002350.1, read as the reverse complement.
TTTGGGCGAGTTTTTCTTTAGGAAATTAATTCCTAAAATATTTTTAGAGTTTTATTTATGGGTAAATTCCTTTTAGGTGTTTTACTAGTTTTTGAAGAAAACCAAAACCTAACTTGATTTGCAAGTATCTTCTCCTTTAAATACAACTCGAAATTATGTTTTCTACACACCGAAAATTCTTCTTTCGTTCTAGGGTTTCTCCATACGTTTTACTTCCATCCCCGTTGCTGAGTTCGAAGAGAGGGTAACTTGTGTTGTGCTAACTCAAGTTATATCAGGCAGTCTTATCCTGGACACATCTTCACTGTGAGGGGTTTAGCATTACTCAACTCGAGTATACCCGCGAGCTAATGTGTTAAGGACAACTTGTTGAACCTGTGAATTTTTACCCATAAAAAATATGTATTTTTACCCATGCGATATGCGCGTATGCCATGCATAAAATTCCTATTTCTACTCGGATTTATTTTTTGGGCGAGTTTTTCTTTAGGAAATTAATTCCTAAAATATTTTTAGAGTTTTATTTATGGGTAAATTCCTTTTAGGTGTTTTACTAGTTTTTGAAGAAAACCAAAACCTAACTTGATTTGCAAGTATCTTCTCCTTTAAATACAACTCGAAATTCTGTTTTCTACACACCGAAAATTCTTCTTTCGTTCTAGGGTTTCTCCATACGTTTTACTTCCATCCCCGTTGCTGAGTTCGAAGAGAGGTAACTTGTGTTGTGCTAACTCAAGTTATATCGAGGAGTCTTATCCTGGACACATCTTCGCTGTGAGGGGTTTAGCATTACTCAACTCGAGTATACCCCGTTCTAATGTGTTAAGGACAACTTGTTGAACCTGTGAATTTTTACCCATAAAAAATATGTATTTTTACCCATGCGATATGCGCGTATGCCATAAAAAATATGTCTTTCTACTCGGATTTATTTTTTGGGCGAGTTTTTCTTTAGGAAATTAATTCCTAAAATATTTTCAGAGTTTTATTTATGGGTAAATTCCTTTTAGGTGTTTTACTAGTTTTTGAAGAAAACCAAAACCTAACTTGATTTGCAAGTATCTTCTCCTTTAAATACAACTCGAAATTCTGTTTTCTACACACCGAAAATTCTTCTTTCGTTCCAGAGTTTCTCCATACGTTTTACTTCCATCCCCGTTGCTGAGTTCGAAGAGAGGGTAACTTGTGTTGTGCTAACTCAAGTTATATCAAGCAGTCTTATCCTGGACACATCTTCGCTGTGAGGGGTTTAGCATTACTCAACTCGAGTATACCCATGAACTAATGTGTTAAGGACAACTTGTTGAACCTGTGAATTTTTACCCATAAAAAATATGTATTTTTACCCATGCGATATGCGCGTATGCCATAAAAAATATGTATTTCTACTCGGATTTATTTTTTGGGCGAGTTTTTCTTTAGGAAATTAATTCCTAAAATATTTTTAGAGTTTTATTTATGGGTAAATTCCTTTTAGGTGTTTTACTAGTTTTTGAAGAAAACCAAAACCTAACTTGATTTGCAAGTATCTTCTCCTTTAAATACAACTCGAAATTCTGTTTTCTACACACCGAAAATTCTTCTTTCATTTTAGGGTTTTCTCCATACGTTTTACTTCCATCCCCGTTGCTGAGTTCGAAGAGAGGGTAACTTGTGTTGTGCTAACTCAAGTTATATCAGATAGTCTTATCCTGGACACATCTTCGCTGTGAGGGGTTTAGCATTACTCAACTCGAGTATACCCGCGAGCTAATGTGTTAAGGACAACTTGTTGAACCTGTGAATTTTTACCCATAAAAAATATGTATTTTTACCCATGCGATATGCGCGTATGCCATAAAAAATATGTTCCTTTCTACTCGGATTTATTTTTTGGGCGAGTTTTTCTTTAGGAAATTAATTCCTAAAATATTTTTAGAGTTTTATTTATGGGTAAATTCCTTTTAGGTGTTTTACTAGTTTTTGAAGAAAACCAAAACCTAACTTGATTTGCAAGTATCTTCTCCTTTAAATACAACTCGAAATTCTGTTTTCTACACACCAAAATTCTTCTTTCGTTCTAGGGTTTCTCCATACGTTTTACTTCCATCCCCGTTGCCGAGTTCGAAGAGAGGGTAACTTGTGTTGTGCTAACTCAAGTTATATCAGGCAGTCTTATCCTGGACACATCTTCGCTGTGAGGGGTTTAGCATTACTCAAAAACCCGAGCTAATGTGTTAGGGACAACTTGTTGAACCGTGAGCTAATGTGTTATAAGGAAAACTTGTTGAACATGTGAATTTTTACCCATAAAAAATATGTATTTTTACCCATAAAAAATATGTATTTTTACCCATGCGATATGCGCGTATGCCATAAAAAATATGTATTTATACTCGGATTTATTTTTTGGGCGAGTTTTTCTTTAGGAAATTAATTCCTAAAATATTTTTAGAGTTTTATTTATGGGTAAATTCCTTTTAGGTGTTTTACTAGTTTTTGAAGAAAACCAAAACCTAACTTGATTTGCAAGTATCTTCTCCTTTAAATACAACTCGAAATTCTGTTTTCTACACACCGAAAATTCTTCTTTCGTTCTAGGGTTTCTCCATACGTTTTAATTCCATCCCCATTGCTGAGTTCGAAGAGAGGGTAACTTGTGTTGTGCTAACTCAAGTTATATCAGTTCTTATCCTGGACACATCTTCGTTGTGAGGGGTTTAGCATTACTCAACTCGAGTATACCCGCGAGCTAATGTGTTAAGGACAACTTGTTGAACCTGTGAATTTTTACCCATAAAAAATATGTATTTTTACCCATGCGATATGCAAGTATGCCATAAAAAATATGTATTTCTACTCGGATTTATTTTTTAAGAGTTTTTCTTTAGGAAATTAATTCCTAAAATATTTTTAGAGTTTTATTTATGGGTAAATTCCTTTTAGGTGTTTTACTAGTTTTTGAAGAAAACCAAAACCTAACTTGATTTGCAAGTATCTTCTCCTTTAAATACAACTCGAAATTTTGTTTTCTACACACCGAAATTTTTTCTTTCGTTCTAGGGTTTCTCCATACGTTTTACTTCCATCCCCGTTGCTGAGTTCGAAGAGAGGGTAACTTGTGTTGTGCTAACTCAAGTTATATCAAGCAGTCTTATCCTAGACACATCTTCGCTGTGAGGGGTTTAACATTACTCAACTCGAGTATTCCCCGTGCAAATGTGTTAAGGACAACTTGTTGAACCTGTGAATTTTTACCCATAAAAAATATGTATTTTTACCCATGCGATATGCGCGTATGCCTAAAAAATATGTATTTCTACTCAGATTTATTTTTTGGGCGAGTTTTTCTTTGGAAATTAATTCCTAAAATATTTTTAGAGTTTTATTTATGGGTAAATTCCTTTTAGGTGTTTTACTAGTTTTTGAAGAAAACCAAAACCTAACTTGATTTGCAAGTATCTTGTCCTTTAAATACAACTCGAAATTCTGTTTTCTACACACCGAAAATTCTTCTTTCGTTCCAGGGTTTCTCCATACGATTTACTTCCATCCCCATTGCTGAGTTCGAAGAGAGGGTAACTTGTGTTGTGCTTACTCAAGTTATATCAGGAAGTCTTATCCTGGACACATCTTCGCTGTGAGGGGTTTAGCATTACTCAACTTGAGTATAGCCGCGAGATAATGTGTTAAGGACAACTTGTTGAACCTGTGAATTTTTACCCATAAAAAATATGTATTTTTACCCATGCGATATGCGCGTATGCCATAAAAAATATGTATTTCTACTCGGATTTATTTTTTGGGCGATTTTTTATTTAGGAAATTAATTCCTAAAATATTTTTAGAGTTTTATTTATAGGTAAATTCCTTTTAGGTGTTTTACTAGTTTTTGAAGAAAACCAAAACCTAACTTTATTTGCAAGTATCTTGTCCTTTAAATACAACTCGAAATTCTGTTTTCTACACACCAAAAATTCTTCTTTCGTTCCAGGGTTTCTCCATACGTTTTACTTCCATCCCCGTTGCTGAGTTCGAAGAGAGGGTAACTTGTGTTGTGCTAACTCAAGTTATATCAGGTAGTCTTATCCTAGACACATCTTCGCTGTGAGGAGTTTAGCATTACTCAACTCGAGTATACCCGCGAGCTAATGTGTTAGGGACAACTTGTTGAACCTGTGAATTTTTACCCATAAAAAATATGTATTTTTACCCATGCGATATGCGCGTATGCCATGCACCAAGTTCCTCTTCTACTCGGCAAAAAAAACATATTTTTACCCATAAAAAATGAACGGGTGGGCAAAAAATACATATTTTTACCCATAAAAAATATGTATTTTTACCCATGCAATATGCGCGTATGCCATAAAAAATATGTATTTATACTCGGATTTATTTTTTGGGCGAGTTTTTCTTTAGGAAATTAATTCCTAAAATATTTTTAGAGTTTTATTTATGGGTAAATTCCTTTTAGGTGTTTTACTAGTTTTTGAAGAAAACCAAAACCTAACTTGATTTGCAAGTATCTTCTCCTTTAAATACAACTCGAAATTATGTTTTCTGCACACCGAAAATTCTTCCTTCGTTCCAGGGTTTCTCCATACGATTTAATTCCATCCCCGTTGTTGAGTTCGAAGAGAGGGTAAGTTGTGTTGTGCTAACTCAAGTTATATCAGGCAGTCTTATCCTGGACACATCTTCGCTGTGAGGGGTTTAGCATTATTTAACTTGAGTATACCCGCGAGCTAATGTGTTAAGGACAACTTGTTGAACCTGTGAATTTGTACCCATAAAAAATATGTATTTTTACCCATGCGATATGCGCGTATGCCATAAAAAATATGTATTTCTACTCAGATTTATTTTTTGGGCGAGTTTTTCTTTAGGAAATCAATACAAACCCTCCAACCGGTTTGCACACGAGTTGGGACAAGTTCATTCTCATCATTCTCCACCACGGTCACCCCTGATTTCTTTGGTACAACTTGTACCGGGATCACCCACTTGCTATCGGATATGGGGTAGATAACACCCACTTCCAAAATCTTGAGTATCTCCTTTTTCACAACTTCCATCATAGGGGGATTCAAACGACGTTGCGCTTCCCTTGTAGGCTTTGCATCGTCCTCTAAACGTATCTTGTGCATACAAACGGCAGGGCTTATACCCTTGATATCGGCAATTGTCCATCCTATGGCCGTCTTGTGCTTCCTTAGCACCCTTAGAAGTTTTTCCTCCTGTAATTCACTAAGCTCGTTAGAAACAATCACATGTAACTCTTCATTTTCACCCAAGTACAAGTACTTTAAATGACTAGGAAGATGTTTCAATTCTAACTTAGGAGATTTAATAATAGAAGGTAAAAGTTTTTCATCACTGCATGGTAAAGAAATAAAAGAGATATTATGAGTTTTCGGGCATCCTTGTAGTGAGTTGAGATCACCAAGGGCTTCTTTAACCTCATTACCACACTCTACACCATTATCAATGGATGTAGTTAAAACGGTTTTCAAAGCATCTTCACCATTCAATTCAAACATTTTTTGTGCCAAAGTATCCATCACATCAACGGAGAAGCAAGAGTGGACATCACTAGGATATCTCATCGTCTCGAAAATGTTGAAACATATTACTTCTCCATCAAACTCCATAGTTGGTGTTCCCTTATCCACATTAATAATGGTCTTCGCCGTTTTCATGAAGGGACGCCCAAGTAGAAATGGAAGAGACGAGTCCGGTGAACCTTCATCCATCTCTAAGACACAAAAATATGCTGGAAATACTAGTTGATTAACCTGCACAAGAACATCCTCAACAATACCCATTGGGTAAACATTAGAGCGATCGTCTAATTACAACACAATTTCAGCCTTTTTGAGAGGACCTAAATCAAGTGACTTATACATATATGCAGGCATAACATTAAAGTATGCACCTAAGTCTAACATTGCTTTGTCAAATGTAGTGTTACCAATTTTTACGGGGATATCAAAGCTACCCGGGTCCTTGCATTTCAGTGGGAGTTTGTGTTGTAAGATTGCCGAAGCATTATCCCCCACACTAAGAACTTTATTACCTTTGAGCCTTTGCTTATTGGTACACAAGTCCTTCAACACTTTTGCATACTTTGGAACTTGCTTAATAGCATCAATGAGTGGTATGTTCACATGAATCTTCTTAAGAACGTCTAAAATCTCCTTTTCTAGTGCCTCCTTCTTGGAATTTGCAAATATGTGTGGAAAAGGTAAAGGAGGAACATAAGTAGGAATAGGAGTTTTAGAGTTAGGAATAGGTACCTCAGAAGTTTGGGGAGAATCCTCATTCTTCTCCTCCAAAACAGGTTCCTTTGGTGTTTCCACCTTCCCCGAATCAGCAACTTCGGGTTGCACAAGTTATGTACCACTTCTCAACGTAATTGCATTCACATCTTATTTTGGGTTGATAGGTTGAGAAGGGAGTTTCCCACTATTTTTTGCCTTCATTTGGTTCAACTCAAGATCCATAGAACCAACTTGAGTTTGCAACTCTTTCATCGTGCTCTCCGTTCTTTGCATAAAAGATTTCATCAACTCTTCCATACTTGACCCCTGATTTTGAGATTGTTGTTGAAATTGTTGACGCGGCTGGAATTATTGTTGTTGAGGTTGATATCCACCAGAATTGTTGAAAGTAGGTTGTTGAACCGCTCCTTGCTTGTTCGCATAGCTAAAATTGGGGTGATATCTCCATCCCGGATTGTATGTGTTGGAATAAGGATCATACCGTCTTTGCTGATTTGGAAAAACCGCATTAGCTTTCTCCACCTGAGAACTTGCACCGCAAACTTGTTGTAGCATTGAGATGTTACCCATTTGTTGAGAAGTTCCTCCACCTCGCTCACTTCATTGACTCTCCGAAGAAGCACATCCGAACCACGACTCAAGAATTGTTGGGAGTTTGCTGCCATGTTTTCAATCAACTCTCTAGCTTGTGCCACCGTCTTGCTCACTAGTGCACCACCACCCGTAGAATCGAGAAGATTCCTATCACTTGATTGGAGACCTTCATAGAAGTATTGGATAATCATAGCGTCACTAAATTGATGATGAGGACAGCTTGCCACCAATCTCTTGTATCGTTCCCAACATTCATATAATGATTCTCCCACATTTTGCTTCATCCCGCAAATATCCTTGCAAATTTGAGTAGCCTTAGACGCAGGAAAATATCTCTCTAGAAAGAGTTTCTTCAACCCATTCCATGTTGTGACACTTCCGGGAGGCAAGTAATATAACCAATCCTTAGCACTATCCGCCAAAGAGAATCGGAAAACCTTCAACATAGCACCATCGGGATCCATATTTGTTGGAAGCATAGCCGTGACAATGGTGTGGAAGTCCATAAGATGTTTGTTTGGATCTTCATTCACCATGCCATGGAACTTTGGTAATTCTCTAAGCAATCCCGGATTTATCTCAAAAGTAGAGTCGGTTTGAATACAACCTCGTTGTGTATCCAACTTGTGCGAAGCCAAGTCCTTGAGTGTACGATTTGCAGCGTCACCCATTGCTTCTTCTCCTTCTCCTTCTTCTTCAAAAGGAATATCGTGTTCTACTTCCTTCCTTCTTCCGAAGAGCTTCGTTTTTCCAAGTTGTGTTCTTCCTTTGTGCCTTGACTTGGTTGGAGTATTGTGCCTTTTCGAGTAGCTATCCCGCACCTTGGATAATTCCAATCTTTAGAAGCCAGAGATTAGGTACCTGAAAAACAATTCTCGCAAACAAGTGAGAAATAAGACAAGAAACGAAACACAAGTATGCAAGCAGAAAAATAATAAAAAGAAACTAAAAACTAGATAACAAGCCGAATGCCTCCCCGGAAACGGCGCCAAAATTTGATGCGTGTCGTATGCGTCAAAAATAATTTCACTTCCTCACTCAACTAAATATAAATATAGTATTCGATAAGAAAGAGTTCGTATCCACAGAGAGGCGATTGTTGTTATGCAATTTTCAGATTCTTAAGTAACCAATTAACCCAAGGTGTGTTTTTGTTTTTATCAAAGTAATAAAACTAGATAAAGCAAAGCAAATAGTTGGAATAATCAATAAGGAGAAGATATTGGTTAATGGATAGTATCATTCACAAGCATGTATTTTTCATCTATGATTAGAATTGGTATTTAATCTCTCAATTATCAAAAGTCCTAGGATATCTTGATTGCAAGAGTATCCCGTTTATTTCCTGATTTTATCACAAACAACATTAAAAGATGGTATTGTGAAATCTTCTTAAAAAGCAACCTAAAGTGTAAAAGCACAATTAGGTTTAACTCCCTAAGAGAAATAAGTTCTATGAAATAAGACTAATCAATGCAAACAAACGTGTAAAAGCACTAATTCGTTTTAACAAAGGTTATGATTCATATGCGATTAAAAAGATGTATCACTACAAGTATTAACCACAAGATGCTACTAGAAATCAGGGATAAACAACTTTTACGTATTGAAAACCCTAATATAACTATAGAGATGAAAACAAATCCAATTGATTCCGGACTCAACCAAACTAGCATTCAAATCATATGATAATAAAAACAATGAATCATAAACGATAAAATTGAGACAAAACTAATTCATAGAATCAAATAACATGCTTGAAGAAATCAACTTTTATCCCATAACCAATTATTGTATTTAGCTACTCATATTCATGGAGTTCATCATCATAATAATCAAAGAAATAAGATGAAACATAAAAGAAATAAAACCCTAGAAGTTGTTCTCTGCAAAAGCTCCAAGAATAGAATAAAACGTTGTATCTCAAATTGTGTAGAAAACTTCCTTTTTATAGCTTTTTCTCCTTCCAAAAATAGGTTTTGTCTTCAAAGTCCATTAGTTGGAAATCCACCAAGCCCACGTGAGAGAGAAACCCGTGTAGAAAATATGTCCCAAAAGCGCTCGCCGGAAAATTGGGTTTTTGGCCGGAATATGGTCAGAATCCGGCCGCCGGCCGCCGGAAAATTACTCTGGACACTTGAGATACCTGAAACTGTCACCAAGAAAATATGTACTTCCAACAACTCATCTCTCCTTCTCTTTAGTTCATACATTCACAAAAACCACTAACCCAACTTATTTCTTACGAAAACGCACCCAAAAGCGCGACCCATAGCTCATATGTCCAGCGGCCAACTCATGCATCCAACACATACCCCCTTCGCGATTCAATGAAATATTATGATCCATACTCTAAGCTCTGAAATCCGGCATTCCGGGCTAGGCTCACCGGTGCGCCATTTCTGCTCCGTTTTCACACTATTTCTTCACTACAGCTTTCTGTTGCTCCTTCATTGCCTTGCTCTTAACTCACTGTAGTTCCACAACTTCACCACAAATCCCTTCTCATTAAACCTCATTTCACTGTTGGCTTCTCGAGCAACATTACTTTGCAAACCCCAGCTGCAGAACAACTTCTCAACCTGCACTTCCATTATCTCCATCTAGCGCTTCACCTCCTAGCTCACCTGCAATCTCAGCTAGCACTGCAGCCATATACAGTTTTGGACTCGAACCCAATCTTCCTTATTAGCTTCCCATTTTCTCAGTTCAACTCAAGATCCTTCCTCAACTACCAGATGCACTTCACTATTGCACTCCCAAACCATCGCAGCTCACAATACTGCCCAACCTCATACCCTGAGCCACAATCTCCACATGCTGTTGCATTACCACTAGTACCTACTAAGCTTCACCTGCTATTTTCCAGTCCGTACTTACATCCACCTGCAACAGATCCACCAACTCCTTGTGTGCCTTTGGTTATTCCAGCTTATCCTCAGGTCATTTGCAGCTACACCTCTACCACTTTCGGTCACCACCTTCCCAGACAACCCACTTCACCAACCTCAGCTCTGCCAAGTTCACCATCCCAATTCAATCCATTCCTTTGCACTGCAGCTCTATTAACACACCACCTGAATCACCAGTACCACAAGTTATTTCAGTGTCACCAGTTCCATCAACACCATATTGCTCATCTACTGCGCCTGCACCTGCGTTTTCATGACAATCACCAGCTCCACCTTTTTCTTCTGCAACCCCCACCATGCCATAAGACTTCATTCCCCAGCTGTAACTCTCTTATTCACCAGTTGCACCTGAACTGCAACTCCATTACCACTCAACCACACATCCTACATCATGCGCCATACTAAACATCATCATTTTGCTTCAAATTCTCAATCAATGAGCCATACTCAATCACCAGCTACTCAAATTCATTATCTCATTTTCTGCAATCACCAACAACAATAAATCATTCTTCACTGCAACTTAGACAACAACATACAACATTGTAGCTCTGAACTGGAATTCAGTCATCATGGCAATTACCAGATTCCATCCAATCACCAACTGGTTTATTCCCTTTCAATTGTCCTTCACAGTTCAACAATGCATTAACAGTTCCAACTATTGTAGTAACAACAACAGTAACCACCTCCATTGCAACCTCAGTCACCATTACAGCCAACCAATCCCAGCAGCCTCTCACCACCAGTGCCCTGCAACTTAAGCTTAAGCATACATCTAATTCATCATTAGCTTCATTCCAGTATTCCCTGTAACAGCAGCATATCCACTTCTCCCATAATTGATTCCATCTTCTTATTTGACATAACCCAGCTTCCATTTCACAGATTCAAAATCACAACAGTGCCAGACCCATCTCTAATTTTCTTCGAACACTAGAATGACCACCATCAAGAACCCTAATTGCAGTTCTTCCCTGACATGAAATTCTCTCTATCTCTGAACTTGAATCTCACAATTCAACAACAACATCAAAACCTACTGTGAATCTACAGAGAACCCTAACCTCTCCTCTTCTCTTCGGTTGCAGCACATTCCCTGTAAAACTCCAATTTTCTTTTAATTGACCCCTAATTCATCAACAATCAAGTGCTAACTTCATCCAATATCGAGCCACCGATTCACTTCTCGCCATCACAGCTCAAGAACTTCATCTCAGCCACTTTCCAGTTAACCCTCTCAACCTCCGTATCATCTTCTCGATCTCAGCACCAAACACCACAGACCCATCAGCATCGATTCAAAGAAGCAACATGAATATTTCTTGATCTCGTTTCTCTCTGGTTCTGATTTCTCTCATTTCAAATGGGTGGAACAGAATGAGAGGAAATATCTCTCGATTTTAGGGTAAACTATGATTGGGGTGGATTCAAACGCCCAAGATAAGAACCACCCCATGGTTTCCTTAAACCAACAATGGCCTGCCTTAAAACTTCCCAAATCGAGATGCCCTTAACCAAGATCCGGGTTCCAGATAGTATTCTTCCCTAAAATGACAATTGTGCCCCTTTATGCTCCAAATGAATGCTCTCTCCTTCTTTCGAGTTCCTCCGCTAACAGCAACCGTCCCTTATTTCTCATTTTCACTTATACTCTTCAATGAGAGTCATCACTAAAGTTGTCGTGCTTTTCAGACATAATTTGCATCACTAAAGCCGACATACTTTTCAGACAGAGATGAAGAAATAAAAGCAAATAATGAGACACAATCCGCCTCCAACGCTTTTGCCATGTTTCCTCTTCTTTTGATCCAAATGACTCCAAAGTACCTAAATACTCAAAAACAAAACATAAGATACATAATTTATAAGAAAAATAGCAGAGAAAGCATAAACAATAGATAAATAATACGGTGTTTTAGACACACCTATCACTACCACTCATTTCTCCACCACCAGCTTCGCCCACCTCTCGTAGGCTGTTGGGCTTACTTTTAATTTTAATCACCAACATCATGTATAAAATTTAGATTGAGCAAACTTAAGTTCTCAATTAATTTATTCCATTATATATTTTCTTGTTAAATTCTCTTTTATATTATAATCAATTTTATTTTAATAGTAAAAACACAGATTTATATGATCAGGTACTAAAGGTAGCAAGGGTGCTATTTGGGTGATCCAACAATCATGATTATTGTTTATTATATGATATGTTAATATCCTTGAAATTTTTGGTATCTGTCTAAGTCAATCGTGCTAAAAACAAACGATTACATCTTTCACAATAAAATGTTATCCATGTTGTAAAAACACATAACAAATATCGTCGACTACTACTCACCCATATCCACCACCATAAAAACCACTTGTTGCCAGCATTTCTTCCACCAACACAAATGTTACCTCCAACACCACTCGACAGCATCCACCACTCATTAACACCCACTGCCGTTTCTACCACCCCTACTTATTCCACTACCACAAATAATTTTTATTGTATATATTATTTATTAATGAAATATGTATTTGTTATATTAATTAATGGAAATAAAAAATTAGTAAACCAATCATTATGAACAATTAATGAGACAACATTAATTAATAAAACAATATGTATTTATTAAATTAATTAAGGGAAATAAAAAAAATTAATAAACCACTCATTATGAGCAACTAATGAGACAACACCAATTAATGAAACATTTATAGTAATACTAAAGTTGAACAAACCACGGCCGTTGATTTATCTTTTCCCTAGACAAATCTGAACCACCACTTAGATAGGCAAAGTTAGCCAAACTGTGCTTTATACTCTTGATAGTTTTTTCTAGTCCCGTCATAAGGAATTTACCTCTATATATTAATATAATCATCACTATTAGAAACTTATAGATCTCGTTACATCAAAATTTAAGATGAATAAAAATAATTATCTATAGTTGTTTGAGAAAATGATGTAACTTTTTGGATTCTTATATTATCTTTTGATTTACGTATGTGTAAGACCTCATTACTATAAACACCTTCTTGTTGAAACCAAAACATTTAAAACTTGTCGAGCATGTAAAGCTTCTTGGCATGAAACATTTGGTATCTTTGAATTATCATCATCGGGATTATCTCCCTCATTTTCTTATCTAATTCCACCATTCTTCGATTAAAGCATATACGACTTGTTTCTCATTTGGATGATTAAGGAAGGCATCCATATCCATTATCATTTACATACTTTGAATTCACAAAAACAATATCCTTTTGGTATACCTCCCTATATTAATAAACTCCATATATTAATAATTTTGAGAAGTCCCAAGTCTATTAATATATGGAGTTTTTACTATAACACAGGCACCAGAAGTTTTGTTAACGAGGAAACCGCAAATGCAGAAAAATCCAGGGACCTTATCCAGATTTGAACACCACACTGTATTAAGCCGCTACAGACTCTAGCCTACTACAAGTTAATTCGGATTGGAATGTAGTTGAGCCCTAGCCAATCTCACACTGATTAAGGTACAGTCGCGTTCCTTATGCCTCTAAATCCTAGCAGGACTCTACGCACTTGATTCCCTTAGATGATCTCGCCCAAACTAAGAGTTGTTACGACCCAAAGTCGAAGACTTGATAAACAAATCTGTCTCCCACAAAAAAGTCTATTCTGATAGATAAATTTATCTCCCACAAAAATACCTACGAACTTTTTGTTTCGTCTTTTGATAAATCAAGGTGAATAAGAACCAATTGATAATCCGGTCTTATATTCCTAAAGAATAGCCTAGAAATATCAATCACCTCACAATAACTTAACTATATGGTAGTAGAACAAGTTATTGTGGAATCACAAAGAATGAGACGAAGAGCTTTGTGATTACTTTTTATATCTTACCTATCAGAGATAAATCTTGAGCAAATCCTAGAGAAGATAGTACTCAATACGATAGAACAAGTAAGATTAGAACACGATAGTTGGGCCTGTCTTCAGAATCCCAATGAAGTCTTTAAGTCGTTAACCTATAATGGTTTTAGGAAAAACCTAGGTTAAAGGAGAATCGACTCTAGTCGCAACTAGTATCACACATGAGGTGTGGGGATTAGGTTTCCCAGTTGCTAGAGTTCTCCCTTATATATATAGTCTTCAAATCAGGGTTTGATAACTTTGTAACAAAGCAATCAATATTCACCGTTAGATGAAACCTAATTTAAGATTCAAGCTAATATTTTTACACCATTAGATGGTCTTAGATTGTTACACACAAATAAAATATACTTTCATTTAGATATGGGTAACCGTACCTAAACGTGTATATTGAGTTGGCTCAATAACAATTAACTGAAGTTAGCCATATGAACACTTTTGTGTTAACCATGTTCATCTTAACACTTTTAGATAAAATGATAATCAAATGAGTCTAATTGTGTTAATCATAGAGTTGTTCAATTGTTTATGTTCTCATAGAAGTACACAAGACATAATTGAAGCAAAATTGGATTTATTTTAAAAGAATCAGTTCATAAAAATTTTAGCCACTGTTTGCAAAGATTGCATTCCTTAATATATAAATGTATTTGTTCATGAGTATGAAAACATACTTAGCCAATTTTAGAACTTAACCACATAATTTTGCAAACGGGTACGCAAACTTAAGTTCTGGACTTAATCCTTTCAGACAGTTAGCAAACGTGTATGCATACTATCGTTCCGGACTGAACTCATAAGTTTGCAAACGGGTATGCAAACTTAGTTCTCGGACTTTGACAGTTAATATCGTTCGCATACGGGTATGCATACTTGGTTCCCGGACCTGAATCACTTTTACAACAGTTTGCATACGGGTATGCACACTGTGCAATATCTATACAATGATTAATTGTTCTAAACTCCCATTTCAATTATTGAAACATTCTTAGAAGATGACAATAGCTGTCTCACACAAACTATTAGCTTATAAGCAATTTTCAAGCGATCGAATGATCAATACGAAACATTCCGAGTCTACATCAAATGACCGTCTCACACAAATCATGTTAGATGTTACCAGGTGATTTTCACATGATCATCTTTTGACTTTCGTCAAGAATAATGATGAACGTAGTTAAAGCAAAAATATTTCCAACACATATTTCGAGAAAGATATAAGTGAGTTAAACGCAGCTCGAAATATCAAATGTGTATAATGTAAAGTCTATATAGCTATACGACTTTGTCTCAATAAGAGAGATAATAGAATAAACTTCTGAGTGATAGATGAGTTCAAGTCTCCACATACCTTTTGTTGATGAAGTTTCACAAGCTCCCCTTAGTAGTTCTTCATCTTCAATCGATGAACGCCGTGAAGTCTAAAGCTCAACTACACATTATATCCTAATCCGAGACATATGAGTAGACTAGAAATCAAGACTTATAGTTTTGACAACTAAACTTGAAAAGCAAGCTTGAGATAACAACGCTTGCGAGTTCGACCGAGCAGTGCTCTAACATGCTTTAATATTCCTCTAACATCTTCATAGGTTTGTTTTCGTAAATACGTTGGACCAAAATGATTAATCATTACTTCGTAAAACAATAAAAGGTACTCATTGTTTGAATCATTAAACAATAAAACAATGAAGTTGTTTTGCCCATACAAAGGTACTCATTGTTTGAATCCTTAGGTTTGTCATAACTTATAATTTGCAAGGACGAAGTAACCTTTTGTTCAAGACCATGATCTTTATCACCAAGGGTCGGGACAATGCGAAATCGACGTTGTAAATCTTGATCAGAGTACAAACAATTAGGAAGAAAATAAACGTGCATTAGCTTCGGTGGAACCATTCCCTCATTCAAAATGTATATACTCTTGCAAATAATTCTTTTGGCTTTGAATCTATATAGGTATTTGACCCGAATATATCAGAATCATAGTGTTGTTTAATTCTTTATATTCATCTGCCTCATCATCAAATTGTCGCAATATCCAAACATGCCTGCCTTCTTGTGATTTAAACCGATCCATATGAACTCGCATCTCTTCATCTGAATAAGCCATTGATTCTTTATCAGAATAAGCCATTGATTACGAAATATGGGGCGCATATATAGGATTGAAGTAGGGGAAATAACCGTTAATCGAGAGATGGAATCGCCAACGCCAGTGATCATTTGTCTAATGCTGGTGTACGTTGCCTTTTAGATCGCTCGACAGAGTATCTACCGCTACACACTTTTCCAAAATTAATAGCGCAGCTAGTTTGCCAAGCCACATGGGATAACAAATGAAAATATTTACCAATTTACATAGAAACCGTCCTTACAAGTCACATTCTCGACCACCCTTCAATTAGGAGCTTGGTAATTCCCGTGTAATTTGGTATCCTTTGCAGTAGCCTTGTATTTTTGTCTGAGTATTATCAAAAATATTCCCACTTCCTTATACTGGTTCACAAAACCATTACACCGTTACAAACTGCTTTCAAAATGGTCACTAGACTGTTAACTAGGGAGTTGTGTCACATGTCAGAGTTAAGTCAGGTCATGGAAATACTTAATTGTTCCTCAACAAAGTGGGATAAAGGGTGTTGGTGATGGTGGCGATGTTTCTGCTGTTGTTGTTTTTGCTACCAGAACTTCAACCCGCATTCAGGATCGTTGCATCACATTCCCTAGAAGGGTTCATCATTTCTTCTCTCCGCCGCAACCACCACTTCATCACCATCACCTCAACAATGGTGAAGGGGTATTTAGGACCAAAACATGACTTTTTCTTTCAAAACAGTTAACATGGATGGAAGAAGACCATTTTGTCGATGCTAACTAGAGGTTTATGATTTTATGAAACAAATTAGCTTTTTTTTTCCCTCTCTCTTTGCCGAAACCAACTAAGGTATATAGTATCGATAAAAGGGTCTTTGCCGAAACCAACTAAGGTATTGATCATTATGAAAACACCCTTTTTGTTTTCTTGTTTCGGCCCCACATATACTTATGAGCCATGGAAATTTTACTCGGTTCATAACGAGTGATGCTAGGTTGATAACAAAATATCCCGCATAATCTCCCGGAAGAAGATCCTGTGGCTGAGGAGGGGGCATTCTTAACATCTAGATTAGAAAAGGCTGAAGTGGATCCTATGACTCTTATCATTGTCTCACGCGGGATTATACACGGGATTTCCTCCGGGTGTACTAATCATTACTGGTTCATAACGGGCAATATATGAGCATAACATCTCAGCGGGACGGCTAGACGGCGATGCACGTGACAAGACTTTAGTTGAGAGAGAGAAATTCTTTTGTTTTTAACTTTTTATTCGGAGTCTCTTTTTTTTTTGGGGTTTTGGAGTGTTTTTTTTCTTCTTCTTCACAGAGCTGTGGAGCTACACACAGTAGCGTGGAATGCTCAGTGTTCTGTGCAATTAATCAATGGATCAAATTCAAAGAGGAGTAGGAGCTCCTCCTTCCAGAGCTCACCAGTTTCACCCTTCTCGAAATCCTATCGTTGATCTCTTCAACCTCTACCTCGGTGTATATGTCCTACTCCCCCTCTCTCTATATATATATGTATTATCGTTTAATTTGATCTCCTAATTGATTTTTTTTTTTGTTTTCATTGAGCAGAGGAATTTGAGGCAAAAGACTGAAGATGTAATCAGAGAATCTCCGTAAGTTTTTTTTCTTCAGTAGAATTGTTGAGGCACAATTTTATCTAGGGTTTATGATTATGTTGAAAACTGAAATTCGCTTCAATTGATCATATAACACATATTACTGTTGATTAGTTGGTGTCTTTTGATGTTCTGATTACTTGTTGTAAACAAAAATGATTTTTTCAGAAACAAGTCTCAAAAGAGGATAACTGCTTTTAACCGTGACCTTCCTCCTCGGAACGAACAGTTTGTTTCTGATTTTGAACAACTTCAGGCCCAGTTTCCGGTAAATGTCTAACTGAAATTTGTTCATTCAAAGATTTGCATATGGTATGGGTTGAGTTATTGATAACATTGAGAGAGATAGTAAGTAGTCGGAGTTGGAGAGACGTGGTTAATAATGGACTCATATAGTCATCTATTTGCATTTGTGACTTATCGACAAAAGCTGCTAGAGGAATGTTGACCCAAATCTGAACCAAAAATATGATTCTGTACAAGTTTATTATTGGAGATACTGGGGTAAAGGTTTTGTATCTCGACGAATACCCTTGCCCCGAGCACAAGCTCTCCTTCCAATGTTTTGTTTGTAACTGAGTCTTTGTTCTAGGTCGGTATATATGCAATATGTATGCTATATCGGATGGTTCTTTGACAAAAGAGAAAAGAAAATGTGACTTTGTTTTTTGTCATTTTGCAGGACCAGGAGCAATTGCGTGCAGTTACAGAATCCGTCCTTATTACTTTGGTTGTGCAATGTAGTAGTCACACACCGCGGGCGGAGTTTCTTCTGTTCGCGTTGCGTAGCTTGTGTACCATGGGTTATGTAAATTGGGACACATTCTTGCCTTCTCTCCTTTCTTCAGTTTCCGCAGCGGAGACATCCATTGGGCAAGCAAGTCATCAAGCAGCATCAAGTAGCCTTACGTCTACAGGTTTGACACATATTGGAATGATGCAGTCATCAAGTGCAGTACCTAACTCCACTTTTCATTCCACAAATCCTGCGTCTCCTTTAACCTCAATGCATGGCATTGGATCTCCTGCTCAGTCAGCGTCAGAACCATCTACAACTATGTCACCCATCAAGTCTTCAACTTTTGCCTCCAATGGACAGAAAATTGTTTCTAGGACAAATCCTTCACTGAGAGATTCTGCTGTTAGCTGTTTACGTCAGTTGTCATGTAAGATCATTTTGGCTGGCCTTGAATCCAATTTGAAGCCAGTTACACATGCTGATATTTTCACCCACATGCTGAATTGGTTAGTTAATTGGGATCAAAGAACCCAGGTTAATGAAACTGATGGACTAAAAGCTTGGAAACCAGATAGGTCTCTGAATGACTGGCTGCACAGTTGCTTAGATGTAATTTGGCTGTTGGTTGACGCAGATAAATGTAGGGTTCCGTTCTATGAATTGCTTCGCAGTGGCCTGCAGTTTATGGAAAATGTACCTGATGATGAAGCCTTGTTTACTCTGATTCTGGAGATCCATAGGAGACGAGATATGGTGGCCATGCACATGCAAATGTTGGATCAGCACCTTCACTGCCCAACATTTGGTACTCATCGATTAATGACTCAAGCTTATCCAAGTGTATCAGGTGAATCAGCAGCTAGCTTGCGCTATTCTCCTATCACATATCCAAGTGTACTAGGAGAGCCTTTGCATGGAGAGGTAAGATCAACCTTTTATTTTTTTGTGTGGCACAAACCTTAAAAGTCAAAAGATACTGTAAAGAACAAGAATGGTAGAGAGTTTTGATTTGACGGGCATGTGCCACACCTTCACCCTTAGGTGTATGCGTCTGAGAATTTTTCTCATGAGCTAGAGGTTCATGCAGAGAAACTATGAAACAGCATTCACCTTGGGCACACTGGCGGGGTGGCCTGTATCTATCAAGCGCACACTCAATACTAGAACAACCTATTGTTCGTGATCCTTGAGTTCGAATCCTTATAGGCTTATACTAAAATTTGCAAAAACTAATTGGTCAGGCATATATAGGAACAGTTCATGTCCGGAAAGATACGGCTCTGTAATCTTCTCACTGAATTCTAGAACCTTAAAGTTTGTAGGGATCAGCCTTATCACTTGGATTTTGGTGATAGTCTAATCCTAGCTGGTTTGGAGTCGAATAATATATTTATGTACACATGAATGAAATTATGGAAGAGTAAAATTCAGCTGTGTTAGGTTGATTATGTTTTGGGCGAAGGATTTCTTTACTTCATGTAGCATTGTTATGTTAGTCTGTTTGTTATGTTAATTTGACATCAAGTAGCTGTAAATTTTGTATATCATTTTACAGTTGTCAAGAGTCTGTCTCTTACGACTTCAGGCTCACACTCTTCATATAGAAAGAAACCCTCGGTCAAAGGCATGTAGCACTTACTGCAGGAAGTCATTGCTTTACATATACAACTTGAATTAGGGACCTTTCAAGTTGCTAGAAAGTTAACTTTTTCGTCGAGTTGATGCACATCTTTATTCCCGTTTCCAAGTTGGGGTAGTGGGTATTTAGCTATGAGATGATTTATTTGTTTCTGCTTGTATCAGAAAATCTAGCCTAACTCAACTTTTATCATTAAGCTCTAGTAGGAGCATTATTAATCCAGGTAGTTTTTGTTCAACTTTGGGGGCCACTTCATGAAAGATGGCTATAGTTGTTTTCTATCTTACAAGCAACTGCCTGTTTTCTTTTATATTGGTGTAGGATCTAGCAACCTCCATCCAAAAAGGAAATATGGACTGGGAAAGAGCTCTTCGTTGTGTAAGACATGCTCTTCGAACATCCCCATCACCTGACTGGTGGAGACGTGTGCTACTGATGGCTCCCTGTTATAAATCTAATGCTCAAGGATCAACTCCTGGTGCTGTTTTCTCTAGTGAGATGATTAGCGAGGCAACCATCGAGAGAACAGTTGAACTGTTGAAGATGACAAACTCAGGTAATGGTTTCTCTTTCTTAATCTGTGAGCCTTCTCTGAGATATATGCTTGAACTGAATTTGTACTTCAACAAGCATCCCTTTGTTGGGCTTTCTGACTGTTTCCTTATTTAAAAGTGTGAATATTTACAGCTTTGATTCTTTTACTTAACCATAACAAATTTCCAATCTTCCTCAAGAGTGCTGCAGGTGATCTTATGTTGTTTCTAAATGAATTAATTCTTTGCAGATACGCATTTCTGGCAAGAGTGGCTTATATTTTCGGATATATTTTTCTTCCTCATGAAGAGTGGTTGTATTGATTTTCTCGATTTTGTGGACAAGCTTGCTTCTCGAGTTCTGAAGGGTGATCATCAGATTCTTCAGAGCAATCATGTGACATGGCTGCTGGCACAAATTATTCGAATTGAGATTGTGACAAACGCCCTAAACTCAGACCCCAGAAAGGTTGCTTTTGATCTTTCCTTAAATGTTGTAATGAGGCTTTTGCGGTCTTGTTTTTGTTTATTGCTTGCACAGTTGCCCCCTTCTTGCCTCTGCATTTTTTTCTTTAGCCATTTGGTATGGGGGATAATCTAACCATATCATTGTTAACATGCCAATAGAACATTAAGTCATTTGTATTCTGACTTTCTGAGATAAGAAAAGTTATATATTTCGTGGTATGCGGCTACTTGCAGATTGGTCTAATTGAATTTACTGCAACAATATACTGCATTATTTTATGTTAGGTGGAGAGCACCAGAAAGATTCTATCTTTTCATAAAGAGGATAGAAACTCAGATCCGAATAACGTTACTCCTCAAAGCATCCTGTTTGATTTTATAAGCAGTAGTCAGACCTTACGTATTTGGTCTTTCAACACTTCAATTAGAGAATATTTGAATCACGAGCAGCTTCAAAAGGGCAAGCAGATAGATGAGTGGTGGAAGCAAGTAACAAAAGGTACATTCCCATTATCCTAGCCACAGTAGTTTGTTGGATTGAAGTATATGATGGGAATTGACAATGCAATCAGAAACTTTTCCTCAAGTGTTATTGTTTTTGTTTCTTTCGACTTTTGTCCTGCTATTAGTTTGTTTGCTTTGATTTCATTGGTCATGCATATTGTCTTCGCTAGTTGTTCATAGTGCCTGAGTGTTCCAATATGATGAGGGAACTAGAAAAAATACTATTGAAAATTTTCATCGTACTGGTTATTCCTGGTTGTTAAAATAGTCTGGAAATTGTTTATGTGCTTGATTTCAAAGTTGTTATCGGAACAATTAAAATAACAAGCAAAGAAAACTTTAAGCACAGTTAAATTTTTTTCTCTTGTGAAGTGTTTTCCATGATTTAGCAATTATATGGCCACTAAGCTGCTGTTTGGATGACTAGAACACCCTATTGTTGTTGTAAATTTTCTGATACTTTACTAAGTAAAACCGGTCTCTTGTTGTTAATCAGTTTCTGGTGGTCTTTCTCGGAGCACACATTGACCCTTAAAGTCAATTTTCAATTTGATATACAGGCCTGATGTCAGAATGTTTTCATTATAGATCTCTTATCCTGAGTATAACAGGTACTTTTAGCAAACATAATAACCAAAAATTTAATTGCAGGCGAGCGTATGCTTGACTATATGAATTTGGATGATAGATCAATTGGAATGTTTTGGGTTCTGTCATATACAATGGCACAGCCGGCTTGTGAAGCAGTTATGAATTGGTTGACCTCATCTGGAGTAACAGAATTGTTACCAGGATCAAATGTGCAGTCTAATGAGAGGGTAATGGTGATGCGAGAAGTTTGCCCCATGCCAATGTCACTATTATCTGGTCTTTCCATCAACTTATGTCTCAAACTCGGCTATCAGCTCGAAGAATCTATGTTTTTTAATCAGGTAAATGTGAATATAGATTTAATTTTACCATACCTTCTCCCATATTACCAACATATCTGCGAATCCTAGAGCTAGTTTTACTTACTTGAATAGTTCTTTTGGGTAATGGTTTTCAGCTGATCCCTTATTTTCAACGCAGGTTATTCCGAGCATTTCAATGGTTGAAACGTACGTCAGATTGCTTCTAGTTGCGCCTAATTCATTATTTAGAGTGCATTTTACGGTAATCGATATATGCTTTTTGATTTGTTGGAGTTATTTCTTTCTTTTCTAAGCTGCTTATTGCTTGTATGCTTATTGTAGTTTTCATCCACTTCCGAATTTACCATGTTTCACATACACTGTTATAATTATGTAATTCTCGCTACAATTATTTTCTAAGCTGTATGCACAAATATGATGAGAGGAAGATGTATGATCAAGTGCAGGCAATTGGCATTATAAGCAGTTAACCACAGTATATAAGACACCTGTCCCTCTTATCAAAAAAAGAAAAATAGACACCTGCCTCAGTTTCTTCACTAGCAGCAGAGAAAATTCTTATCTTTTCTCAATTGCATATTTTCTCGGACTTCTTTTAATCTGGCATTCTTTGTTTTTCATGAATCTCATTGGATATATAAATATCCGTTAATGAATACTGAATCTGCTGAAACTGAACCATTTTTTTTTTGTGTGTTAATATTACCAGTGTGTACGTGTTATAGTGATATTGTTTGGTAGTTTCTCTTGCATGTAATGCACTTCTGTAATATTTTCTGTTTATGTCTGCAGAATTTGGCGACGAGGAATCCAGCTATACTAAACAAGCCTGGCGTATCCCTACTCCTGCTGGAAATACTAAACTACCGTTTCCTTCCACTTTATAGGTGATCTCTCCTGAACAACCTTGTATATAAGTGAAAAATGATTCTGTACATTATATATGTGACATCCAGGCAAACTGTTTTATTTTATATAACAAATGCCAAATATCAGATTCCATTTCTAAAGTTCAGTATAGAATCTTAATAGCTCCACACATGATGTTTAACGAAATTATTGTTTGCTTATAGTATAATTATGAGGATTCTCTGTTTGCAGGTATCATGGGAAGTCTAAGGCATTAATGTATGACGTTGCAAAAATAATTGCGATGCTAAAGGGAAGACGAGCAGAGCATCGCGTATTCAGATTGGCTGAAAACCTATGCATGAACCTCATCTTGTCACTACGAGATGTGTTTTTGGTGAAAAAAGATTTGAAGGTGAATTATTTTCAAGTTCTTAATTTGTCGATAGTTTGTTTCAATTAGCTATAAATAAATACACTTTACCCCATATTTGCAGGGTCCAACCGAATTCACAGAAACATTGAATAGGATAACGATAATCAGTCTTGCTATTACTATCAAGACCCGTGGTATTGCCGAAGTTGAGCAAATGGTTTACCTTCAACCGCTTTTGGAGCAAGTAATGGCAACTAGTCAGCATACTTGGTCAGAGAAGACAATGCGCCATTTCCCTCCTGTTATTCGTGAAGCTTTATTGGGACGGATGGACAAAAGAGGGCACGCCATTCAAGCTTGGCAACAGGTTTGTGCGCAGTAAAGAGCTTTTTTTGAATTCTGATTCAGTGTGCCAGTCAGGTGACAGGTGGTTGGTGGATGTGTTGAGACCTTGCAGCATATCATGGTTCTTCTGGTCTGCCTGGTGATCTCCATGACATAATGAGGTCATCAGACAGCATACCTTTGAGGAAGCATGTGTGGATATCCCCCCATCAACACATCTTTTAATTCCTACCCATATTTTTCTATCTCACTGTTTTCTTTCTAGACACATCACTTAGTTTTATAGTTTTCTTTTCTTGTTGCAGGCAGAAACAACTGTTATTAACCAATGCACACAGCTTCTGTCACCCTCTGCTGATCCGTCTTATGTTCTGACTTACATTAACCATAGTTTTCCTCAACATCGACAATATCTATGTGCTGGTGCTTGGATTCTTATGCATGGCCACCCTGAAAGCATTAATAGTGCAAACCTCGTGAGAATCTCTCTCTCTTTCTCTCTCATGGATTCATTTGCTCCCTTTGCATCCAATCAGTTTTCTGAGCTTTTGTTGCAGGGACGTGTCTTGAGAGAATTCACGCCTGAAGAAGTGACATCTAATATTTACACTATGGTTGATGTACTCCTTCATCATATTCATATGGAAATGCAACATGGGCATCTCCAACAGGTACTTTCTCTCTCTTTCTCCTTAATTTTTTTTTGGTCACTTCCAAATCTAATTTCGTTACATTTCTTGTTTATACAGGACCTTCTTGCAAAAGCTAGTGCCAACCTTACGTTTTTTATATGGACACATGAGCTACTTCCATTAGATATCTTGCTTCTAGCACTTATTGACCGCGATGACGACCCTAATGCTTTGCGAATAGTGGTATGTTTCTGTAATGATCAGACCTCTGTCATCTTCCTTTAAGTGTTTGATATTCCATTACTGCAAACCATAACCTATCACAACTTTCATGGCAATTTAACTAACTTCTTTACTGTAGACTAAGAACACCGAAGTCCATGAGTGGTTGGGTACTTGAATTCGAAGGAATTCTTTAAGATAATTATTAGATTCTTTGTGTCCGTTTCGCAGATGGCTTTGATTGATAAGCAAGAGCTTCAACAAAGAATCAAATTATTTTGTATGAACCGTGGCCCCCCTGAGCATTGGCTTCACTCGGGAATTTTCAAGCGTGTCGAGTTGCAGAAAGCTCTTGGGAATCATCTCTCTTGGAAGGAGCGGTAATTTTCTACAGACCAACATGCTAATTATTATGCTTTCTTTTCATGTAAACTTGTACTTTCATTCCCTTTCTCAACTTCTCATCCTCACTTGTCCTTTCTCCACTTCTGGTCCTCACTTGTCAGTTTTCACCTTCGTTTCAGTTCATTCTGAGTTGAAAAGTTCATGACATGTATTCTCACAAATGGGAGTTCACTAACTTTTATGCGCTCTGGCCTTCACAGGTACCCACCCTTCTTTGATGATATTGCAGCTCGCTTGCTTCCAGTCATTCCTTTAATTGTTTACAGGTTTATTGAGAATGATGCTCATGATGTGGCCGAGAGGTTCCTTGCTGCATATTCTGCCTTGCTCGCCTACCACCCATTGAGGTTCACATTTGTCAGAGATATTCTTGCCTATTTCTATGGTCATCTTCCAAGCAAGTTGATCGTGAGAATTCTGAATGTACTCGATCTTTCCAAGGTACCGATGCTTTATATTTCTGGCTTATTGCATCTACTTATTTTTCAGCTGCGCTCTTTCCTGAATTTTGGGTTTTTTTTTAGATCCCATTCTCCGAATCATTCCCTCGTCACATTAGTTCATCAAATCCTGCAACATGCCCACCGCCAGACTATTTTGCAACTCTCCTATTGGGAATAGTAAACAATGTTATCCCCCCTCTTAATAACAAATCCAAATCTGGAACAATGGGAGACACTGCAAACAATTCTCGGACCCCATATAACAGAACCCAAGCACCATCGCATTTGGGCCCGATAAATGCTTTGGAGGTTCAGAAACCATTTTATCAAATTCAAGATCCTGGCACGCTTACCCAGCTTTATCTTGAAACAGCAGCCATTGAACTCCTCTCACTACCAGCGTCGCCTTCTCAAATAGTAACTGCACTTGTTAATATAGTCGTGCATGTTCAACCCACACTAATTCAGTCCAGTAGCGGTCTTCAAGGAACATCAAGTGGTGTTAGTCAAGGATCTGTTCTACCAAACTCACCCACAGCTGGAAGCACAGACTCCATGAACACAAGCCGATCGAATCCCTCAACTACAGGAATCAACACCAGCAACTTTGTTTCAAAAAGTGGTTATACGAGCCAACAGTTATCATGTTTGATGATCCAAGCTTGTGGGCTTCTATTAGCTCAGTTACCCCCGGATTTTCATGTGCAACTTTATTTAGAGGCATCACGTATAATTAAAGAGTGTTGGTGGCTCACTGATGGTAAAAAGTCAGTTAAGGAGCTAGATTCTGCTGTTGGATATGCTTTGCTGGATCCAACATGGGCCGTTCAAGATAACACATCAACAGCCATAGGTACTACTGTCACCTCCATTTTATTTACTCATAAACTTCATCTTAGATTCAGGTGTTTATTTCAGTATCTTGCATTTCTTGTTTGATGTTACTTAGATTCTGTAACTCTGTTTTCTCCCACCTGCACCACCTTATGTTTTTGAGAAAATAGCCGAGCTACTTGCGAGCTTCTTTAGTTTGATTTAAGACTACATCTGTTGTTTCACACAATAATTTTGCCATTGTCAAAATACCCCTCGAATATTAGTGGAGAGAATTTTGGACCCAGAAATGAGCGAGTACCAAGGTTGCTTCCCAAATACATTTTTTTTTTTTTTACATTTTGAGAGTAAATTGACATATAACTGTGTTTAGTGCTAAAATATTTAGACGGAAGAGTAAAACCCTAAAACCAAAAGGATGAACGGGTTAACCTTTAAAACAATGTGAATAGGGTTAGTCAATGTATCATATATTTCTTTAATAGGCAGCAGGCTAAAGGATACAGAGGAGTTGTCCAATTCTCACCATTGTTATTGGCTTATGCGTATTGCCTTATTTTTCCCTCTTTATAGATTGTGTTTCCAATATACATTCTGACATTTAGCTTATAAATGTTTTATCTTATAACAGGTAATATAGTTGCCCTCCTGCATTCTTTCTTTAGTAACCTTCCTCAGGAATGGCTTGAAGGGGCACATGCAGTTATTAAGCATCTTAGACCTGTCTCATCTGTTGCAATGTTGAGGATAGCATTCCGTATACTTGGTCCTTTGCTACCTCGTCTTGCCTTTGCGCGCTCACTATTCATGAAGGTACATAAGCTCACATCGAATCTTATGGTTTTCCTATTATATTGAAACGCAGAACATTGGGTGCGAACTAGACTCGAGACAACTATCAAGTATTATAACCGTAATCATAAGAAAAACCAATTTTCCTCGCGGTGTTATTCATTTCTTGAATGATTTTTTACCGCACCAGACTTCCAAAAAATTGAATGTATCAAATTTCATATTAAGGTTCCATAATAAATCGGTGCCGGTTGATTTCATTATTTTGTCGTTTTTCTGTTTATGAAGAAATAGTTTTAACGCTCTTTTACCATTATTTTAGTCTCTGGCTTTGCTATTCAATTTAATGGCGGATGTCTTTGGGAGAAACTCACAGCCTTCTACACCCACGGAAGCCTCGGACATAGCAGATCTTATCGATTTCTTGTAAGATTCTCATTCCATTTTCATTTCCAGATCAACTTCTTCGGTTTATTTTTACTTTGGGAGCATTAACATTTACTTTTTCTTTTTCAGACACCATGCGGTTCTATATG
The DNA here is from genome assembly GCA_023529315.1 of Papaver bracteatum. Lineage (NCBI taxonomy): Eukaryota > Viridiplantae > Streptophyta > Magnoliopsida > Ranunculales > Papaveraceae > Papaver > Papaver bracteatum. The sequence continues at coordinate 166,031 of JAJJWX010002350.1, read as the reverse complement.
AAGGACAGGGCGGACCGGTGCAGAGTACTAGTAAACCTAAAATAGAGACCCTAGCTCTCTGTGGGAAGTTAATGGAACTTTTAAGACCCGATGTTCAACACCTTCTTTCTCACCTTCGAACTGATCCCATGTCTTCCGTTTATGCTGCTACTCATCCGAAGGTGATGTCTCAGAATCCTCCTCAGTATTAAGTTCGTTTGATGGTATATATCCTTTTTCTTTTCCCGTCTTTTTTCAAATGGCAGCAGTATGTAGCAACTCAACAATGTATTAGACGTAAATATGATAAATATATGATAAATTAGACGTAAGGGTGTAATGTCATTTTTGACGGATCAACCCAAACAATTTGTCAATGAATCCTGAAAACTTGGGGTTTCTACAGTGCTTCTGTTTAAGCAAGACTTGAGATGTTAAAGAGAAAAACTGTTATGTGTGCACTTATACTGCAAGTAGATTTAAAATTAAAGCAAGCCCAGAGTTGAATAAGAGATGCAACTTTGCCAAGCGACTCTCGGCTAGAGAAAAGGGTCGAGTCAAAACTGAACACAGATGCCAACGAAGAAGTTAATGATGCAAAACAGTAATTTGAATACCACATGAAAACTAGTTTTTCTACCTAATTAAGTCTGAAAAAAATCATCATTTTAAAGTGTTTGTACTTCTGAGTTGCAGAAGCACTTTTCTTTCTGGTTGCCATAAAGGTTACAAAAGACAAGCCTAATCGACTAAACTATCGATTGACTTTGTAAACTCTAAAAACACTAAAACAAACAATAACTCGTTAAACAATTAAAATTTGATAAAGATAAATGAAGTGTACCCATAACTTGTATAAAATGTACACCCTTTTTAACACTATTAAAACTCATAATAACTTGGAAAAAAAGAAAAAGAAAACATCTGGTGGAAGTGGAACCGATAGATACAAGGTGGTACTTAAATGGCGGTGCATTGTCTTTTTCGCAACGCATTGTGGAGTAAAATAACATTGTTGCGATAAAAGCGTTGCCAAAAGTTTCCGACTTTTCGGGGGATTCATAATGGTTCAACTGGTCTCAATGTCTCATGAATCTTCTTCTATCCTTTTGCCATCATCACCAGAAGAAGAGAATGGAGAAAATAAGCCAACTGTGGGGGATGTGATGTTTATTTTCTGGACCCACTAACCATCATCCACGTGGCCACGACCGACCAATCCACGAATGCCCACACACAGAAAAAGGAATCGGTGATCCCCCGCTGTGATTCCAATTAACGCACTATGTCATGAGTGAGACAATGGATATCTAAACCGCGTTTTGGTCACTCCGCTAAGGGGCCAAATGCGCGTACTTGGAATAAGACGTTCATACATTCTATATTTGGTTATATGCAATAGACAACAAAGAGTCATTGATCCATTCATTTTGTCATTATTAGTGTCTTTTGAGATCACTTTAGTTTTAGGAGTGGAGAAAACTGAAAAGTAACATAATATACTAAGGATTCAAAACCCACTAACAAACCAATGGAAATTCACCAAATGTGGCACAATTTGCGCCAATGGTTGAAGGAAATTAGACCCAACGACTAGTCCTGGAGCATGCACATTCTCGAATCTCCTGATGGAGCTATTGTCTTCTGCCACATTACCAACCCTTAAACCTTTATAGCTTGATGGAGTGATGACTGAACTGACAGACACACACCCAAAATCTTATCTCATTTTCATGCTTATAAATAAGCAATCGAGTTATAATTTCTTAATAAAAACCACACACTTTTACTGAATTCAATCAATAAACAAATTACAAAATCCATGTTGCGAATTCATCCTTCCACCACTAATGGGGCAGCAACAAAAAGAATGACATCCATGTGTTGGCTAGCTTTTTCTACCTTCCCTTCTTTAAGTAATGATTGTAAAGGAGGCAATGCCCTTTTTGGTGGTTTGTAATCTTAGTTAAAAAATGAGTTTTGTTATCTTATGAACACATACACAAGATAAGAGCCAATCATTAGCATTGAAAATGATAAAAAATAATAAAAAAACTGTTAAATATGTTGTATTTTGCATTGGAGAAGGTAAAGTTTGCACTTCTATAAAGAAAAATTCAAAAAACCCATGATCATTTGCTTTCTCCAATACAAAATACACCATCTCTCATAATTTTTATTATTTTTTATCGTTTCCAATATCAATGATCGACTCTTATCTTATCATGGGTGCACAAGATAAAAACTAAAAAAATATATCAATGTTGGAAGTGGTCTATTTTTTTTTTTTGAAAAAAAGAAAGAAAAAAAGGGAATAAGTCGGAAAGAAAAGGAATTATAATGTTTGTTGTTGTCTAGACGTCGTTTTTTGGTTTAGTAGTGAGTCAAAGGTACCACTGCATTATGTAGGCAGAGTAAAGGCATCAGATTCAAGCAATTCGGCGAGTCGCCGCTAGAGTTCAGTATGTGCAAAAAAAACGTTAAAGCCATTTAGACAACCGAACCGACACACTGAATTTCATTCCAAACATTTAGTTCTGTCGGTCTCTCATATATTCTCTGCCACTCCACTACAACGCTGTCTCTCTTACATTGGGTGGAGCACCACTCCGAATCATTGTCCTAGAACCTCATGCGGGCATTTGACAAATTGTAAGTAATTAACGCGTAGAATTACAAAACAAAAACAAGTCAATCAATAGTCATCCATTTTTTTTTTTGACGTGACGGATTCCATACGACCAATAAAAACTGCCGAATCAACCGAGAACCCTTGACCGGATGTCACCAGTCTCGATCTAAAAACAAACAGAGGTGGTTGTGGTGATATGAGGTACATTAACGCGGTCAAAAATCAGCCACCCTTACTTATGGCTAGTGCCTTTACAAATAAGTTACAACTACAAGCATTCAGTAATTTACAAGCATATCCACCAAGAAACCAAAAAACACATTGAATTATGAGTAGTAACAAAGCAAATTGACACCCAACGAATAAAACAATTTTGTTGACTGTATAGTACTACCAAGTGTGAATCCATTCTTCTTTGTCTAAGTTCATTATCTCGGTATTTATTCCCTTGGTGAAAAATAGTAGTAGAATCTCTTAATCATAGAATGTGGTGTGGGTTCTAGTGGTGCTCAAAGGCTGCAGTCTAACGTCTTGATATGTCGTCTTAGTTGCCACTTTCTTTTATATATTTGGAGTTGTCTAACTTGCTGTACTCCATACATGAACTTCGGTCGTCAATTACGTAACGGATGATTCTAACATTGTTCAAAGAAGAGGAATAATTATGGATATGTTTAATTAATATAATCTATAATATTATAGCCCATTCGGTTGGGAGAATCCAATTCCTAGGGAATGCGTCCAATTCCTTGAACCGAACGGGGCAAATGAACTCTATGTAATTGGGAATTTCAATTCATAAGAATCCAATTCCCTCCAAAATGATAGATTTCCATTGTATTGGTCCAATGATGCAATGGAATTGGATTCCGGGGTAATAACAAAGGTAATTGAATTACCTCAACCGAACATGAATTCTTTGGATTGGAATCCAATTCCAAGAATTGGATTACCCCATAATTGAATTCCTAGGATTCTAATTTTCCCAACCGAACGGGCTATTAAGAAAATTAATAAACAAAAATAACAGAAAACACGCTTCTTGATCCTCATTTGCTCCTTACTGGAAATGCGGGAAGTGTTTACGGGAATTCATTTTTCCAATTACTCTCATTCAAATCGACCGGTTTTCTGTTATAGTGTGATTTAGTTGTCCAGGTAGTGACATGCATGCACTATTGAACGGTGGTCCAAAAGAGAAGAAAAAAAACACAGCATTATCGCAAAGTTAGAAAGGACTAGCTTGAAACCCGTGCTACGCACCGGGATTGGTGGAATTTTTCACATTGTTGGTTCATGTTCATTGAGGCGGGGCTTCTCCCCGCACCCGTCCCAATGAGAACTCTAATACGCTATACAACATTACTATCCAATGGATTGACAATTAACAATTAAAGATCTCATATAGTTTTGAGAACTCTTTGTAATATAATCTAAAAAATCTCACAAATTCATAATATTATGCAACATAAAGTAAAGAAGCAAAGTCTTAATAATATTCTATCTCAAAACCCTAATAAAGGGGCCAAATACCATTTGTACTTCACTCGCTATATACTCCCCACCTTCCTTACGTATAATATCATATATTTGCGTTAAGGAATCAAGTGTCCAACTAAATTGCGCCTTCAGGATCCAACTACTCATATTAAAGTAAAAAATCACTCTCACTATATAGTTATATCAATATTTGATATTAGAGACACTAAAGAAAAACATGATATTAATATAAAATAGATTGTGAACTCTAAATAGGGTAAAACATGAAGTGCTTCCTGTCGAAACCGATGCAAATGATATATATTTATACAGAAATCGTACATTTGCATTCAGAATCAAGCGGCCAACTCAACTCCTCTTCCAGACTCCAACTTCCTGTAGTTAAATAAAAAATAACAATCGCTATATAGTTGTATATCAATATCTGATATCACAGATACTAAAAAGAATCATAATGTATTCATAAAAAATAGATTTCCATCTCTAAATATTGCAAATTAAAGCATATGAAGTGCTTCCCGTCGAAGATGATGTAATCAAGGAAAAGTACAAATATATCTTCCCGTCAAACTAACAAACACCAGCAAAAAATTGTTCATTATTGCTGGTGTTTAGATTCCGTTCTCAAGTATCATCAAAACTTAGCAGACCGCATGAAAATATAGAGAAAAATAGATTCATATTTTTTCCACATACCTATGACGGAAAAAGATAGTCTCATCCCATCCTATATATTGAGATATAAAGTGATAAAATATATTAAAATATTTAGATACATATGAATATATTTTTTAGTATATAAATATTATATAGATTTGGTTAATTTAAAATTTGGATGCATATATATACATGCATATATGGATACTCTAAAATTATGTCATGCAAAAACGGATTTTTTTTTTATTTTGTTTGTGCAAGCATGCATGTTTGTAAAAATATTGCATCCTTATTGTAAAATATTTTATTTTTTTAATTAAATGGTATGAATAATATTGACGATTTGGCGACTCCAAAAATTTGATGACGCTACGATTAGATCTGCAAAGCATATCACGATATTTAAGAGTAATGATCGTTTCAGCTCTGTGAGCTGTGCAGATAGCTTGGACGATAGATCCCTTGGGAATTTATATGTTTCAAGGGTATGCTGGTCTCAGAGATTACATATGATCATACAGAGTATATAGTATATTGGTTTGGGATGAATGAGTGAGACATTCAGTTTTATGGGTGTAACAGTGAAACATATACTTGTATTGTATAATGGGAAATTTTTTCTCACTTAGGATGAGTATGCAATATAATGTTTAAAGTAACCAACCAATGAAAGAAATTTACTGGACATCAATACTAAGAATCAAAAGAATAGTTAAGGGAAACCTTAAGAGTTACCCGAAGAATGATTTCTCCCTAATGGTATCACACAAAACCGAAATATTAATGAAACAATTATAAAAGAATAAGGAGTAGATTTAATCAACTACACTTACAAATTAGAAAAATCAAGCAAAGGAGATACAACATAGCAAAGAACAAAATAGTTTTTTTGAACATATAATGTGCATAATTGAAAAAAAAAAAAAAAAAAAAGCTTCATGTTAGTGCTACCTTTATGGAAGAGAACTTCCGAAAATATTTTCCTGTTTGACTGTGTTAGTAAAAATATATTTCTTTAGTAGATCTAACTGAGTGGATTTATTTATTTAACTGGTCTCGGGTTAGTATTTATACGTCTAAAATCTCTGCTTCAAAGAGAAATATAGATTAGATTTACAAACATTAACCCGATTCGGTTAATTGATATTATTTTATTTCCATACTGGGGGATCACCCATGTGAGATGGGATTCCATCTTCTCGCCATCAAATAGAAATTTCTCGTGTTATTGCAATGAAAGAGCAAGAATTTAAAATGTCAAGGGAAACAAATAAACTCCGGAAAGATCAGTGGATTGTTTGACCATAAGGCATTTTGCACTTCGACTTTCATACGTAAGAATATCATAAACCCCAGATACTACTACTTTTGTAGGAGACATGATCTTAAATACACATGTATCCAACAAATGATCTCAATAAAATCAATCTATCCTTGTTTTACCAAGCATCACATTTAATGTCCAGATGATTCACAAATGAAGAAGAAGTAAGAAAATTTCTTAGATTTAGATAGCTTTGTTTGAGAAAAAAAGAAGAAGTTAACCTTGAACTCTAAAAGCGGAAATAACATTCATGAAGAAAAAAAATCCTAATTTTAGAGCAACAAAATGAAAAATATCAACTTAATATCAACATCATTTGTTTAAAGGAAACTACAAAATTTTAGGCATCTCGATACCATGAAGAAGGGCAAGCAGAAAATAAACAAACTTCCTATCCACTTGCGAAAACACGAAAGCTGCAATTTGATTTTATATACAGAATATAACTAATTGTGTAACACATCACGAATGGATAAATCCATTAATATGCATATAACAACCACCATGAAACTTAACAGCGACTGTGAAGTCCAATCAAAATGAAACACGAAAAATGCAGACCTATTTTCTATATGGAGCACAACTAATTGTGTAACACATCATAGATGGCTAAATCCTCCAATCAAATAATGATTTTCATTTTCATATATCATAGCATACTTAGCAAATCCAAAATACTACTGAGCAAAAGTGATTAGGACTGAAGAAGTTAATAAAGAAATCTCCAAAAGTTAAGTGACGCAATTCATACCTTACATCAGTAGGGTAATCCATGATTTTAGAAGGCAAGGCACAAAAGATAACACAGGAGCATTTATACAATGTTTCCAAACCCAAAGAATATGGAAACAACCCATCATTTATCAAATCGACATTTTGTTTTTGTCATTGCCTGTCCGTATATTTTACATCTTGGTTGACCATGCATATCAATTCATAATTTCATAAGGAAAAACAAAATTTCAACAATGCGGAAGTAACACTGGTAATATTGACCCTCTATATTTTTAATCACAGAAAAAAATAAATCCAAAAACATATAAATTGAGTTTTCCCTTGCTACAAAATGCCAGGAGATGAAACAATTGAGATGATAACCTACCAGATTCATGGCATGGCCACACACTAACATCGAAATCTCTGTTTTTTTTTCATGAGATGATAGAAAATGTGCTTTTGGAAGCTGTTCGATATCAATCAAGCTGTTTTGGCATACGTGTCGTATCCATATCGAACCACAAAAAGAAAAATATTAACCAACGCAAGAAAGTTTATGTGACCAAGGAAAAAATTAACTATAAAATCTTCAGTTATACTATATGATTATTGTAAAGTATATATGAAGAACTATCGCCTCTCTCAAATTCTATTATTCAGTACATAAAAATCATAAAAATAACATACCTTATAAGATAGAAAAAAATAACTATTAACAACCTTGTACATTCTTGTTGCTGCAATTGCATTTATTTCATCTCGTGTATGCCCTATAAATATGCCCGTTATTGATTGGAAATTGGAAACGAATATTCGAAGATTTTGGAATATGTATTTTTTGTAGTAACTAATAAAATATGCAACAAATCAATCAAAACCCATATTTAATAATCAACACTAAATCAAAGAGAGAGGATTACCGAAGCTGTTGTCAAAGAGAGAGGTAGCGCCGTTTGCATTTCTTACGATGATCTACCAAAAAGAAAGAAAAAGATATCACAACCATGGATGAAACAACAAAACTAATGCGATGAGTTTGTAGAAAGCAAAAACGTAAAAATGAATAAAAAACTTTCAACTTGTTCTTCAACGAAAAGAGTATCTTTCGTTTTATAGAGTGTCGACGAAAAATGAATGTAGCTCTTGACCGAATGCTTTTATATAGAGATAACAATGACCAAACCCATAAATAAAACGATTTTTGGCCAGTATCTACATATTTTTTGCAAGTTAAAGTCATAAAAATCATGACCTTATCTAGTAATATTTTTTTTACTAATGATATTTATTTATTTAAACATATCTTTTTAGTGCTTTTCAATGAACAATAAGAAGAAAATTGGAAAAAAAAAATCATAATAATTACCTTTTTAATTCACAAAAAAATATTAATATAAATATTAATATTTTTGGGTTGTTGTCGTATTTTTGGTTAACCACAATTATGGATTTTGTTTCTTTTAATATCCTTTTTATATATTTCATGTCCAAAATTAAGTATAAAAAATATATTAGTTCTATTCTTTTTATCCATCGACCAAAAATAAGTAAATATTAGATGTTGTTAGATTTTAATTCAAAATACTCGAAATAAATATAAATATGATTTTTTTAGATATTCGAAATTATAAATACTCTTACATCATAAATATTTGATATATTATAAAATTACACAGAGATATGGGTTGGAAGCCTAGACACAAGCTGGGCACCAACTCCTCTTTGGATAACAACGCCTAAACGATGAAAAATAAAACTACCTAAGCCACAACTAGCGTCATTACTCAACAAACAATTCCTAAGACGCTTGAAAAAAACAATAGTATCCTCACCAAGTTCTCCTAAAGTAGAAAAAGCTAAAACACCCAAACCATAGCCATGAGTAGTGCACTTGTCCAAATATTTGGCGCATTTACGTGAAACCGCACCAGAAATAGCCTTACCAGGAGCAAAAGAACTGACACCATCACCAGTGAATGGAGAGACACCTGTAACATCCATACAAACATCCTGCCCATTTTCCCAGTTGAGAACAAGAATATCCGCAGGTTTTAAATCCTTACCATCATCCGACTGAAGACCAAGAGAAGCCTCCTTGCGTGCTGGTACATTAGCTTTGTAGCAAATGTCGAAGGTAACATCACAAACAACATCATGGCGAAACTTATACCCAATATCTTCAGCACAATGAAGCGCATGATCACCAAAAATGTCCATAGATTTGCTACAACTCGAACACAAACTATTCTCACCGAACAAAGGGATCCCAAGGCGATAACAAAGCACGGCTCTGAATTGTCTAGGGCCAAGGCATTGATTGAGCCCACTAATAGGCACAGCCATCAAGTAATCTTGTGCATGCTTCACCCGATTATATTAATTAATATAGTAATTTTTTTTTAAATATAAAAATGATTCCTTTTTTTCTATTTAGTAATTTTTATATTTTGTCATACTTTATTTCAAGATACTCAAAATATAGATGTAAATCTTACGTATTAATGGAACTTGTTAGATTATGTTTAGGTAAATAATCAGATTTTTTTTATATATTAATGGATATTGTTTACAAAAATATAAATACTAATTTAAATATCAATTAATGTAGTATTTTATATATATTGTTAGTTTTTTCTTTTTTAGATTTTTATCATTAATACTAAAAATTAATATAGTTATTTCTATATTTTTTTTCTTTTAAAAGATTCAAAAAATATAAATCTTTTTTTATTTTGTAAATACGTTGATTTTTTTTTAATCATAAATGCCCAAAATTATAATGTAGTATCTTTATAATTCTCTGGATCTTTGGCCATTATCTACATATTTTTTGCAAGTTAATGTCATAAAACTCATGACCTTATCTAGTAATATTTTTTTTTACTAATGGTATTTATTTATTTAAACATATCTTTTTAGTGCTTTTCAATGAACAATAAGAAGAAAATTGGAAACAAAAATCCTAATAATTACCTTTTTAATTCATAAAAAAACATTTATATAAATATTTATATTTTTGGGATGTTGTCGTATTTTTGGTTAACCACAATTATGGATTTTTTTTATTTTAATATCCATTTTATATATTTCATGTCCAAAATTAAGTATAAAAAATATATATTAGTTCTATTTTTTTTATCTATCGACCAAAAATAAGTAAATATTATATGTTGTTATATTTTAGTTCAAAATACTCGAAATAAATATAAATTTGATTTTTTTAGATATTCGAAATTATAAATATTAATTAATATAGTAATTTTTATATTTTGTTATACTTTATTTCAAAATACTCAAAATATAGATGTAAATCTTACGTATTAATGGAACTTGTTAGATTATGTTCAGGTAAATAATCAGATTTTTTTATATATTAATGGATATTGTTATCATAAATATAAATACTAATTTAAATATAAATTAATGTAGTATTTTATATATATTGTTACTTTTTCCTTTTTTAGATTTTTATCATCAATACTAAAAATTAATATAGTTATTTCTATATTTTTTCTTCCTTTTAAAAGATTCAAAAAATATAAATCTTTTTTTATTCCGTAAATATTTTTTTTTTAAATCATAAATGTCCAAAATTATAATGTAGTATCTTTTTAATTCTCTAGATGTTTTACAATAATTACATGAAATTATAAATATAATTATTTTATTCCATAAATATGTTGAATTAATTTTTTTTATTTTAATTAAAAATGTCCGAAATTAATATAGTAGTTTTTTTATTTTTTGGATTTTCATAAAATTATAAAAGATTATTTTATTCCATAAATATGTTGAATTGATTTTTTTTTTATTTTAATCATAAATGTCCAAACTTAATATAGTAGTTTTTTTATTTTTTGGATTTTCACAATAAATACACGAAACTAATATATCAATTTTTTTAAATAATGGGGGTCGTCCGTCGCGTGTGTCCCACTAATCCATCCAATCTACACCGCACATTGTCAGATCAACGCACCATATCCAATGAAATTTCATCTGACGAATATGAATGGTTTCTCAATTAGCCAATGAAAGCGCGAGGTTACGGTAACCAACCAATAAGAGGGAGGGTAAGCAGTACCAGTGCTACTTTTATTCTGGAGTGAGGGATGATATTGAGTTTTTAGGTTGTTGATGTTTTCGAGGTTTTACACTAACATATAAGCGAAAGAGATAGAAGAATTCAAGAAGATATGTAGTGTCCATTTCATTTCATCAGTCAAAACAATTTTTTGAGTAGTACTCGGTAGTGATGCTCATCGTCATGATACTCATTATTAGTTGATCAATTAAATTCTTCCAACGCGTTTGCTTACAAATTGTCTATCTATAGTTTGTCAAAGCCAAACAAAAAGCTAAAAGTCAAGATTTAATTATATCCATTTAATGTGCAACTTGTTTGAATATGCTATTTGTTCTTGTTTTTATTTTTGCTCAAGATTTTTCTTCGACCTAGTTTGGGTTCATATTGATTTTCAAAACAAAATGAATAATAGGGAAAAAGAAAAATTTCAAGACGCTGTTATATACGGATTTAAAGTCAATATCCACAAACTTTACATGGTTCTAAATTTCATAATTGAAAATAGACTCGCATGCATTTGAGTCCACTGGAAGTTTACACTCCGTCGGAACTCAAAACTTGATACCTACATGGGTTAATCATTCCCTAGTATGCTTAAAAGAAAAAAAATTCCCTAATGATATTACTTATCGTCTTTTCTTTCTAGTTAGTGACCACTATCCACATAGCCGAGTCTAAAAGGACCTTGTGCAAACTTAATTTTAGGGCCTTGTTATATAGTCAGAAATCTTTTTCCTCCATTTAACATATATGATGAGTAAAACTCAAAAAAATCGGATTTTATTTTCAAGAATCGAATCATACGTTAAACCAAAATTTTATAATCCATTTTACTACAAGAAACCTAAAATATTACAACACCCAATGATTATGGCAAAAACCCTACTAGTGTCGCGAGAACCTATGTAGCAAGAAGTCTATTGCTGCACCCAATCTTTATTGGTGCAGCAAGAGATTATGTTTTTTTCCACACTGTTTTCATATTATTGCTACAACTACGTGGAATTTTTATATTTTGCAGCAGTAAATTAGAACTTTTAGCTCCAGCTAAAAAGTATTGTGGCTAGAAATTTGCTTTTGCAACACCTATATTAAAGGTGTGGCAACATATGGTGTAGCAATAACTATACTTTCTTGTAATGTGAAAGAGTAGAAAGCTTTAACAAAAGTTTAATTCGATATTTATATATAACATATAGTTTCATAAAATTGCACCAACAAACTAGTAGTTTGGTGGTGCAGTCCTCAGTCGTGTTGTTGTTTTAAATCTCTTTAGCTATATTTTTTTTTCTCAATTTGTTTTTATCGTGGTTTGGAGATGAAACTGTTTGGCATACTCTTATGGTGCTTCAAAGTTCAACATCCAACATGGTGCCACGTCACTTTGAATCATTGTCCAGCCCCTACAGTGATTCAGGATTCTTTAAGAAAACACCAAAGAAAAAGACGCTGAGTGACCTATGCGCCCCAATATTGGAGCCGTTAGATTTTTAAGTTTAAAAAGAATCTGATGGCTGGGTTTGAAAGCGCCTAATAGTTCAGCATTGAGCGCCAAATGGTTTGGAATTCTAAATACAACTGTTAGATTTTAATTTCTAACATAAAATCTAATGGCTAAGATTAAAATCATCAAACCATTTGGCATTTTGAAAAAGTTCTCCAACGCCAAACCATTGGTCGTTCCTGTGTTGATTCAAGATTGTGTTCAAACAAATGCTTGAACCTTATGTTGAATCAAGCCTTTAGTCACGCTTTTATAACGGTTACAACGCTGAATGTTGAACTTTGAAGGTCCATGGGGGAAAGCCTTAACACTTTGGAAAATTTTACACTCAAATTATTAAAGTTAAAGCTCAAAATTGGCCATTTGATAGCCAATGCGAGTAGTCCTAATGATCATAGCATTGAATTTTTGAAAGGAAAACTGTGAGACATTGGATTTTTAAGTTTAAAAAGAATCTAATAGCTTGGATTGAAATCCCCTAATAGTTTGGCATTCTAAATATAACTGTTAGATTTTAATTTCTAACATAAAATCTGATGGCTAAGATTAAAAGTGCCAAACCATTTGGCATTTTGAAAAAGTTCTCCAACGCCAAACTATTGGTCGCTCTTGTGTTGGTTCAAGATTGTGTTCAAGCAAATGCTTGAACCTTATGTTGAATCAAGCCCTTAGTCACGCTTTTGTAACGGTTTCAATGCTAAATGTTGAACTTTGAAGGTCCATAAGGGAAATCCTTAACACTTTGGGATAATTTACCCTCAAATTGATAAAGTTAAAGCTCAAAATTGGCATTTGATAGCGAATGGAACTAGCCCTAATGATCCTAGCATTGAATTTTTGAAAAACAGACTATGAGCAGTTATATTTTGAAGTTTGAAAAAAATCTGATGGCTGGGATTGAAAGCTCCTAATAGTTTGGCATTGAGCACCAAATGGTTTAGCATTCTAAATATAACCATTAGATTTTAATTTCTAACATAAAATCTGATGGTTAAGATTAAAAGCGCCAAACCATTTGGCATTAAAAAAGTTCTCCAACGCCAAACCATTGATCGATCCTGTGTTGATTCAAGATTGTGTTACAGCAAATGCTTGAACCTTATTTACTTGAACCTTATGTTGAATCAAGCCTTTAGTCATGCTTTTGTAACGGTTTCAATGCTGAATGTTAAACTTTGAAGATCCATAGGAGAAAACGACTAGTCATAATGATCCTAGCATTGAATTTTTGAAAAGCAGGTTGTGCTGCTGGCATGACGCTGATATTATTTCTGGAACAAAGATTAAATAGGATGAACTCCTCTTAGGTGATATAAACACTAATTATTTTCATTACAGAAATAACTTTAGGGGAAGGGGAACCTAGAAAGACACTTTGCAAAATGAATTAGAATCATGGGACATAGCCAGTAATCTCAAAGCTCATTTCTATAACATAATTAATACCAGTGTGCTCTTTGTTCCGATTCGTACTATATCTTCATTACTTCATGCATTTATGTTGATGTTAATGCTAGACTAATTAGCATACCTCTTGTGTTGTTTTTGATATGAAATACTTGACTAATCCTGTCTAGGAGGCTTTCCACCAGGTATTTTACAAATTATGTGGGATAGTTGTGACACCCCAATAAATTAACCTCCTCGGCTAATAGGGTTACAACCAAACTTGAAGTATCAAATCCATATTATCGATTTTCAGAATCATAATAACATAAAACGAACCAAATCAAACTCCAAGCTCTCTGGTACTTGATAAATGAAAATCTCTCAAGTGATTTGAATATATTGGTGTGTTGTTTTATAGATAAACAGAGAATAAATATATATAAAAGATAGATAAATTCCTTATTTCGCTAAAACTTTAAACTACAAAAATGAATATTCACGCGTGCCATCTCTACTGATAACCGAATTGATAGCTTTCCAACCATATAGGCCTGAACCCTAAATCTGACTGATTATACTGTCAGATCAGATTTCAAGTCTAGTTTTTGATATGAAATACTTGACTAATCCTGGCTAGGAGGCTTTCCACCAGGTATTTTACAAATTATGTGGGATAGTTTTGACACCCCAATAAATTAACCTCCTCGGCTAATAGGGTTACAACCAAACTTGAAGTATCAAATCCATATTATCGATTTTAAGAATCATAATAACATAAAACGAACCAAATCAAACTCCAAGCTCTCTGGTACTTGATAAATGAAAATCTCTCAAGTGATTTGAATATATTGGTGTGTTGTTTTATAGATAAACAGAGAATAAATATATATAAAAGATAGATAAATTCCTTATTTCGCTAAAACTTTAAACTACAAAAATGAATATTCACGCGTGCCATCTCTACTGATAACCGAATTGATAGCTTTCCAACCGTATAGGCCTGAACCCTAAATCTGACTGATTATACTGTCAGATCAGATTTCAAGTCTAGTTTCTTTTAAAATAAGAATATCATCTTTCTAACTTAATACATTGTTGGAAATCCTATCACCCTTAATTTTAAGTATGGTCATCTTAAACATTGGAAGTTCATTTAGTGCTAATTTACTTTGCACAATGATTTTAGGCCGTCAACACGTTATCATATACAGATTTGAATTAAATACTCACACACTTTACATGGTAGTGAAAATTTCAGAATAGATTATTAGACTCTTTCTTCATTCTTTTCTGTTCCCCTTTTAAAAAACACTTTAGAGGCGCCACTTTTTCTTTCCCAGATTTGGTCCAAAATGACTGGATCTGAGCAAGGATTTATTTTTATTTTCTAGTCTTAGGTAATAGTTTATTGAATAAGATGATCCGACATCGTTTTTTGTGTTCTTTCGACATGTTTTTTCTATGTTTTTGGGCGATTTTTATTCATCGTTCTGGGCGAGATCTTGGATATTTGATGGCTGGTTCGTGGCTTTCTACTCTCGGTTCAAAAACATCAATGAACCAACACGAAATCTCCTTGAATCCATACTCGAGGGATTTAGGACATCCAAGTTCGTTTGGATCTACAAGTTTACTGGAAAAATACCCATTCCTTTAGGAGCATCTCTTATCATAGAAGAATACAATCAAGTCAAATAGTCGGAATTGTTTCCATAATATACCATCATCTCTCTCTTGTACATAACCAAAAATTGGGTATCTATGCAGTTATTTCTCTTTGTCTTTGCGATCTACTTATAGTTGATATCCTTGTTTGTGTTATTATTTTTTTTTAATGTATTTTGATGTTTTTGTTAATCTTGTAAGCGAACATGTAGTCACTATTTTGATTTGAATGAACTGAAATTTGTTGATTAACCCAAAAAAGAATAATATGAAATTGAATTTAGATTTACTTGTATAATCCACCAGGGGCAAGTATTATGATTAGATTTTTCCTTGGCTTTAGCTACATTATATTCAAGGGAAAGTGATATGACATATTTTTTTACTACAATGTAGCTAAAAGCTATGGCTTGGATACCGAGGGGAAGAAGTCTATGTAACCATTCTCAAGCTAAGAAATAGATGATGGAGGCTCGGTTTCCGTCTTTAGTTTTTAATTATCTCCTCTCATTTTTACTTTAGTTTATGTATACACTAGAAATCTAAATTATTGATCTACAAAACACCTCATGGAAATTGAGTTTCTTTTTTCAGTTTTTTTTTTCTATTGAAAGAGAGGACTTTATTAGAGAAATAAAATATACAAAGCTACCAGGAGTAGCACAAGAACAAAATTAAAAGTACACTGAACAAAAATATAATCCAAATATTGCACAGTTCCGGAAAATTTTAAATGGACTCTGTGACCGAAGCGACATCCCATGACAAAACCAAAGACCTAGTTTTAGTGCCTAGATCTTCGTCTGTGGTGTTTCTCTACGAAACGTCTGACGTTCCTTTCCTTCCACAAAACCTAACTGAGATCTGCTGGAAGAGAGGTTAATTTTTTAGAGGGCTGTTTTTGGGCATACCAAAAAATTATCAGGCATACATTTTGTCTAGGTTCGGCTCACAACTTGTGAGCCGAACCTAGCAAACCTGGGAAAAAAGAAGAAGTTGTGAGCCGAACCTTGAGTATGCCCGGTAATTTTTTGGTATGCCTAAAAACATGTCTCATTTTTTATCCCATCAATTGAAAGTTCATTGTAATGCCATGCATGAGTGAGTTAGATCATACATTTATCTTGGAAAAGACCAAGCCCAAATTAAAGGAGTCAACATTCCCCATACTATGTAAGCAACCCTACAATGAAGCAAAACATGACCTGAAGTTGGGTTTCCTCAAGGAAAATGAGTTTCCATAATGTATTATTGTAACTGAAACTAAGTTTCCGTCACTATAAGCTAAGATAAAATGAATTATCATAGGAGATGATTTTTCTCTTGCTCTAGGCTTGGCCATATAACCAAGAGAAATGGTGCACTATAGTGCCTGGCCTAAGGGTTTACATTTCAGCTCCACTGATATTTGTTCCAAAATGAAAAGTCTAAAGGTGTACCATTTTTGGCGGACCAGTGGTGTACCAATGAAAGGTGGCCTTTAGATTCAATTAAGCAGGCCCCACTTACATCTAAAAACCCCACCCCCTTTAAATCTCAGCCGTTCAGGGGATTGGTACACCATTGGTCCACCTTTCTGGTCCGCCCCTAGATAAGTCGGTTCCAAAACCTAAAATTTGTCAGTGTGAGGAAAAATTTATCTCATCATCATGATTATTCCTACATGACCTAAAATATGTTCCCATGATACAAAATTTGATCGTTACCCTATAACTAATATTTGCATGTCTTCTGATATATGTCATTGTGACTTGAATTGTATACTATGAGTTTGTGACTGTATTAGTCACCCAAATCTATATCGTCTTTTAGCAATTTTTTCCTACGACTCAAAATTTCTTAAGTGATTTTGAAATGTTGTCATGACTCTAAATCTTTCATATAGCCAAAATGTTTTAGCTTAAAATTTACCTCATAAACAAAGTATTGTCCTAAATAAAAACTTTTATGCTGACCTAAGTCTACACCTCAGCCTAACATTTCTCATCAGGAAATTCTATCTCATGACCAAAAATTAACAACATGACCCTAAATCTTATGCTTGTCGGATATAATTGAAAATGTATGAATCTAATTTTTAGGAGGTTTAAATTTTGAATAAATTATGGGTGCACCTATTGGTTATGATTCCTATAGATTAAGAGTATATTGTTGGGGTTTGTTCATCTAATGCCTACTTAAAGGCTCTTGAATGTTTAATGAAAAATGGGTAAGAGTATTAGCAATGTAGCCTTTCTCACACTCCTCTCTATACTAAGGATTTCTCACATGATATCAGAGTTTGGGTAGGGAGTTGAGGTAGGAGGGAGTGAAAAATTGTTTTCGTCTATGGCATTTAAAAAAAATAATAATATGTGTTTGAAAAAAATTCATTAATGTTTTATTTGAAGTCGATAATAAGATGCTGATCAATGGTGGTTGCTGTTATGCTAAAGTACGCCCATATGGCAAAACGTGTTTCATGGAAGGCATTGATGACATATGATGATGAAACAAATGTAATTGTGATAATGATGCTGGGATTACAAAATTCATGTAAAAATTAAGCGAGAGTCGCTGCAACGATTGAGGGATTTCCTGAAGATATATGCTCGACAACGGTTCAATAACTGGCTCCATTGGAGTGTGGTGAAGCACATATGTTGTTGACATGTGAAGACGATGATGATGATATATGAAGAAGCAAATACTTGATTTGCATAAAATGTTTCATTGGTTAATTATGTTGATTAATTTGCTAATCATGATGATGATACGATAATGCTGATGATGAAGATGATAACGATCATGAAGACAATCATATTTTAAATTATGAGAGGATGTTGGATATAATTTAAGATATATGAATCTAATTTTTATGAGGTTTAAAATTTGAATAAATTATATGGTTTGGTTTTAAATTTATAGTCCGTTCGGTTTGGAGAATTGGAAACCTAAGAATTCAATTGTGGGGTAATCAAATTCTTGGAATTGGATTCCAAGGAATGCAATTCAAATCCTAAAAATTCATATTCGGTTGAGGTAATTCAATTATCTTTGTTTTTACACCGGAATCTAATTTCATTGCACTATTGGACAAATGTAATGGAATTTTACCATTTTTGAAGGAATTGGATTCATAGGAATCAAAATTCTTTATTATAAAAAGTTCATTTGCACAGTTCGTTTCAAAGAATTTGATGCATTCCCTGAAATCCAATTACTTGAAATGAACATGCTGTTAGTCTAAGGGTGCACGTATTGGTTATGAATCCTATAAGTTAAGATTTGTTCATGTAACGCTCATCTAAAAGCTCTTGAATGTCTAATGAAAAATTAATTTTTATGATTGTTAGCAATGTAGACTCTTTCACTCTCCTCTATATGCCATGGATTTTTCACACCGCTCTGATCGTATGCCTATTGACCCGAAATAAATCTGCCATGGGGTCAAACATCAGTACTCCATCCAAATCTGCATTGGGATCCAAAATTGGCACTCCCAAATCTGTTTCTGTGAACTTACACGATCCATGTGACCAAAATTTCTTTCTTCTACAAAATGTACATGTCATTAAGAATTTCCCTTGTACTTCGAATATGCTTCATGACTAACTTAGTGGTCTATTATGCGTCAAAAATAAAAATAAAAATAATAGTGCTCTATCGAGTGTCGACCTCTAAACATCATCTCTATTTGGTCAATTCTGAAAAAAATCGAGAGATAAAATTAGCTCAGTATGAAACTTTGATTGTGCCGCTCAGACTCTTCAGAGGTCTATATTGGCTCTTTGAAGTCAAAGATAGCTCTTTGACTAAAACTCATTCTATCCGTCTTGATTTGTTTTATACATTTGTTTTAATACAAGTTGCATGGTTTTGTCAACCAGCTAACATTGTAGTCTCCTAGATCAGTTGCGAGGAAACTAACTGGTTAACTTATACGTCATCATGGGAGGCACTACGGAACAAAAATATATTCCATTGACGAAGTCTACCAAATGTATTCCGCCTTGAAATATGCTTTTTTGGGACCTCCAGTGGAAACTACTTTGCCTTGAAGATGAAAGGGATATGAGTCTATGACTGTAATAGTTATTTGATTGAAATTGGTTAAGAGTTAAAGAATAATATATACCTTAGCAGTTAGCTGCGCTTAATCAAAGTTCAGACGACGCTTCTATTACCCCAATTGTCAAATATAGTATCTTAAGAATAATGGTCGTATGACTTCACTGACCAGATATCAGCAGATTGCCGTTGAAAACCCTAAGTAAAAAATCCAAGCCAGGAACCACCTTGTCACGTTCTTCCACTACACTGCCGATTCATTGGCTGCCGAGACAGTGTCGAATTAACAACAGACACTATGAGATGCAGAAACGTTTTCATGCATGCCGCCGACTACTTACATCGGCGAGGATGTGGGCCCAAGTACGAGGTCCCCACCCACCCTACCCCACCCTACTTGATAGGAAACCTAGTTAGTAAGTTCGCGAATAATAATCGTATAATTCGCGAATCCGTCCGTATCGACCGAATCCGTACGTATCGACCGTATAACTGTAACTCCGACTTAGATTCGCGAATTTTCAGCTTAAATCGAATTATACACGTATTTACGAATTACCGAATCATACGCCCTGTATAATACTTTGACACATCATCACTAAATAATCATTATTTATTATATTTTTGACTTTTAAAATTTTACATACACTAATCTGATTCCAATACCATTAACGTTCATGTTATCTGCTGATTGTGATGCACATATCATATGTATAGTTCATGACAAGTATTAAACTATAGTATTTTAGGAGAGATTATATTAAAAATGATTTTTTAACAGGTTCATATATGCCGAATTTTGTACGCCGAATGCATATCTCTAAAACGAATTATACACGTACGTATACCGTTCCGTATTACTGCCGAATCACGAATCGTTGACCGGATTTTTGACCGAATTTAACTTTTACGAATCCGTATAATACTCGTACGTATCCCGTTCCGAACGTATCCCGTACCACGAATTGCTAACTAGGATAGGAAATTCCAGATAGGAACATGTCTGAGAGAAGATTATAATGTTTAGAAGAAACGCGAAATCATAATTATTTATATATACGCATACTTGATTGGATACTGAGGATACGAGTAGGATTGCTTATGCTGGATGGCAATGTAATACTCTCTCCGTCCCACTATTAAGTGACCTAGTTCAAGTTTGCACAATTTTTAAGGCAATCAAGAGAAGTGAGCACTTTTAAGCATTTTTTACAATTATACCCTTATGGATAATAATTAGTGAAATTTTGAAATGATTTATCTCTCAAACTACACCATGGATGTTCGCAAACTTGATACCATTGAAAAGAATTTTAAAACACCTACGTAACGAATATAAACATGCCTATTAAATTATGTAAATTTCTTATATTTCTTATAATCAACTAAAAGGATAATTTTAGAAATATCTTCTTGTTTAGTGATATAGGTCACTTATTAGTGGGACAAAATTAAAAATCAAATAGGTCACTTAATAGTGGGACGGAGGGAGTATACGGTTGTTTATTTGGACCCATGTCTTTGTTACTACGGTTTTGTATTTACATGACCAAACAATCTCTACAACAAAACAGTATATTTCTCCCTGGCGTTAAATACTCATTGCTCCTATAAGAGCATCTCTAACAGTGGGTGTTAAAAATCCTACTTGGATTTTTTTTGAGACCCTTATTTAAAAGAATTTGTACATATAGTAATTGTAGGACCCCATAATTAGAAAACCATCTCCAGCAGTATAGAGGTTTGACTCTTAAAAAACCTTGTGTGATGAAATTTTAACCGTTTAATTGTTTTTTAATTAACTATTAAAAATAAAAAATATGACATGGAGGTCATTCCGGAGGTCAAAATAAGACTTTCTTCAAAACCTTCAAAATTAATATTTCATCCCTCCTATTTTATAGGACCTACTGTTGGAGATGAATAAAATGAAGGTCTAAAATCCTATGTGTCACTAAAAAATAAATCTTCCACCTTCTCTTAAAGATGCTCTAAGAACGTTGGCAAAAAAGTTGACTCTTCAGGATTGAACTGGTTTCATGAACTTTCTTTTATCTTTACTGTAGGTGTAAATTATCCACATGGCTAGGTGGAAACATCTTAAGCTATGATGTACCCAAAAATAAAGAGACGAGAAGCACATGATAGAGGATGACATGCGCGAGATTTAAGGAGCACCGTGGATCAGGCTTGATCACTCCACAACTGTCGGACAAGACTCGACCCCAGGCCTCTGACAAAGCTGACATACAAGACCTGCTTGGTCAAACGAGGAAATGGATAAGAAGACACACATCACATCGGCCAACAGAGATGGTGACAAGATTGAAAGGGCGACGTCGCACCAAGACAACACCTAGTAGGATCGGCTCGGACACGGAACTGCTAAGGAATCAAAACACATCGGCCATAACCACAGAAGAAGGGACGACACAAACGAGCCCGAGAACTTGACTTCAAATTAGATATGTAGTGACCGACACCCTAGTTTGGTTGTATGTAGCCTCTCCTATAAATAGAAGGGCTCATGTCCAAAAGAAGGCAGGTTGTATTTTGGTGAGAGAAAAACGAGTAGTCTTAGAGAAAGAAGTAAAGTCGAGAGCTAAACCATCTTGTAAGTGAGTTCTATTTGGAGAGCAACACCATTGTAACACTTGAAGTAATAAGACTCATCCTTTCACCCCGTGGACGTAGGTAATCATACCGAACCACGTATATCCTTATGTCTAATGTTTGGTTCTTGTGATCATTTGCATGAGTGGAAGTTTCCTATCCTTTGGATGTAGTTGGTAGTAAAATGCATCTACAATTTGGCGCCGACTAAGGGGATCCGACTAAGATCTCCGGATACCTTGCCTAGGAGACCTTCAGAGACGATCCAAAGCTTATGTATACACGTTCAAGTGTATTAGTTGAAGCTAGGATGAACTTTGATGGCCGAAATGGCTGCCATTTTGAGTCGTTTAGTTTACATGCATAGTTACAGCAGTAGCAGCGTCTTCACGAGGTGTGGTAAAGTTTCCATTCTTCGCCCACCAACAGTTTGATCAGCATATATTCCTCATAAGCTCACCGGCGATTAACAACACAGGTTTGGAGCTAGGTTGAAAATCTGCTGATATGATGACTGTTTATTTTCAGTGGATGATCGAGTTTTAACGATAGATAAGCTGTTTTCTTACGATTGTTTAAGATTTTGAGTGTTGGAGAGTAACAAAAGGTCAAAGCTAAGGTGTCTTTTTACATAACAAACTGCCGATCTCGAGGTGTCATAACCGACGATGTTAACTAGTCCTCGGAGAGTTCTTGGAGAAGATCTAGGGAGGACGACCATGATAAGATTTTGAGGAAAAAACGACAGTAGAAACTTAATTTAACTTTTGGACTTGTGCGTCATACTTTTTAGTCACCATGTGCATGAGTTTAATGATTTGGAGCATATAGAATGAAGGACAAACTAGCTTAAATGCGGAAGTCAAGTACTGAAGGCGACGCCGTACGGAGTGATACTGACGTAGCGTAAAATCTACCACAAAGTCAGCTACAGTCAAAATAGGGTAGATAGGCAGAACCCATCCGATAAAGCGAGTCGGCCTTGTATCTGCAAGCTTCGATATCGTCATATTTTTTACGTCAGTTGGGTATATCTCACCCTTTTTGAACATTTATTTCCAATACTAGGTCAAAGTAAGGTGTTCTTTGTATTTGCTGACGTAGGGACGGACGACACTCGGCTCACCGCGCACCACACCTGATGGCTAGCACCTCAGGGACGGGAAGGACGTTAAGGAATCGTACAATGACTAGCAGCCACATGCAGACAGGGGTAACAGGGCCGAGGCAAGAAGGTAGTCGACAACCACCACTCGAGGAATCCAGGGCAGCAGCACGAGGCATGCCAACTGTTAATGAGGGAGTGGATCTCGGGAAAAATGATGACACCCTACCTTTGGACCAGGTCATCTTGACCCAGAGGATAGTTGACAAAATTAATGGACTCACAGCTTCTGATACAGAGGATGATGAGGAAGCACTTGAAGCCCAGGCTCAGAGACAAAGAACAAGGCAACAAGCTGAGTACCAGGAAGCCTTAGGAAGAAAGCAGGAGCGTCTCAGACAGATTCAGTTGGGGCGAGCACCAGCGATCAACGTCGGCCCTACCCCCATCCACGCGACTGGTCTAATACTACCCCCACCACCCATGTCGATGCCATTACAGACTCGGCCACACCACCCTAACAGACACTCTATCCATGAAATCACAGACCCGACACTCTTAGCCATTTTAGAAAGTCAAAGAAGACAGGAGGTGGTATTAAGGGAGCTCCAGCAGCGGAATCTCGCCTTAGAGTTCGAAAATTATCAGTTGAGGAATCAACGGACTAGAACAAGAGGTTCGTCAAGCCGAGGAACGTCGAGTCGTCATGGCCGATCACGTCAATCACCACCTATGATGGGGCCGAACAACCCTAATCAGTCCGAACGATCAGGTCAACCACCGCCACCTCCCATACCCCCCCCCCCCCCCACACACACAAATATATGGACCACCCGAGGACTCGTCCACTGATGAGGAAAGGCGAGGAAGGGATGGACGACAGGATCAAGCAACAGAGGCCAATCTCAAAGAGTTGGAGGCAAAGATCAAGGAACTGTCAGGGAATAGCGAAGAGAACAAATTGGCGGAAATCATGAGTGAGGCCGAGAAGACGCCTTTCTCCCAAGAACTCGAACAAATGCCGTTCCCACAAAAATGTACATTGCCATCATTCCCTTCTAGATTCGACGGAACATGATATGCGGTCGAACATCTCAAAATGTATACTATGTCATGATTCAATGGAAAAGTAACACGGTGGTCATGTGTAAATTCTTTCCGGCTAGTTTGGAGGGCGAGGCGAGAGATTGGTTTTATTCACTCCCACCAGGATCAATCGACGGTTATGACACACTTGTCTAGGCCTTTATCGAAACCAATATGCACAACAGCCGACCTCGGCCAAGAATAAACAAACTATTCACCCTCGCCCGGAGGTACAAGGAGCCCTTGAGAACCTTGACTGATAGGCGGAGGAAGTTGTGTACTGAAATTGGAAAGGTACCCGTGGACCAAGCTATCTTTGGATTTGAAAATGTACTGGGAAGATCGGACCCCATCTGGGTATCTATGTTCTCTGAAAAGCCAAAAACCTTAAAGGAGATGCGAAGAATGCAAGAACATTTCATCGCCCTAAAAGAAATCCAAGCTGAGTCGAGAGATATGGGAATACAAGAAGCTAGCACTGAAGCGGGTGCTGATACTAAGGCGGTTATGGACATCCCGGCTAGGCGACCCGATAAAAGATCGGACCCTCCACCAAGAGGTAATGAGAAGAAATAATGGGTGGCCAAAGGGAAGAGGCCGAGGCAAGAAGCCCGATCGTACACCCCTTTAAACGCTCCTTTGGAAGAAGTATTCAAGGAAGTCGAGAAGAGGAATGATATAAATTACCCAGCATCGAGGGGAGTCCAGTTTCAAGAAACCAAAGGCCACCCCGACTACTGCCAGTACCATCAATATAGGGGCCACTCCACTAATAATTGTCGAGAAGTGAAGGACATCGTCCAACACCTCATCCGAGACGGTTACCTGAGACAGTTTGTCCGACATCCATCCCAGTAGGCAGAAACACCCGATGTGCCAGTCCATCAAGTCCGCATTGATAGGACAACCCAATTTGTGAATACCAATTCACACTACACTACACAAGACTACACTTTCGGACCAGTTATCACTTCAAGGATTCACAAGAGGAACCGCAATGGCAAGGAAATATTCAGTGTAGCTAAGACCTTACCAATGGAACCTTGGATGATGCAACCTATTTCGTTCTCGGCCAAAGATGTCCCAGCAAATGGGCAAGCACATAGTGATCCCTTGGTCATCACATTATTGATTGAGAGATGGGGAGTAAGAATAATTCTCATAGATAGTGGAAGTTTAGTCGAGGTGATGTTCTACGACACGTTTAAGAGAATGGAGCTGTCATACAACATCCTCGTCCCCTCGACATATCGCATCTACGGTTTTAACGGCACAATTACCATCCCTAAGGGCGAGGTAACATTGAGGGTTTCGGATGGTGGGGGTTACATTGACACTCTGACCACCTTTTGTGTGGTCGATGTCGCCTCGCCTTATGAAGCAATTATCGGACGTCCATGGATCGCTGGGATTAAAGGAGTGGCATCGGCCTATCATCAAAGGTTAAGGTTCCCTACCTACAAGGGAATAGCTGAAGTTGTGGGAGACTCCCAAGCTGCACGAAAATGCATGCTGGTTGACGCCGAAATTAATGAAGGTCGGCGAGCTCGACAAAGACAAGGGAAGAACAAAGCCAGAAAGGTTAAAGCTGCAGAAGAGTTGGAGGAAACTATTTCACAAGCGTCCATGGCATGCGAAACCCAAGAGAAAGACCCTTTATAGCAATTAAAGGGGATGGATCCACTCAAGGGGAATAAATCTAATTTCTCGACAGTTGAGCCGACTCGAGAGGTGAATTTGGGGACGATGGAGGAGCCGAAGATGGTGAGGATCGGGACGCTACTCTCGGATGAACAAAAAAGTCAACTCATGACGGTGTTAAAAGAAAACTTAGACGCGTTCGCTTGGGAAGTATACGATCTAGAGGGGATTGACCCGGAGGTCTGTTGCTACCATTTGAAGATTGACCCGAGGTTCAGACCCGTTAGACAAAAAATGAGACGAATCGCACCAGAGTTACAAGCAGAGGTCGAGGTCGAGCTGAAAAAGTTGTAGGAATCCGGGTTAATCAAGAAATCCCATTACCCACAGTGGATATCTAATATGGTCGTGGTACCAAAGAAAAAAGGAGGAGTTAGGATATGTATTGATTTTAGTGACTTGAACAAGGCTTGTCCTAAGGACAACTTTCCTCTTCCAAGCATAAACCAATTAGTAGAATCAATAGTCGGGTACGAGACGATGACGTTGATGGATGGATACATGGGATACAACCAAATACCGTTAGCGCCCGAGGATCAGGAGCATACCTCTTTTTTCACACCAAGAGGGTTGTATTGTTATACCAAGATACCATTTGGACTTAAAAACGCTGGTGCTACTTACCATAGATTAGTGGGGGACATGTTCGAAAACAAGATTCATGACACCATAGAAGTTTAAGTAGACGATATGTTAGTCAAAATTCGCCGATCTAAGGATCACGTCCGAGACCTTCGAGAGATTTTTTAGACGATGAGGAAACACAAGATGAAGATTAACCCTGCTAAGTGCGACTTCTGGGTTACATCAAGAAAATTCCTGGGATATATCATCACCCCCAAAGGGATAGAGGCAGACCCCGAAAAGGTCAGGGCTTTCTTAGAAATGCCTTCTCCTGCGACGGTAAAGGATGTGCAAAAGCTAAATAGCTGCATAGCAGCGTTGGGGCGATTCGTATCACGGTCGTCGGACAAATGTAAGACCTTTTACGACATCCTGAAGAAGGGAAAACAGTTTCAATGGACGGATGCAAGTGAAGAGGCCTTTCAAAACATCAAGTGACACCTAGACAGCCTCCCAGTTTTGCAGAGGCCCGAGCCGTCAGAGACCCTCACCCTATACTTGGGAGCGACACCATATTCCATTAGTGCAGCATTGGTCAAGACGGAGGAGAACGTGGAAAAACCAGTATATTTCACTAGCAAAACACTAAGCCCGGCCAAGAAAAATTATACCAGAATGGAGCAGATGGTTCTGGCACTAGCTTTTGCCGCTTCTAAACTCCGGACGTATTTTCAAGCTCATCGTATACGTATGCTCACCAAATCGCCTATTGAAGCAGTCCTGGATAATGCAGGGCGATCGGGAAGAATATCTAAATGGGGAGCCTTAATTAAACAATACGATGTGGTATACGAAACAAGGATGGCGATCAAGGGGCAGGTAGTGGCCGACTTCTTAGCTGACTTCCCACTTAGCGATGAAGACGAAGTGGAAGATATACCGGGGATGATGGAAAAATGAGAAGAACCTGTCGACGTATTAGCAGTCAACATTCCTACAAGATGGGAAGTTTTCGTCGATGGAGCGTCAAATAAAGAGGGATCATGCCTTGGGTTAGTGTTTACCACGCCAAAAGGAAGAAAGATAGTGCATTCGTTCAGACTAGAATTCAAGGCAACAAACAACGTCATCGAGTATGAAGCGGTGATCCATGCCTTACGGATAATTGTAGAAATGGGGCTGCAAGAAATTCGCTTAACTAGTGACTCACAGTTGGTGATCCGACAGATTACGGGAAAATACGCTACACACGACCCCGTATTGCAAAAGTATTGGGAGCTCGCCCAGTCCTACATCAACCAAATGCCGAGTATTAAGTTCCGCCATATTTGTCGAAAAGATAACAGACAATCGGACGCCCTATCATACATCGCCTCACAGCTGGTAGACCCGAGCATAGAGGGCATTCGTGTTACGAGGATCCTTACTCCCTCAATCCCAGAAACACCAGAAGTACGGATCGATGTGGATATTATCAGAACCGAGCGATATAAGGAGGGCGATTGGAGGAAGACGATACACCGATACCTAGAAACAGGCGAGCTACCAAAAGGACGGCCCGAGATAAATAAAGTCAAGAGTAAGTCAGTCGCCTACGAGCTAAGGGAAGGGATCTTATATAGGAAATCCTACTTAGGTCCCCTTTTACGATGCCTAAGTAAAGAGGAAGGTGACACGATATTGCACGATCTACACTATGGAGCCTCCGGAAATCACAGCTCGGGGAGAAGCTTATCGGCCAAAGCAAAGACGATGGGTTACTTTTGGATGTATATGAACGAAGATGCAAAGGAAATGGCGAAAGCTTGTGAAGAATGTCAGCGATTCGGCAAGAAAATACAAGCACCAGGAGTACCCTTAAACTCTGTTATAAGCCCATGGCTCTTTGCTAAATGGGGCATAGACATTGTCGGACCATTACACGTAGGAACGGGGCAAAGGAAATACTTGATTGTGGCCACGGATTACTTTACCAAATGGATAGAAGCAGCACCACTAAGGCATATCCGAGACAAAGATGTCTTCAAATTTATCTGGGACCATATCATTTGCCGCTTTGGGATTCCAGCAACCATCGTCCCCGATAACGGTAAACAACTTCAAGGAGAAAATATTGATCTATTATTCAACACGTACAACATCAGGAAGAGTAAAGCAACTCCCATTTACCCTCAGAGTAATGGGAAGGCTGAGATCACTAATAAAACGATCGCCGACAACATGAAGAAGAAATTAGATGGTGCATATGGTGACTGGTGTGAGGAGCTATACAACGTTTTTTGGGCATACAGAACCACCCGGAGGGAAGCTACATGGTTCTCGCCGTTCATGCTTACTTACGGAACCGAGGCGATTCTACCAACAGAAGGAATGATCCCTACTACTAGAACAGAAGCTTGGAGACGAAAAATCTCGTCCGATCTAATTTTGGCAAAACTCGACGATCTGGAAGAAACAAGGGAGATAGCGTTACAAAAAAGGGAAAACTATCAAAGAAGGTTACAGAGAGAATATAACAAACCCGTTCGCCCAAGAGAGTTCCAACCAGGGCAGAAAGTACTCAAATTTCTGGATGAATGGGAGCGAGACAAAAAGGGCGGAAAACTAGCACCAAAGTGGGGTGGGCCATACATAATTGCGTCCAAGGAAGGCGAGGGATCGTATCGGATACTAAGGCTCGATGGAACAGAAGATCCCAAACCTTGGAACGTCAAGTATTTGAAACTCTACCACCCATGAGCGGAGACGGGGTGAAAAGGTGAGCATTCTTGTCTTCTATTTCTGTAAAACCGCGAGGGGTATGAGATGGGGCATGAGCGACTAATGGTCATTCATACTCGAGGCAAATCCAATGTGGAAGTGCCGAGGTGACTTACACTCGAATGGTCATTCGTACTCGGGGAAAAGCCAGTGTGGAAGTGCCGAGGTGACTTACACTCGAATGGGCATTTGTACTCGGGGCAAAGCCAGTGTGGAAGTTCCGAGGTGCCTTACAGTCGCCTAGCTATTCGTACTCGTGGCAGTGGTAGTGTGCAAGTGCTGAGGTAGCTTAAGGGTTCTGGTGGTTGGAAACCAGTTCCGCAGGTTGTTAAGACATGAGGTATTCTCAGCTAGGTGGCCTACTTACATTTGAAAGGTCACCCCCATCGCAGGTGGCTGTGACCACTTTCCCTAGACTGGTTGATCGATAACCACTCGGGATAATCGAGCCTAGAATTAGGTTGGATAGTACCCTTCTACTGAATCTAAGAGATAGTGATGAGATGCCCCAATAAGGACATGGCATTAGGCCCGATGACCCTCCTTGTTGGGTGTGTTCGACATAAACAGTTAAAATACTAACACACATAATCAACAAATTACAGGAATAACATAAGGAACAAAGGCTAGAACGAAAAGCGACATACGTAAATTAAGAAAGCGCGGAAAATGTCATGAAACCACAAGGAACACAAAGTATAATGGAAATAAAGAAAACATCGGCGACGCAGCACCCCCGTATAAAATAAACAAGCAGTATATAGGAAATAAAACGGGGAAGAAGTGTTCAAAGAGATTTACAACCCACATCAAGGGGCAATTTAGTGACACAGCACTACAAAAGGGGAATTTAAGCCTTGGGGGGAATAGTGTCGGCCCTCTTTTGCGCGACCTTGCGCCGCTTATTCTCCACCCACTCCTCGATAGCCGACTGAACCTTCTCGTATATCTCATCTGCATGGGCGACACGTTCATCCTCAATCTGCTGAGTAAGTTGCAAATTGGCAGCCTCTGCATCGGTTAACTTGGTTCCCAAATCGGCCTCAACCTGCTTCAATCGTCGGACCTCTAGATTCAGTTCCCGGGAACAATTTTGCTCGGCTACAAAATCACAACAACACGGGATTATTCATTGGATAAGGTTCAGCAATTTCACAAGAATAGAGCATAATCTAATCTTAAGGAACGACCTCAACACATCATCTACAAGACCTGAAAGGGCGGGTAACACTGACTGAAGCGATTCTACCGACTTGGAAAATTC
Organism: Papaver bracteatum; assembly: GCA_023529315.1. Classification (NCBI taxonomy): domain Eukaryota; kingdom Viridiplantae; phylum Streptophyta; class Magnoliopsida; order Ranunculales; family Papaveraceae; genus Papaver; species Papaver bracteatum. The sequence goes on along the minus strand of JAJJWX010002350.1, from coordinate 135,434 downwards.
ATCCTCGACCTTGGATAATTTCATGGCTAGTTCTTTATAGTGCTTCTCATTGAACTCATTACTGGGGCAGTACTTCTTATGTTCGCTCCACTCGTACATTAGAAGATTACGCGATACTTGGAGCACTGAAAGTTGCGATTTACTCCACTCTGGTTCACCCACCACTTTGTCAAATTCGCCCACTTTTCCCATCAGATCCCGGTTAGCTCGCTCCAATACATATTTATCCCTCAATATTCGTCGGCGATCTTCATGAAGGTCTCGGTTCTGCGATTGTAAAGCGTCTACCCGTTGCTCTAAATTCGTGGACAGAGTAGTTTTTTCAGCAGCAAGGCGCTGGGAAGAGCCAAAGTGAGCTAGTAAATTGTCTATCTATGCATGGTCATACTCAAACTGACGATACCATTCTAGTTCACCCTTAAGTTCTTCGATTTCCCCAGCTTGGCGATCTATTTTGCCATATTTGTTTGCCATTCACCGACGAAGATTCTCCACTAAATCATTTTCGATATCCCACTTCCTCTTCATGATCCTAAACTCTGAGGTAGCATCTAAGCCTACACTAATTATCTCGGCTAGCAGAAGGGTACCCGACTCAGGATATTGGCACGATAAACTCAATCAACATAAGTTAAGGTTCGAAGAATTGTAACACACCTTGGGCATCGACGAGCTTGATTTCTAGCTCGCGCACGCGACTCTTCTCGTTCTACAATTGAAGTTGGATGGATCCCACCAGCTTCCTTTCCCTAAGATGATTAGCAGCATCCAACCGTACCCGATTAAGAATCTGATACAAGTAAACAAGTCAAAATGATAGGCGACGACAAGGAATAAACCAAAGGCGGGGCATCACCCAGACATACGGAGTCACTCACCGCTGTATTAAGAGTCTGAGCTATATCCCCGTACAGGGGCACGACAACAAGCATTTGCTCGTCAGTATACGCACCGAAGTCCGGGGAAGTCAGCGCTCCAAGAGAATTCATGATATGGCCTGAGACAGTAAAAGAGGTTTCAACATTGGACGAGGACCCACCAGTAATCAGGGGCAGACGATGAGGTACTTCCGATTTAGCATTAACAGTTTTTCCTAGCTCGGGAGCCTTCAAGGGTTCTTGTTTATCGGCCAATTCAGGATTACCGACCACCTCAGGACCAACATTCTCGCCCATCTCCTTCCCATCGCCCTTGCCACCTTCATCGCCCTTGTCACACGAGAAATCCTCGCCGAATATGTCAACTTCATCGGGGATATCGAATATTGGTTTCTGCCTTGGTGTGGCTTAGCAACAACATGATCCCCCCCTGTGAGGATTACGTCTAAGATGTTGAGGGTCAACCTCCTCCACATCGGCTTCATCACCGTCACGCCTAGGGAATATCTGCACAAGGTTTCTCATCAGAACATGTGAAGGAAAAAAACAGGGGCAAGTACATGTACTTGTAGCTCCCCCTAAGCTAACAGCTGACTAATCCAAGGAATAAACTAAATAAAGAGGCACTAAAATCTAAAACATGTACTTAAGCATTCAATTAAGAAATGTGGTACAAAACTTAACCCAAAACTAACCCCGCTCAGAAACATATATACAATAATTCCTCTCCAATGATATATATAAAATAATCATTTGGTTTACAAAATAATATACAACACAATCAACATATCAGGATGTAAACAAATAACGAAGTTAGCTTCTCGAAGCTTTCGCTGCGCAACTCTGCTCTGTCACTGAAACTGAAATGGGGAATAATTAACATTTAACTTCTAAGTAATCATATGCAGATTTGGAAAACATTACATGTTTTCCCAAACATTAGAAGATAACAAAGCCACTGAAATAAACAATCATGTATATGGACCTAAACTCCTCCTTTAGTTTCTGCGGTGACATTTACACACCTTATAATTTCTGTGGTGACATTTACACACCGAAAAATAAAGACAAGTTAGTCTGTGGTGATTAATATACTCACCCGTAATATTGATGCCCATTTCCACACCTATTATTAATATTGTGGTGTATCGCCCTAGCCATAAATTCTGAAGGAGCAGTATCCAATATACCATAGACGGAAATTCTCATTTCCAAAGACAATCATAAAGATAAACAAATCATGAAATAAATGAATAGACAATGCATGAGTTTATTAAATAAAGACTTTCGTAAAAGAAATAACAATGATTACAAAACTGTTAAATGCATTCCCACACCTTTTTGATAACAAGCCACGCCTACCTCGAGATCCACGATCCACTGGTTCATCCTTTGAACGATCGGTGTTAATAGAATCTAACTGATAATCACACAAGCATTCTAAGAGATTAGCCAAAAGGCTCACACGAGGTTCATACAATTCTATCTAATGCTTCTAAGCCCATTATGGTATCTTATTATCTATCTTTAGTATAACTAAGAGTTTACCAATCCGATTAGATTAATTCTATAGTCCGTAACTAAGTCTTGTGAATATCTACAACTTTGTAGAAGGAACCATATGCTAGTTCAGACCATAAGAGGTCCAATTCATCACTTATAAGAAAACTAGTCCTAAACCCAATTCCCTTAAACAGGCCCATTAATCAAAGGCCTGGTCCATCTGGGTCAACTAACGGTCACTGACGGTCAAAGGTTCCACTAACGGTCAATGTTAGTCAAAGGTCAAGTCCAAGGTCAAAGTCAAATAGGAACCGGTCAACGAGTCAACTGATTCAACTCAGGTCAAAACAGGGAAATCAATGAGTCATAACGACTCAACTCAGTTAGATTAAACTGAGTCATCTAAATAATTTAGTCAGACATCTGACTGGGATGACTAACAGGTAAACCAAAAGCACAAGTCACGGAAACAACATAACTCTAACACTAGTTCAACCTGATTCTATTCAATTGATCTATACACAAACAATTCATTCTGAAAGAATCTATTTCATTACAACTGTAATTTAAGTCTACCTGCAATGGCAGCTTTAAGAAAATTCTTTCTACAGTCTGCTATGACACTTGAGTCAGTAATCCACACTGCATCCCTCTCATTAACTCATTTCCCTTACACAGCTCACCCCATACACCAATCAGGCTATTCCCAATAATTTTTCAGCATCATCATCTCCAATCTCATACACATACACTTGCACAAACAACATCAACAGACCTCCAATGTCGTCCCCGTGTTCAATAATACCACAACAGCCACAGAACAACATCAATATCCTCATATTTCATTTTAGAGTCACATTCAATTCTCACAACAACACATATACCCTTCTATAAGACTCTTGTTCTTCATTACCAACTCCAACAGTCCTCTGTAATCTAATTCCTCCTATATGTAGTTTCATTCCATAACCACTTCCAAAACATAGCATATCCCATTTCTAACACACTCAATTTCAATTCAAATAACAGATTTATTTTCCAGTTCTCAATAACACTATCAACCATCCACAAAAATTACAATCCATACAAAACTTTAATTAAAACTGCACAAAACAATTACCCAAGTTCAATAAATTAAATTAAATGAAGCTTAATCCAACTCAATTCAGGATGAAGAAGTTACCTCAGATAGTTAACTTCAAACTCTTCTTTTCCAACAGCAGTTCAATTCATGAACCCTAAATCAACTCTTGATCCTATTTTCCTAATTCGAGTTCACATCATCAACCAAATCCTCAAATTGACCAAACCCACCTTTTAACTTCTTCTTATTTATCCCCAATCGAATTCTCGAATTCATTTAAAGAAACCCTGAATAATTCTCAAATAGCCTTAGAACTTCAATCAAACATCAAATAAGAATAAACCCATCTTCAATTAGACTTATGAACCTTCAATTCATCTTCTATTTCACACAATACCTCAATCAACTCAAGAACCCTAATTCAGTTCATCTTTTCAAAAACCCTAACTTATCCAATCTCGAATTTCCCATCGTCCTTAAGCTTAATTCAATCAACTAATCAATACCCATCTTAGATCTGTCACTTAAGCCTTCGATTTCATCTTCTAGTTCTTCATCTAAATTTCTAACTCAAACCTTGATTCGCCGATACAATCCTCAAACAACTCTACATCTTCAATTAAACACCAATTGAGAACAAACCCATATTAATTCAATCCTTGAAACCATCATCTCCATCTTCTAATTCTTCTCTGAAACTCAAACGAAACTTTAACTCATTTATTTCTTAAACCCTAACTTTCTGCCTCCTTCACAACTCAATCGATTGTAGTAACATCAATATTCATTAACCGCACACGATTAAACCACTAATTCACTCGATAAGCTCTCACAGTTTCTCGGCAGAAGGACGAGCAGAGAAGGAGAAGGAAGAAGAAGAAATAAGAAGATAGAAAAAGAAGAATGAATCTCCGAACGAGTTTTGGTGAAGATAAGGCCGACCAAAAGTGTTAAATGCACCCGTCCAAACGATAAGGGAAGCCAGCGGTTTAAAGCAAAATGGCTTATTTTATCCTTCTAACTGATATGATGATTTCTTCTTCGTCTGGTATCCGAATGACACGTTCGAGTAGCCCATTCCACGTAAATTTTCGAGATCTATCTAACGATACTAGTTTCGTATCTAGATCGTTGTTAGATTAAATCCTATTAATTAACGTTCGTGTTAAACTAATCTAGTTATTAACGGCTAAATTCGTCACTTGATCATCTCTTGACCGGTCTAACAGCGTTGACGAGCTGGAGGGTCACTACATTCTCCCCACCTTTAAATATTTTCGTCCTCGAAAATCGAACTGCCTTCTAGTCTTGAAAACTCCCCACCTTTTAGAGAAATACTATCTCTTGACTAAGTGCAACCAATAGGAATTAAAGCACAAACTTAAATGGATTCTACAACTAATATTTGTAGCTCTAGGTTGAACCATGCTGATTTTAAATTCTATCAAAATAGGGAAGTCTACGTTTCTTACACGAATTTCTATCTTATAAATTATTTATCTCTAACTTCAGGAAAGAATCCTACGAATCTTTCTAAATGAACTTGCATGTATTGGTGTTCTAAATTAATTTATAGTGTCTTTCTATGATTGGTCATCTCTGAATGCAGTTGCCATATCAAGGTTGGCCAATTCCAACAATGCCTTCCTACGAACAGAGAAAACACAACCTTCACTATTCTCCAGTGCTAGATAAACTAATTATTAATTTATTAAAATTAATTAGTTTTCAACTTTTATCATAACTGGTGTAATTATAATAAATTTACTTCGTAAAATATATAAATAGCTCTCATCATTTTAAACAATTTCGTCGTCTAAAATTTAATGACTATTATATGTAAACCCAAGTCGATTGTTTTAAGTGTTAACTTACTATGACTGATTAATTTTTAAATTCTATTGTAATTGCTTTAACTTGAAGATTTTACTTTATAAACTATGTATATAATTCACAGCATTTTAAACAATTTAAACCTCAAAATTTATTTTATCTTATTTATTTACATGAAACTAAATTTTAATTCCAAAGGAAACCATAGTATTATAACTAAATAATTATTTAAAATTCATGTACTATTTTAAAATAACTGAACGTTATAACTATTATCCAATTGTTACTATTATTATCTCCAGTGTGTCTATTTGTTTATTTTATTATGCAACTCATGTCATTTGGTATTAATATTTAATTATTATTATTACATACATTTCTTATTTCTTAGACTGATATGAGTTATTCATAATTAATCATAATGCAAAGTTTAACTTTATTATTAATACTAGATTTGATTTGATCTAACTTTATTTCCTTAAGTTTATATTATTGTTAAGTAATCCTGAAGTTGTATTATTAATAAAATCTACATTCTGCTATTACTATCCAACAATATTATCCAAATGGTATTTACAATAATTCTAAATTTTAAATTAATTAATATTAGACAGTATTATAATTTTTTTATTTTATCGAAAATTATTGTCTTAATTATACTATCATCTTCATTATTGTTTTATCAAATTTTCTTATTTGATTACTAGTGTAATTGACATACAATTAAAATAATTTTTTAGTAATGATACTTAGTTTAATTTTTATTAAGCCCTAATCTTGTAAATATAATTTTAATTTCACGAAAGATCGATACAACACATTTTTTTTTATTCAAATTGAATTGGTAATATAGTATATCGTGTTACATATTGGCGTTAGTAATTTTAATATGATTTTAAACTTTGAGTCTGCATAAAGATCTAATATGTCTTAATAGTCTTTAGATTTTGGTATTAATTATAAGTGTTTTATTCATATACAAATTTATTTTCCTTTAAGTCAAATTTGTACTAAGGATTCAAATATTATAAATATCACTTCATGCATATTTTAGCGATTTAGTAAATCATTTATTAAATTTTGTCAATCACTACATCTTCTTCTCCCACTTCTCTTCTCTCTCCTTCTCTCCAAACCTTAAAAAAACACCTCTTCATCTTTTCCTTCTTTGCTCAGATCTAGTCCTCTAGGGACCGGATCTGAGCAAAGATTTCTTGTTTTAGTAGTTAGTCGTGATTTAGAAGTTGATTAATAAATTTTTTCGCTATTCGAGCGATTTTTTTCTTCGCTATTAGAGCGATTTTTTTTCGCTATTAGGGCGATTCTATCTGCACTTTCATAGTGTTTCTTTCCTTAGATTTGTTCGTGATTCGTTATCTTGGATACAAGTACATCGACGATTCAACGTGGTCAAGATCAAGTTCTTCATCAAAAAAATAGATCTTGGTTTTCCGGGTTACTCGCTATTCATGAAGAATATTTGGGCAAATTACTCCTCTCTCATAGGAGCATCTCTTTTCAAAGAAGAAAACATATCAAAATGGTCGAATTATAATTTCGAATACCATTCCTTCTCCAATCTCTATGTACAAGAATTGGGTGTTGTCGTTGTTGTAGATCGCTCTTCTCTTTGCGATTTATTTTCTCGTTGCATCTTACTTGTATTTGTTTATTTGTTTTTGATGTACTTGTCTTTCTTGAAAACCATCATGTAAACATTTCTTTTATGGAATGAAATATTATGGTTTGTTGATCAAAAAAAAAAAGTAAATCATTTATTGGACTAAAAATAATCTAGGTGTAAAATTGTTAACAATTTTAGTCTTTATTATGAGTCTTATATGACTTCACGTTCTTTTATTCCTACTTAATAAGTATTGTTTTAACTATCTTATTTAAATGTAAAACATATACGTCTAATTTGTTATTTTTAACTTTGCAAATCTTAACCGTAGCTAATTACGTAGCTTTTTAGTCTTAGTCATTATTTTATCGTTGTATATTTGTTAATGATATTTTAAATTTAAATTATGCTCAATACAGTACTAATTTAAATTTTAATAGTTCAAGTTTGTCATACTAACTTTTCATTTCCAAAGAAAATTTATTTATTTATAAAGAAGGATTTTGTTAGTATACGAATTTATTTCCTTTTAATTCTAATATTACACTAAATATCCAATTGCTATTATTACTATTTCATTCTAAAGATTTATTGAATCATTTATTAGATTAAAGATAATTTGTAATTTAATTTAATTTACAAAACTTAATTGAAGATATGCGTAAATAATTTTTCGTAGTTATTTAATCATATGTTGTTGTTCTATATCCTTATCGGAATTTTGTTAAATAAAGTTGATACTAATTGTGAATGCAAACATTACTTTATTAAAATTATTATTACTCTTATTAAATTATTATCATCTACAATTAGTAATTATTAATATTGATGGTTGAGTTATTATTTTAACTACTCTTACAAATATTAATAAGTCCCAAAAATTACTATCAACATTTATGTGGTTACTCCATAATTTATTTACTCTTCACATAAGTCCATGTGTTCAGTAAGTTTCTATTTGATTTACAAGTTATATCAATTATACTAATGTCACTATTATTATTATAGTATTAGATTATTTACGTTTTCAAACTTTTTAGATTAATTATTATTAAATCCTAAAGTTATTGGTGTACCTTACAATTTTTACTTCAATACATAAACAAACAATCAAACAAACAAATCAATCAAAAATATTTTAGTTATTACTAACTTTTAGTGATTAAGATTTATCTCACAAACCCAACCCAGTTCTAACTAATCTAGTTCACTAACTGGCACTGGCTATTCCCATATAAGATCTAATAGTGAGCTCTGATACCAACTTTGTAGCGCCCCCTAAGCTAACAGCTGACTAATCCAAGGAATTAACTAAATAAAGAGGCACTAAAATCTAAAGCATGTACTTAAGCATTCAATTAAGAAATGCGGTACAAAACTTAACCCAAAACTAACCCCTCTCAGAAACATATATACAATAATTCATCTCCAATGATATATATAAAATAATCACTTGGTTTACAAAAGAATATACAACACAATCAACATATCAGGATGTAAACAAATAACGAAGTTAGCTTCTCGAAGCTTTCATTGCAAACTCGCTCATCACTTTGGAAATGGGGAATAATTAACATTTAACTTCTAAGTAATCATATGCAGATTTGGAAAACAGATTTGGAAAACATTACATGTTTTCCCAAACATTAGAAGATAACAAAGCCACCGAAATAAACAATCATGTATATGGACCTAAACTCCTCCTTTAGTTTCTGCGGTGACATTTACACACCTTATAATTTCTGTGGTGACATTTACACACCGAAAAATAAAGACAAGTTAGTCTGTGGTGATTAATATACTCACCCGTAATATTGATGCCCATTTCCACACCTATTATTAATATTGTGGTGTATCGCCCTAGCCATAAATTCTGAAGGAGCAGTATCCAATATACCATAGACGGAAATTCTCATTTCCCAAAGACAATCATAAAGATAAACAAAGCATGAAATAAATGAATAGACAATGCATGAGTTTATTAAATAAAGACTTTCGTAAAAGAAATAACAATGATTACAAAACTGTTAAATGCATTCCCACACCTTTTTGATGACAAGCCACGCCTACCTCGAGATCCATGATCCACTGGTTCATCCTTTGAACGATCGGTGTTAATAGAATCTAACTGATAATCACACAAGCATTCTAAGAGATTAGCCAAAAGGCTCACACGAGGTTCATACAATTCTATCTAATGCTTCTAAGCATTATGGTATCTTATTATCTATCTTTAGTGTAACTAAGAGTTTACCAATCCGATTAGATTGATTCTATAGTCCGTAACTAAGTCTTGTGAATATCTACAACTTTGTAGAAGGAACCAGATGCTAGTTCAGACCATAAGAGGTCCAATTCATCACTTATAAGAAAACTAGTCCTAAGCCCAATTCCCTTAAACAGGCCCATTAATCAAAGGCCTGGTCCATCTGGGTCAACTAACGGTCACTGACGGTCAAAGGTTCCACTAACGGTCAACGTTAGTCAAAGGTCAAGTCCAAGGTCAAAGTCAAATAGGAACCGGTCAACGAGTCAACTGATTCAACTCATCAAAACAGGGAAATCAATGAGTCATAACGACTCAACTCAGTCAGATTAACTGAGTCATCTAAATAATTTAGTCAGACATCTGACTGGGATGACTAACAGGTAAACCAAAAGCACAAGTCACTGAAACAACATAACTCTAACACTAGTTCAACCTGATTCTATTCAATTGATCTATACACAAACAATTCATTCTGAAAGAATCTATTTCATTACAACTGTAATTTAAGTCTACCTGCAATGGCAGCTTTAAGAACATTCTTTCTACAGTCTGCTATGACACTTGAGTTAGTAATCCACACTGCATCCCTCTCATTAACTCATTTCCCTTACACAGTTCACCCCATACACCAATCAGGCTATTCCCAATAATTTTTCAGCATCATCATCTCCAATCTCATACACATACACTTGCACAAACAACATCAGCAGACCTCCAATGTCGTCCCCGTGTTCAATAATACCACAACAGCCACAGAACAACATCAATATCCTCATATTTCATTTTAGAGTCACATTCAATTCTCACAACAACACATATACCCTTCTATAAGACTCTTGTTCTTCATTACCAACTCCAACAGTCCTCTGTAATCCAATTCCTCCTATATGCAGTTCCATTCCATAACCACTTCCAAAACATAGCATATCCCATTTCTAACACACTCAATTTCAATTCAAATAACAGATATATTTTCCAGTTCTCAATAACACTATCAACCATCCACAAAAATTACAATCCATACAAAACTTTAATTAAAACTGCACAGAACAATTACCCAAGTTCAATAACTTAAATTAAATGAAGCTTAATCCAACTCAATTCAGGATGAAGAAGTTACCTCAAATAGTTAACTTCAAACTCTTCTTTTCCAACAACAGTTCAATTCATGAACCCTAAATCAACTCTTGATCCTATTTTCCTAATTCGAGTTCACATCATCAACCAAATCCTCAAATTGACCAAACCCACCTTTTAACTTCTTCTTATTTATCCCCAATCGAATTCTCGAATTCATTTAAAGAAACCCTGAATAATTCTCAAATAGCCTTAGAACTTCAATCAAACATCAAATAAGAATAAACCCATCTTCAATTAGACTTCGGAACCTTCAATTCATCTTCTATTTCACACAATACCTCAATCAACTCAAGAATCCTAATTCAGTTCATCTTTTCAAAAACCCTAACTTATCCAATCTCGAATTTCCCATCGTCCTTAAGCTTAATTCATTCAACTAATCAATACCCATCTTAGATCTGTCACTTAAGCCTTCGATTTCATCTTCTAGTTCTTCATCTAAATTTCCAACTCAAACCTTGATTCGCCGATACAATCCTCAAACAACTCTACAGCTTCAATTAAACACCAATTGAGAACAAACCCATATTAATTCAATCCTTGAAACCATCATCTCCATCTTCTAATTCTTCTCTGAAACTCAAACGAAACTTTAACTCATTTATTTCTCAAACCCTAACTTTCTTCCTCCTTCACAACTCAATAGATTTTAGTAACATCAATCTTCATTAACTGCACACGATTAAACCACTAATTCACTCGATAAGCTCTCACAGTTTCTCGGCAGAAGGACGAGCAGAGAAGGAGAAGGAAGAAAAAGAAATAAGAAGATAGAAAAAGAAGAATGAATCTCCGAATGAGTTTTGGTGAAGATAAGGCCGACCAAAAGTGTTAAATGCACCCGTCCAAACGATAAGGGCAGCCAGCGGTTTAAAGCAAAAAGGCTTATTTTATCCTTCTAACTGATATGATGATTTCTTCTTCGTCTGGTATCCAAATGACACGTTCGAGTAGCCCATTCCACGTAAATTTTCGAGATCTATCTAACGATACTAGTTTCGTATCTAGATCATTGTTATATTAATTCCTATTAATTAACGTTCGTGTTAAACTAATCTAGTTATTAACGGCTAAATTCGTCACTTGATCATCTCTTGACCGGTCTAACAGCGTTTACGAGCTTGAGGGTCACTACAGTACTTATAGTAGGATGAATGTGTTTGTTACCTTCCCCTGGTCTTCCTCAATCCTTGCGCCAGCCCCCCTCTTCCTCGAGCTGATAACCTTGGTAGAATCGCCCTGAGACGTTGTCATCAACACATAACCAAACGGCATCAAGTTTAGCAAGCTTGAAATTAAGAAGGATAGAAGGAAGCACATACCTTATCAGCCCTGTCATCGTTAACTACCCAGAAAGGATAGGGCTCGGCCGAAAATGAAGGAAACAGAAAGATACCATGTAAAATGGGTCCTTAGACAAGAAGAGAAAATCGGGGATAGATCATATCATTAGTGTGACGGGCTCGCCTGTTTGAACCTTGGCCCATGGGATCAGCATCCAACATCATCCTCTCAACACCCTTGGGCATAATTCTCTGACGATGCGGACTGGCAGCAAAACCGTCAAGATCACCGTTGGTTGAGGTACCGGCTCGATAATTGGCAAAGAAGTTGGCAGCAGTATACTCCGGAGCGTCCTCGGGCTTGTAGGTCGACCAGTCGGCGGTGAAACCGTGACCATCTCGGCGAGCTCTCCATTCGTCCATAATACGAAAAGTGTTTCCAGTCCACTGAGCAAGAGAATGATAAGGCTTGAGGGGGGAGAGAATATCATAGTAAAATGGGCTATCAGGGTTGTACAAAGGGAGACGAAGTCCTTGCTCCAGCTGGCCCTGAGTAATGACCACGCACTCAGCCGACTGTTCATACTTCTCCATGTTGGTCTTCTTCAAGAGATTCTGAAGATCGTACTTCTCCTTCAACTGCTCAATGAATTCTTCATCAGAGAGATCCTTCACCCTTTTCTCGGACCTGCACGAAATAGAGGGAGAATCATCAGGAAAGATAGATCTCATGGCGCGATCATCGTACTTGGAGGGACTATCAAAAGAAAACAAGGAATAAAGAGGAAAAGCATCAATCTCGGAAAAAACATCATCAACACACCTTTTCTCGGTCATAGAGGGAGAAGAATCCATTGACGGGAATATTGCAGAACTTGGAAATCGGTGAAGAAGACTGGGACGACGAAAATGCAACGACAGCTACTGTAGCACTCGGAGATAAAGAGATGAAGGAAGAAAATCAAGTAGACAAGGACTTACTGAGGTAGAAGGTGATGAAGAATCTTGAAGAAAAAGATGCAGCGTCTGGAAACTAAAGAAGAAATGGCGAAGAAGAAGAAAGAGAGTAGGAAATGGGTTATTTAAAGAAGAGAAGTTGTAACTGACGCCGACGGTTACAGGTAATAAAGTGGATTTAATGGGGGACTGCATGGCGGGATTCGCGGCATGAACGAGGACGTGGGAAGCTGGGACGACTTTCTTCCACTCGTGTCTGCCACACGAGCGAAAGAAGGGGCATAAATGTAGGTGTAAATTATCCACAGGGCTAGGTGGCAACATCTTAAGCTATGATGTACCCAAAAATGAAGAGACGAGAAGCACATGATAGAGGCTGACAGGCGTGAGATTTCAGGAGCAACGTGGATCGGGCATGATCACTCCACAACTGTCGGACAAGACTCGACCCCAGGCCTCTGACAAAGCTGACAGACAAGACCTGCTTGGTCAAACGAGGAAAGGGATAAGAAGACACACGTCACATCGGCCAACAGAGATGGCGACAAGATTGAAAGGGCGACGTCGCACCAAGAAAACACCTAGTAGGATCGGCTCGGACACGGAACTGCTAAGGAATCAAAACACATCGGCCATAACCACAGAAGAAAGGACGACACAAACGAGCCCGAGAACATGACTTCAAATTAGATATGTAGTGACCGACACCCTAGTTTGGTTGTATGTAGCCTCTCCTATAAATAGAAGGGTTCGTGTCCAAAAGAAGGCAGGTTGTATTTTGGTGAGAGAAAAACGAGTAGTCTTTGAGAAAGAAGTAAAGTCGAGAGCTAAACCATCTTGTAAGTGAGTTCTATCTGTAGAGAAACACCATTGTAACACTTGAACTAATAAGACTCATCCTTTCACCCCGTGGACGTAGGTAATCATACCGAACCATGTATATCCTTATGTCTAATGTTTGGTTCTTGTGATCATTTGCATGAGTGGAAGTTTACTATCCTTTGGATGTAATTGGTAGTAAAATGAATCTACATTTACATTTATCATCATCACCGTGATTTGAGGAAGAAGAAGGAGGAAATAAGCTAAAGGTAGGCCCACAAATCATCATCCACGTGGTCACGACCGACCAGTCGACTATTGCCCACACACAGATAAAGGAACTGGTGATCCCCCGCTATGATTCCAATTAACCCACTAGGTCATGAGCGAGACAAGGGATATCTAAACCGCGTTTTTGTCACTCCTTTTGGCTGCCAAATGCATGTACTTAGAATAGGACGTTCACTCTATTGTTGTTGCGAAAAGTTCCGAGTGGAAAGCAAAGACTAGTAGTGAAATGACACATAGAATGAAAATCAACCATAGTTTTACATCAATGCTGCAATTTTTCTAATACTACTTTTTGACCTTATTAGAGTAGTTTTTCAATCATTCTATGGGGCTTCTCACGTTGGACACCGTATGTTACAATTATGGTCAGATACTAATGCCAGAACTGTTCTACATACACTTGTGACTTGGAGCGATTGTGAGTTTGTTACACAGTGCATGATCTAGAAATAAACTCTCACATTGAACAACGAGGGAACCTCGCTTTATTTTGATGGACTTTTTTTTCTTCTTTTTATAGTAATTGATTTGTGATGGTTAATGGGCACTTGTTTATTTCTGTCCATTATCCGATATATCTGGATTCTGGAATCACAAAATTGGTTAAAAAGACTAAAATCAACAATTTCTGTGTGAAAAAGACATCTAAATTTTGATACTGTTTAAATAGACAAAAATGTAAAAATAGTCATGATGTAAACAGTTTCATCCTACCCATTTTTAAATATTTTTTCTTATTTTTAATTTATATCAGGATGCATCCAGTTTGATCCTCGTTATTTTTTAAGTTTAATCCAGAATGAATCCAGTTTCATCCTTACTATTTTTTTGGTGTCCATTTCACCCATACTAATTTTTACTCTTCCATTAGAACCATGTTTTAAAAATATTTGGACAAATGGCCCATTTTCCGATTCTGAATCCTAAACCATAAAGCCTTATGAAAAGCGTTTCAAAAATATGACTTGAATGGTTCATTTCAGGGGGAGGGTACATGAAATTGCACTTATAAAACTGGCTCCAATATTTATTTATTTATTTTTGGACAATCAACATATTTCAATTCATTCAAATCAAAATAGTGATTACATGTTTGCTTATACAAAAATAAGAAAAACATCAAAATACAAGATAATCAAGACCCTAATACAAATAAGGACATCAATTATAAGTAAATCGCGAAGAGAAAGAGCAATAAACCGCAAAGATATCCAATTTCTTTTTATGTATAAGGGGGAGATGATGGTAGATCCGGAAATGATTTCCGACCATTTAATCGGATTGTAGTCTTCTTCGATAAAAAATGCTCCTAAAACAAATGAGTAATTTGCCCATGAATTTGTCGATCCACAGTACACAAACACGAATGTTGATTGAAAGCGATGTAGTGATGAATCGTTGATGTTTTTGAATAGAGAAAAGCAAGCCACGAACCGGCCATTAAAACTTGAAGAACTCGCCCCACAACGACGAAGAAATATCGCCCTAAAACGGCGAAGAAATATGTTAAAACACACCATAAACGATGTAAAAACATCTTATTCATTATCTACTATCAAAAACTTTAAGAGAAAAAAGAATTCTTGTTCAAATGTTTTTTTTTTTTTTTTTTGAGAAAGGGAGGAGAAAGTGAGAGGAAAAAATAGGTTGATGTTTATAACTTGCGGCCTAGTATATTGTAACTTGGGGCAAAATAAAAATAAAAAAATAAAATAAAAATAATAATAATGACACCATCATATATTTTTCACCAGAACACACATTATACAGAGTCACTAATCCATTCATTCAGTCATTATTAGTGTGTGATATCTGTCATATGATCTCCTTTCGTTTTAGGAGTGGATGAAACTGGAAAGTGTCATAATATACAAATTTGAAGGACCCTAGAACCCACTAAGGAACCAACGGGAATTCACCAATGTGGCACAATGTAATCCAATGTTTCAGTACAATTAGGCCCTACAAACCGACTTGTATGTAAGTACATAATTCCGCCACTCGCCACGTGTCCTCGGATAAACACGTGGAGAGCGCACGACGAGGGGCATCGAAAAACGATGCCACTTAGATACAACCAAGAGACGTGCACTAGCAGGAAGGGCCACTCATCTATCAGATCCAACGGCTACAAATGAAGGAGCACGGGAACAAAGCACCACTGTGATGGACCCAATACACCCTCGGATATGCTTTATCCCATCTCGAGAGGACTTTTGGATCCACGGTCAGGGATCAACCAGCTGACACGGACGTGACAGGAACAGAAGACCGTGGTCTGACACGTGCAGAACGTCCAACCACCGCATTAAACACCTGAAATGCGTGTCAATCAACCAGCGGAAGAGAAGACCTTACCTCTTCGGAAGCAAAGGAGGGAACGAGGGGGCACTGTAACAACCGAAGAGGTCCGCGTAACGGCACAAATCACAAGACGATAAGGTTTCAACGGCTCCTTCTTTGGACCCCACAATAGAACTCCTATAAATACTCCTCCTCCTTAAGAGAGAGAGGCATGTCGATTTGGGGAGGAGAAGGAGAGAGAATTAGGAAGAGTAAGTAGTACCCTAATCCCGCAGACTAAGTTAGCACACCCAAAGTCTTTTGACTACTCTTGTAACCAATTTACACTTAATGAAACACCCCTTTTACCCCGTGGATGTAGGCCTCAGTGCTGAACCACGTAATTACTTGTCTCATTTACATTACGCACTTACATCATGCACTTTACCTTCCGCATTTATATTATGTACTTTACATTCCACACGTTATATTCCGCACTTTATATTCCGTTTAATCCGAGATCTCCTTTGTATCAATCCGCAGATTATCATTCGTACTATTGTACATTGTTAGTGATAACTATGCGATAAGAAAAGGACGAGTCCAAAGACTCAGAGTCGATGAATCGATATAGTCACTGCGCTAACACACACGTTATATTTAATCTATGAATTTCAGTATGTGCGAACATTGTTTGCGAACACGCAGATACCATTGTAATTTACGTGTTCACAATTTGGCGCTAGAAACAGGGAATCTTTCCAGGTAAAAGATTTATCTTATCCTGTGATTTAAACATTATGACTTCTCCGAGCGCCGCTCTCTGAAAATAGCAGTGTTTGGAGCAGTCTTGGGTTTTTTTTTAGAAAATCAGGCGTGTGGACATATCCACGGATTTTTCAGTAGATCTACATCCTCGAAACGATTTCCGTGTTTTCTTTTAGAAAATCAGGCGTGTGAACATACCCACGGATTTTTCAGTAGATCTACATCTTCGAAACGATTTCCGTGTTTTCTTTTAGAAAATCAGGCGTGTGGACATACCCACGGATTTTTCAGGATTTTTCAAACGATAGATCTACATCTTTTTCAGAAACATCGATTTCCGTGTTTTCTTTTAGAAAATCAGGCGTGTGGACATATCCACGGATTTTTCTTGAAACGATTTCCGTGTTTTCTTTTATCTACATCTTTTCGGTAATCTACATTTCCGTGTTTTTCTTTTAGAAAATCAGGCGTGTGGACATACCCATGGATTTTTCAGTAGATCTACATCTTCGAAACGATTTCCGTGTTTTCTTTTAGAAAATCAGGCGTGTGGACATATCCACGGATTTTTCAGTAGATCTACATCTTCAAAACGATTTCCGCATTTTCTTTTAGAAAATCAGGCGTGTGGACATATCCACGGATTTTTCAGTAGATCTACATCTTCGAAACGATTTACAAATTTTCTTTTTTTAGAAAATATACACCTAATGGTAATCTTATCTCACATCACTAACGGAATCCCTTTTGGACCAATCTTCTTCGTGTGTATATCATAATCATTTTCAGAAAAATATCAAAAATGGAGAAGAACAAAGATACAGGAAAAGCGAGAGCATCATCAAAGGAAACACCAAGGACAACTCCGGTAATGACTAGGAGCAAGCAGAAGGGCGAAAAGCTCAAAACCATAGACAAAACGCAGAATGGGGCGGAGAGCTCAAGGCTTTTGGATGCAACCACTATTGCAGCGGAAGCCCTAAAGGCCGCGGCCGCCAAAGCCGCAGCATCAAAGGCCGGGGCATCCAAAGGAGCGGCCCCCAAAGCAACCGCTACCACCCGACCACGCGAACCGCGTGAAGGGGTGGCAGAGTCAGGGTTGCAGCATCCTTTCTACGGGATGCCCCGCACTGACAAACAGAACGCACCCCCATAAGTGAACCAACCGCTTCTGATAGAAAGCATACATGCATCACATCCAGCGGAGCAGCTACACAAGCAGGCAGATCCCCCCAGAGCCCTTGATTCAAATCGTGGACGAAGATCAAACGATAGCCGCAGAAGAGCAATTGCCGGAAGGGACTCCTAATCAGGAGTTGAACCAATCTACCCAGATAAGGGCAGAATTAGAAGAATTAAGGAGAGCTCAAAAGACATACGTGGAGGCGGTAGCTCTGTTGGCGCAGGAAAATCAGCAACTCAAAGCTACCCGTAGCAGGGACACAGAAATCCAGCGCGATGAAGCCAACTCAATGGCACCAAGACCAAATCAGGATCGTAGGATGGTACTGGCCGACAACCCAGACCCTACGAAACCAAGAGATGCGACTAGAAGACGAAGACCTGACCCGGAGGATAACCCACTCAACGCGGACTACTACGACAGCGGTCACCCACGCACGGGGCCGCATTCTGCCCAGGAAAAACATCAGCGCACAATGGAGGATCTCCGCGCAGAGATGATGGCGGAGATCAAACAACTGAAATCTAGGCAAGGGGGGGGGGGAGGACTGGAACATATAATGAAGGAAGCAAGCACTACCCCCTAAAACCGCACCTAGCCAAGGCTCTCATCCCGCAGAAGTGCCCAGTTCCATCCTTCGAATTCTATGACGGATCTAGCGACCCCGCATCCCATCTTCGATATTATAATCGAATGATGGCACGATGGAATTATGACGAGGCCATATTATGCAGATACTTCCCTTCAAGTTTGAAGGGATCGGCGCTCTCCTGGTTCGATAACTTGCCACTAAATTCCATCAACTCATACGAGCAACTTACTGAAAATTTCTTAACAACTTACATGTACAACAAGGTGGTAAACACTGGGATGGATAAGCTCTTCTCACTAGCAGTCCAGTACAAGGAAACAATCAGGGAATACATAGACAAGTGGCACAAGATCTGCCAAGCCATCGGAAACGTAGATCCCGTGGTCATCATCAACTGTTATAAGTGGGGGCTCGACAGAATGAGCCCACTATTTGTCGAGATCCACGGAGTTGTCCCTGCAACAGAAGGAGATCTTTGAGTAATCATAGAAAAGCATGCCAGGTTAGAAGAAATACAACGGGAGAACCCAAGAGCTCAGACCCAACGCCCACCGCGGACGAACTCTGTGGAACAATCTAGCAGGCCTATGGGGGGTGACTTGGGTGGAAAGCCTAACGAAGATAGCAGAGAACGTAGGGATAGTCGACGAGGAGAGACTCAAAAATTCGAAGATCGAGTCTTCACGAAAATTAATGCCAGCTACTCGCGCATCCTGAAAGAAATCAAGGGCCGCGAGAAACTGGAGTGGCCATGGTCCAAGGGGAAGCAACCCCCTAGGTCCGAACATGCCAAAGAATACTGTGAATACCATTGTTTCAATGGTCACTGGACAGAGAAGTGCATGAATCTAAAAATAATGATTCAAAAGCTAGTAGACGCGGGGGACCTCCAGAAATTTGTGCACAAGACAGGCGAGGAAGATAAAGCCAAACGAAGCAAGACAGCCCAACTGCCTGAGGGTAATCGCACCCTTAACACCATCTCCTGTTCTGAGTCCATAGGACCTTCCCTAACGGCTCAGATAGGTAAGAGGTTGAGGAAGCAATTTGAAGACTACTGCGAGCTTTATAAAATCGACGGGGAAGAAGTGGACAGCCACGAACAATGGATGGACGCGCCCCTAACTTTCGACACGGACGATGTAGGTGAAGACATGGAAGATCATAACGATCTCCTTGTTCTCACACTACCAATTGCAGGATGCAATATCAAGAAAATCCTCATTGATGGGGGAAGCTCCGTCAATGTTTTATTCTATGATACATTCAAACGGATGGAACTCAAGGATGAACAGCTACTATCCTCGTACTACACCATCTACGGATTCAATGGAGCAGCCACCAAGCCCTTAGGGGACATTATCTTACAAGTTGATGCAGGACCAATGAAGGTCGACACACGATTCAGCGTGGTGAACGCACCCTCACCATACAATGCCATAATCGGCCGAAGATGGGTGCATAAACTCAAAGGGGTCGCCGCTACCTATCACCAGTACCTTAGGTTTCCAACACCCCAGGGGGTAATGGAAATAAAAGGCGACCAAGCCGTGGCATGAGAATGTCAAAATCTACAAAAGGAGATCAACAACGAACAAGAGAAGCAGAGGAAGATCCGAAGATCCCGAAACAAGGAAAATAAAAAGGAAAAAGCAATCAATGCTTACCTAGAAGAAATCTCGGGAAAAAGCCTTCCAAAGGGACTCGTAGCGGGAAACACGGAGGCGGGCACCGCAGCCACGAAAGAAAATGAGGAAACCGCCAAATAGCAATCAAATAAGGTTCCCCTCCTAGGGGAATCAAAGCCCACGTTTACTCCTGTAGAAGCAGTAAAAGAGGTAAACATAGGATCAGAAGAAGAACCAAGAATGATTAAGATCGGAACGCTGATGGAAAAGGAGCGCGAGGCATCCTTAATAAAGCTGCTCACGGAGCATGCGGATATCTTCGCATGGAAACTAGGGGACATGCCCGGCATTGACCCTAAAACAATCCAGCATGAACTTCGCATAAAACAGGGCACACCGCCTTTCAGGCAAAAAGTGCGAAAAGTGGCCTCAGAATACCACAAAGCCGCCGAGACGGAACTTTGTAAATTACTAGAAGCCGGATTCATTAAGGAGGTCAAATACCCAACATGGATCTCCAACATGGTCATCGTACCTAAAAAGAATGGTGGAGTAAGGATATGCATAGATTTCACCAACCTCAACAAAGCTTGTCCCAAGGACAGCTATCCTTTTCCAAGCATCGACCAACTGGTCGAGGCAGTCGAAGGATGCCCTTCGACTTCGAAGAGATGTCCTTTATGGATCGGATACTCGTGGACGATATGTTACAACCAGGTGTTCTTATCATAAGAAGACCAACAACACACATCATTCTACACACCACTTATGGACTTTAGTTCTGTTTTTACCATTTTCAAGAATAAGGATGCCCTTCGGACTTCAACCTGAAAATTCATGGGATTAAACAACCCATGATCCAAAACCCATGACCCCAATCCATTTCCACCTCACCCCCATTGGATTATTTCCAAAACATCCACCTCACCCCCATTGGATTCAACATACCTCACCCCCATTCTCTCACTCAATCACTCCCAATTTGTTTCCCAGAGGATGGTTGATGCCATTTTTAAGCCATGGATCTTGTTCAAATACCTTGGAAGTCTACGTGGACGATATGCTGGTCAAAAATAAGCTACGAAAAGATCACCACCAAGACCTAAAAGATATCTTTAAGGACAAGGTTGAATGCCATGAGGAAACATAACATGAAGGTAAATTTCTCGGAAAAATGCACTTTTTGGTTACTCGGTGAATTACTCTCCAAGTCTCGGAAATTCCTCGGGTCTTTCCGATCTAGTAACTAAATGAGGCATCGAAGTAGACCCTACCAAAATACAGGATATAGTAGAAATTCCATCTCCAAGGAGTCTGAAAGAAGTCCAAAGGCTCAACGGTTCCCTAGCAGCGCTAGGAAGGTTCATATCCAGGTCCTCAGACAAATGCGAGCCCTTTTTTAACATCCTTAAAAAAGGGACCAAATTCGAATGGACGGTAGAATGCGAAGAAGCATTCAAAGAAATCAAAAACTACCTTGCGGGGATACCCATCTTGCAAAATCCAGACCCCGAGGAGGTCCTGGACCTATACATAGCAGCAACAGAGAACGCGGTCAGTGCGGTGTTGGTAAAAACCAACACGAAGATAGAGCAACCCATCTACTACGTCAGCAAAACTCTCAACACGGTGGAAAGAAACTACACAAATATCGAACAACTCATCTTGGCATTAGTATGAGCTACCCAAAAGCTAAGGACCTACTTCCTGACACACTACATCCGCCCAAAATCTAAGGACCTACTTCCTGACACACTACATCCGCGTCCCCTGCAAAGCCCCGCTAGAAGCTGTCCTCAAAAGTGCAGGAAAACAGGGAGAATTGCAAAATGGAATACTCATCTCGACCAGTACAACATCATACACGAGCTCCAACATTCCCAGAAGTCCCAAGTTTTATCAGACTTCCTTGCCGACCTACCACTGGAGAACAATGAAGAAATCCACATTGAAGGGCTCAATACAGCGGGATTACCAAAGGGCAGCATAAGCAAAGATCCCGTTGATGTCCTAGAGCCGGAAAACCCAAGACAATTTGAAATCTTTGTCGATGGCTCGAGGAACAAAGAAGGAGCGGGCATAGGTATCATAATCACTACCCCCACGGGAGATCGAATCATCCATGCATTCAGGCTAGAGTTCAAAGAACACACCAACAATATATTCGAGTACGAAGTTGTGGTACATACTCTGCGTTTGATAATAGAAATGGGGATAACAAATGTACGCTTGACCAGTGACTCACAACTGGTCATCAGGAAAATAGAGCTAGAGTATAATGTGTATGACGAGACCTTGTCGGCATACATGACGTTAGTCCAGACACTGGCACATCAAATACCAAACATCATATTCCGGCACTTAAGCAGAAAAGAGCTCAGGCACGCGGACGCTTTGGCATACATCTCATCTATGTTGAAAAACAAAGATATCGAAGCAATCAAAATCACAAGAGTTTACGAGCCATCAATCCCTCCGAGAGAACTCTGCGCGGCAAGCAGGAAGCATAACGCGGAGGGAGACATGACAGACGACGATGTAGGAGAAAACATCACAGAAGATTTCCAAGAAGATGACATCATGACAAGAGCAGATGAATACGAGGACTTCAGCAGAGAAGAAGACTGGAGATTGGGTATCCACCAATTTCTAGAAAGAGGAATTTTACCCAGAGATCTAAAACAGGCTAGAAAGATTCAATCAAAAGCAGGAAGGTATGATTTAAGGGGAAAGATTTTATACAAAAAATCTTTCCTCGGACCTTTGTTACGATGCTTATCCAGATCAAAAGGACACCTAGTGCTAAAAGACATCCATCGTGGGGACGCGAGAAATCACAGTGGGATGAGATCCCTAGTTGACAAGGCAAAAATACAAGGGTATTATTGGCCAACAATGATACGAGATGCTGCAAGGATGTCAAAAAGGTGTGAAGAATGTCAGCAGTTCGGGAGAAGAATCCACGCACCAGCAACAACGCTAAACTCAATAGATAGTCCTTGGCCATTTTTAAGATGGGGCATAGATATCGTAGGACCCCTGATCGAAGGATCAGGAAAAAGAAGATTCTTGATAGTGGCCACGGACTATTTCAGTATATGGGTAGAAGCCAAAGCTTTGGCCAGAATCCGCGACTCAGATGTCTTCACATTCATCTTTCAGAACATAATCTGTCGGTTTGGAATCCCAGTGGAGATTGTCTCTGACAATGGTAAAAAATTACAAGGTAAAAACATCGATCTACTATTTGACACTTTCAAAATCCGAACAAATAAATCTACACCAATATACCCTCAAAGCAATGGCCAAGCAGAGGCTACAAACAAAACAATCGCTTTTATTCTCAAAAAACAATTAGACGAGCACAAAGGGCGATGGTGTGAACAACTGCACAATGTCTTGTGGGCATACCGAATAACCCGAAGGTCAGCTACAGGGGAATCCCCTTTTTTGCTGACCTACGGAGCAGAAGCCGTCATCCCTACAGAAATCATCATGCCAACCACAAAGATAGAAGCGTGGGAAAAGAACCTCTTAACAGACATGATGCTGGAAAGACTCGACGATCTCGAAGAAAGAAGAGAAGCAGCACTACAAAAGATGGAGAATTACCAAAGAAGATTAGCAAGGGAATACAACAAAAAGGTTAAACTTAGGAATTTCGTGGAAGGACAGTATGTGCTGAGAACCACACCCTAATACCAAAGAGAAAATAAGTGGGGCAAGCTGGCACCAACATGGGGAGGACCTTATGTCATACAAGATATAGCAGGAAACAGATCCTATTACCTGCGCAACCTAAAAGGGGAAGTCCTCCGTCATCCATGGAACGCCAAGTATCTCAAGCCATACCATCCTTAAATCACAACGCAGCGTTGCAACTGCGTGAAGAATACCATAATAAGAAGACGATGCTTTTCGATATGTTTCTATCTCTGGACGAGGAATAGCAGGCCTCAATAAATCAATGAAATAAACTTTCTTGCATATCTATGAAAAGCAGATCTCCAACTGTTCTAAGTCAGCGGGTCGACGAAATTAGGGACATGTACATAGTGACACCCCATATCCTAGAACGCTGCATCGACCCCCACCGTCTGGGAATCCCCTGATCAAGGATTAGCCAACGGGGTGATATGTCTCAAGATGCTCACGAAGGTACACACCTGCGGAATCGCACTCAAAAATTAGGTCAACGGGTCGACGGAATGAGGGATATGTACATAGTGACACCCCATATCCTAGAACGTTGCACCACCACCACTGTCTGGGAATCCTCTGTCCAAGGATTAGCCAGCGGGGTATCTGGTCTAAAGATGTTCACGAAGATACATGCCTTCGGCATCATACTCAAAAATAAGGTCAGCGGGTCGACGAAATAAGGGACGTGTACATAGTAACACCCCATATCCTAGAACGCTGCACCAACCCGCACCTTCTACGAATGCTCTTGCTAAGGGTTAAACAGCAGGGTAACGGATGTCAAAATAATTAACAAAACTAACCAACAAACTATGATCCATTCCAGAAAAGTTGATTACAAGCTCGACAAGATAAGCAAAAGAAAAAACAAATTAAGCAAAAGAAGTTCAACAGACACATCAAGAACTCTATAATCAACAAGGATCAACTTTCTACAACTAAATAGAAGAATCTACTTGGACGATTCCGTGCCACCAGTTGGACTCTCCCTCTGCAGTGAAGGAACGCTCCCACCCGAAGAAGGACCCGAAGAGCCCGTCGGGACCGAAGGCTTAGGATGACGAGGATAGTGCTTTTCCAGACCATGCTCGGTCAGAAGTTCATGCTCTATCTTGTCCAGCACTTTTTTCGTCTCCTCGGCTAGCTGGCAGCGAGCTTTGTACGTAATTGCAATGTTATGCATCTCATCCTGAGACAACAGGGTAGACAGACGGTTCACTTCCAAAGAGGCCAACTGAGCCGCGTGATCATTAGTCGAATCCAAGCCTTTGAAATACGAGGCCTGGCCCTCATGTTGCACCAACGCAACATGAGACTTCTCTAGCTCAGATTAAGCCTTGTTAAGTTTTTCATTTGCAGCGAGAAGCTGTCCCTCGAGCTCTGAAAAATAAAAACGAAGGGTTAGATCCGTGAAGCATGAAAATCACACCCTACAAAGCAAATATATACCTTCGACTCTAGCAGAAGCTATTTCATACTTGTTAACAACCGCATCCCGAGCATCGTCAAGAAATTCATATTCGTCGGATATTTTCTTATAATCCTTTTGAAGAAGGGAAAGAGCAAATTGACTAGCGTCTAACTCTACCTGCTTCATTGAATCCAAATGACGAAGATGATTGACTTCGTTATTTAGCTTCTCCATTCCTTTACTAAGTCTGTACATATTAACTTCAAGGTTTCGCTCAGACTCTGATTGACGAGCTACGTCGGCCCGAGACGCGGCTAAGGCCTTGCCAAGCGCAGAGTCCTCGGCACGAGCATCATCTCTTTCTTTGACAAGACGCTGAGTATACTCCCGCACATCGTAATCTTGAGAGGAACGAGACAGACGTACCTCTTCTTCCAGGAGATTCACCTTAGCCAACAAAGACGAAGCAATCTCCCGGGCTTCGCGAAGATTTCCGCGCGTCCACATTAAAGTACCATCAAAGAGACGACGATCCGCGTTATACTTATTTTGCATATCCACCATCTGGGTATGCTTTAGACGCCATGCTTCGGCCTTGGCATCCCATTTATGGGCCTCACTCTTAATTTTTTCACTAGTTCGGCAATACGGGTCTTCTACCGCTCTCTCTCATTTCAAAGACATATCATCTCAGGGACTCCACCCACTGAACATAGGGCGGGATACTCAAGATGGAACAAGAATTCCCAAAAAGAAGACGATAAACATGAGAAATGAACAAACCTGAAAAAGAAGAGGCATTTTTCCGAACGGCCTCCAGCTCGCTACGCACCATAGCAAGCTCCAAACGAAGCCTCTCTTCTTCGCTGCCCAGATGCTCTTTCCCCTTAAGACGATCCCTCAGCTCACTTATCTCCTTATCTCTGGCAGAGATAGCAGTCTCTGCCATAGCCAGCTCCTCCTCTCGGTGACGAAGCTTACCCTCCAACTTGAGATATTTGGCCTTAAAGAACTGGTACAAATTATGGTTGCAGTATTCACTCCGCATCACCTACGAAGAGCTACAGGTCAGAATACCGCGGAGTGTTCTCAAAATACAAAGCAATAAAACACTACGCACCTCTAACATCCGCTGGCGGGGATAACCATACTGATAACTATCATCTATGGCCATCATATCAGCAATGGTGGATGGAGGGTCGACTACTAAGGTAGCCTCCAGTGACCTCAGATTCCTGTCCCATACCTCCGCGACTCGATCTTCAGCGGATAACTGCATCATCTTTTGGGTATAGGCGTCGGAATCTTTCTCCCCATAAACCACGGGGGCAGGGTTCGGAACGAACATCAAGTTTTTTCTCTTCAGCCAATCAAGGACAACATCATCACCTTCCAGCATCAAAGGCGGCGAAGGGGACCGAGTGGAAGGTTCCCCGACAGAGGGAGCCTTCTCAGAGGTCCCAATAGGCGCGGAAGTCTGCGCCGCAGCTTTCCCTTTACCATATGTATCCAATACGTCCCAATCATCATTGGGAGAAAGCAGAGAGAACTCATCTGCAAGACCCATGGTAACATTCACATCAAAGGACGGCCCCGCAGATTGGACCCGGCCAAAAGAAAATTCTGGACCAACAGGGTCCCCACCAATACCACTAGCAGCGGGAGTACCCTCGACACCAGCATTAACAGGGGCACCCTGCGTACAACCACCAGCCATGGTGACATCCGCAGCCTTCCCGCCAGAGGAAGGATCCTGTGCACCACCAACATCAGATTCCTCACGAAGAGGGGGGAGAAGTTTCAGTACGTTCCTCCCCATCGGACACCTCTTCATCTTCCTCGAAATCATCATTCGCAGGACTAGTAACCTCCTCTTGGATCTCCGCCTCATCAACAACAATGGTAGAAGAGCGCTTGGGACCGATCCTCCGTTTCTTCGACACCTGCGGAGTAATAAGGGAATCAAGTCAACATTCTTTCCTTAACTCAAAGACCTCCTTTGAATAAAGAAAGAAGGGGCAACTAAGGAAGTAAAAGATCCGCACCTTCACACCCGAAGCACTCTTCGAGGAAGGGGAAGCACCGAAAACCTCGTCTTCAGCATCAAAAACATCGAAGTTATATGGAAAATTCATACCTTCGAAGTTCAATTGCCAAGGGCAGTAATTTCCATAGCGAAGAGGGGGAACCTCATGAGGAACGCTACCAATAGTAGGACGCCACCCGTCGAGACCTGGAATCTAACCCCAAGCCCACGGACCAACAACCTCGATAACGGTGGCATGCCACTCATAATCATGATCGCTCTTTATCCTCTCACGAGCAGGAAAAAACTTCTTATTAGCAGACCCTTCGGTACCATGAACATACTTCAACTTGGCATCACTAACCTCGCTTAAAAGACGAATCTCGCCGCGGGAGGCAACAATATTATGAAGGCTCACACTCCACGGCTTCCAGTTTCTGCTATTGACGTAATCCCCGAAATAATTGTTGAAGTTCTGAGGGGTATACCATTCCCTTTCAGCAGGATCAAGGGTATAACAAGTCATCATCGTCTCTCCCTTGCTGCGGAGATAGCACTCCTTCAGGGAGCGGAGATAATTCCCAATCAACTGAGATACAGAACGACTATGTGTATTTGTCGAGGAACCCTCGCGACCAGCCAATGCATCGTAATAAAAAGAATCACCTGACTTATACAAAGGCAGCATAAGACCCGCTTCGAAGGCACCAACAGTAGTTAACAAATGAAACTCATCGAACTGGTATCTCGAGATGAGATCATAAGTAATGTCATCATCATGGGCATAGAAGCGGACGTCAAAATCTTGGAGCTCATGCTTCTCCTTAAACATTTCCAGATCAATGTGTTTAAAGGTAACTCTTTTCTTCCCAACCGGGACGCTTCGAATAACCAACGCAGCATCTTCCTCATCAAGAGGATCCTGCACGGAGTCTTTTGAAGGGCTCGTTTCCAGGGCCTTCCTTTTTGAAGGCACACTTTTAGCAGGTTCAACCTTTGAAGCCCCAGCCTTAACAGATTTTCCTTTCGAGGGGATCACCGGAGGAGGAGGAAGAGGATTCTCCTGTAACATCGGCGGAACCAAAGAACGAATGGGACGGACATCCAAAGCTTCATCACGAGGAACACCCTGCGTATTCCTGGGCTCGTCACGCGAACGGGAAGAAGCGCGGGAAGCAGCGTATCTAGAGCCAGGGGGATCCCTCGGAGTGTCTCCCCTCCTCGAAGAATGCCTATGGCCGGAAGAGGACGGAGCCCTATGAGAACGAAGATCCATGTGCGAAGCCCTAGAGCCTCCGGGCGGAGATATATCCGAGTCTCTACGAGGAGGAGATCGGGGAGGACTAGGCGGCGGAGTTTGGTAATGACCCCGCGGACGATCAGCCATGTCTGCGGATACACAAACAAATATCAGATTCCGCAGAACCACAAATACAGATCAAAAAATCGAAAATTCGAAGGAATACGAAAACCCTAGCTAACTTATAAAATGAGAAGGCACTCTCCAACTAAAAACTCGTAACCCTTGCAAATGAAGAACATGGGAAAGTATATATACTTTGTATATGTGTTCTTTATCGCAAGGATAACGAGACATCAACAGAGAAGGAACAGACGACAGAGAAACAAAGACCAGAAGTTGAACACTTACCTACAACAGCGAAGAACGAGCACAAGAGATCAAGGACGGGTAGTATTCAATATGGAACAGTAGCAACAACGGTCGCCTTCAAGACAGAGAAGTAGCAGCAGCAGTTAATGGCGTCCAGACAAGATGGAAGAATTTTCAGGAGAAAAGAAGATTAGACAGATAATGAAATTTATTTCACATTCTCTTCCCCCTTAAATACCAAAGAAATATGAAACTGTCCCTTCTCCCAAGGGGGAGTTATTGCATGAAGTTATTGCTTAGTGGGAAACGCGCCCTAAAATCAAGGGGAAGTTATTGAGCGAGTGGGCAATATGTGACGGTTTTCCTCTCACTTCAACTGACGACTTAAAGTCAGAAGAAAAGGGGCAAATCGTAAGTACATAATTCCGCCACTCGCCACGTGTCCTCGGATAAACACGTGGAGAGCGCACGGCGAGGGGCATCGAAAAACGATGACACTTAGATACAACCAAGAGACGTGCACTAGCAGGAAGGGCCACTCATCTAGCATATCCAACGGCTACAAATGAAGGAGCACGGGAACAAAGTACCACTGCGATGGACCCAATACACCCTCGGATCTGCTTTATCCCATCTCAAGAGGACTTTTGGATCCACGGTCAGGGATCAACCAGCTGACACGGACGTGACAGGAACAGAAGACCGTGGTCTGACACGTGCAGAACGTCCAACCACCGCATTAAACACCTGAAACGCGTGTCAATCAACCAGCGGAAGAGAAGACCTTACCTCTTCGGAAGCAACGGAGGGAACGAGGGGGCACTGTAACAACCGAAGAGGTCCGCGTAACGGCACAAAGTACAAGACGATAAGGTTTCAACTGCTCCTTCCTTGGACCCCACAATAGAACTCCTATAAATACCCCTCCTCCTTAAGAGAGAGAGGCAGGTCGATTTGGGGAGCAGAAGGAGAGAGAATTATGAAGAGTAAGTAGTACCCTAATCCCGCAGACTAAGTTAGCACACCCAAAGTCTTTTGACTACTCTTGTAACCAATTTACACTTAATGAAACACCCCTTTTACCCCGTGGATGTAGGCCTCAGTGCTGAACCACGTAATTACTTGTCTCATTTACATTATGCACTTACATCATGCACTTTACCTTCCGCATTTATATTATGTACTTTACATTCCGCACGTTATATTCCGCACTTTATATTCCGTTTAATCCGAGATCTCCTTTGTATCAATCCGCGGATTATCATTCGTACTATTGTACATTGTTAGTGATAACTATGCGATAAGAAAAGGACGAGTCCAAAGACTCAGAGTCGATGAATCGGTATAGTCACTGCGCTAACACACACATTATATTTAATCTATGAATTTCAATATGTGCGAACATTGTTTGCGAACACGCAAATACCATTGTAATTTAAGAGAAAAAAGAATTCTTGTTCAAAGGTTTTTTCTTTTTCTTTTTTGAGAAAGGGAGGAGAAAGTGAGAGGAAAAAATAGGTTGATGTTTATAACTTGCGGCCTAGTATATTGTAACTTGCGGCAAAAAAAAAAATTAAAAAAAATGACACCATCATATATTTTTCACCAGAACACACATTATACAGAGTCACTAATCCATTCATTCAGTCATTATTAGTGTGATATCTGTCGTATGATCTCCTTTCGTTTTAGGAGTGGATGAAACTGGAAAGTGTCATAATATACAAATTTGAAGGACCCTAAAACCCACTAAGGAACCAACGGGAATTCACCAATGTGGCACAATGTAATCCAATGTTTCAGTACAATTAGGCCCTACAAACCGACTTGTCCTTGAGCATGCTCACTCTGCCTCACCCTAATCCCTGATAAGAGCACTGATCTTCTGCCACATTAGCTTGATGGAGTGATGACAGAACTGGAACACACACAAAATCTTATCTCATTTTCATGCTTGCAAATAAAGAATTAAACCCCGCACTTTCAATCAGTATATTACTAAGTCCATGGTGCGAATTCATCCTTCCACCACTAATGGGGCAGCAACAAAAAGAATGATATCCATGTGTTGGCTAGCTTTTTCTACCCTCCCTTCTTCTAGTAATGATTGTAAAGGAGGCAGACCCTTTTTATGGTTTAATAATCTAATTAAATAAAAGGGAATAAGTCAGAAACAAAGGGAATTATAATGTTCATTGCTGTCTAGATGTCGTTTTTGGGTTAGTAGCGAGTGGTTTTTGAAAGGTACAAGATTTCATTCTTTCAACGGAAAGTTTAGATTCACGGTGATTTAATCCGGTGATATCACACCTACTCACAAAAAATTAGTGGGGCGCACCAAATACAAAAAACCCAACCCTTTTTTTTCTTTTCCTAGTAGGTCCCAGAACTGTGTGTACCGTTATAAATCACGGTGATTTGGTTCGGTGGGTGTATACTCCCTGTTTTTTCAATTGCATCAATTATTATTTTGTCGACTGTGCGTGGAGTGTCTTATAATTTTGAGGTATTTAGATACTAATTTTGACAAGTTACACTTTCCTTAATGGAGTGGATTTCCCTATCTCTTGCATCACTACGTAAACAAAGAAGTGTATACTTATATTGTAGTAGACAGTGCAACTCAAATCTGCATCTTTTTAAATTATTAGTATATCCGCAACACGTAACTTATTCCCCAGTTGCCAACTGATTCTGATTTATGATTAATCCCTAATACGGAAAGTGTCGACTAAGCAAGATATCAAGTCAATAATAACATGATATAAAGTGCCTTGTATGCAGAGTAAACGCAAGCCAAGTTCAAATAATTCGGCTAGCCGAAATTACTCCATTACCGAACATTTCTCTGCATATTGTATGCGGAGAGTCGTCGTTCGAGCGCACTATACCCAGAAAAAGTTATAGCCATTTTGACAACCGACACGCCCCACTTCGTTCCAAACATTTG
The DNA here is from genome assembly GCA_023529315.1 of Papaver bracteatum. NCBI lineage: Eukaryota > Viridiplantae > Streptophyta > Magnoliopsida > Ranunculales > Papaveraceae > Papaver > Papaver bracteatum. The sequence goes on along the minus strand of JAJJWX010002350.1, from coordinate 103,595 downwards.
GTCCTGTCGGTCTCTCAGTACTCTCACTAACTTCCCTCATGTATTCTCTGCCCCTCCACTATATATCCTTGTCCCTCTTACACTGAGTGCATCACCACACCTACGGCATGTTCTTGGAGCTCATGCGGGCATTTGACAAATTGAAGTAATTATTTTAACGCGTAAACATACAAAAAGAAAAACAAGTCAAGCGGGTCAATGAGCATTTGACAATAGTCATTCCAATTCCAAAATTTTGAAGAATATTTACTTGCATGTAAATGGGGTTCCCGCCTGGTTTAAATGCTCAACTCATAAGTCTATACAATCAATCAATCAAACAACTAAATCAACCGAGAATCCTCGACCCATGCTGTCAGGCTCGATCTATAAGAGCATCTCCAAGAGAGGGTGAATCTTGTTTTTTTTATTGACACATAGAATTTTACACCCTTATTTGGCATAAATCCATCTCCAACAGTAGGGTCCTATAAATTAGGAGGGACCAATTACCAAATACGAAGGTGTTCAAGAAAGTGTTATCCACACCTCCGGCTCCACCTCCACGTCATATTTTACACTATTTTTCTTTAAAAATTCTCTACTGTTGGAGATGGTTTTTTAAATATGAGGTTATATATTTACTCTATGTTTAGACCCCATAAATAAAGAGACTAAATTAAAATGCCATATAAGATTTTTTGCACCTTCTGTTGGAGATGCTCTAAGCAAACAGAGGTGGTTGCGGTGATATGGTGCATGCATGTAGACAGGCGTGAGGTTTTGCTTTGTCGGTACGGTGTAATAGGCGTGTGTTACCTGATCAGTGATGAACTGAAAAATACATTTGGGCTACTATCTATTCATTGAATCTATTCCATGTAACTCATACTCCCTTATATGATGACATTGACATGAGTTAGCATCCACATTGTTGTTTTCCTTGCAATGGACATTAGTTTCCTGGGAAACGAAAACTGTATCATCGTCGTTCTTCAAAAAACATATACTTTCGTATCTTTTCGTCAATAAGCATTGTGTTATTTCGATAACTGCCCAGACAACTCCAAGGAACGTCAAGGAAACTATCCAAACCAAGCAACCACCAAAGTCACAAAGGATTACAACTGGCCACCTTCCAAGCCGACAGCAGATGATATCTGAACGCTGTAGTAAAGATTTCAATTTTGCACTATTAACTCATCAGGCACTATCACATTTCCCACAGTCGAAAATCAGCCACCCGTATATTGAATGGAAAAATTATGTGTGTGTAATAATATGACGGTGAAAGGAATTTATTAGGAACTTGTAGCTGCCTTTATAAATAAGTTACAATCATTCACTAATTTACAAGCATCCACTCAGAACCAAGTGAACAAAAAAACTGTTGGGGGAGGCTTATGAAATCTGAAATGCTATCGCACAATAATAAAACTTACACGAAAAATGAAACACAATGCGGAAATACAGAACTATGCAATATAGAAGCAATCACACAACACCGGCAATTACGTGGAAAAACCCCTCCAAGGTGAAGGGTAAAAAACCACGGGCAAATCTTCCACTATAATCAAACAATGGGTTACACACAATTCTCCCAAATTTGGGGATAAACTCTTCTTCAAGGTGCCTATAGCACTTGGATATCAATTTGCCTAATTACACTCACCCTTAAGGATGGATCAACAATTTATTCATATATAATATGAGATTCACTATCAATTTGAGAAATAGAAGTGATTTGAGATACTTACTAATAGGGTTTGACAAACCCTAGATTTTTCCCTCTTTGAAGAGTTGTGGAAATTAATGAATCAATCTTCACCACAATCAATCAAAAGATTCTTCAACAAGAACCCTTTCTTCTCCTCTTCAAGATGCCTCTAATCTCACCAAAAATGGTGGCTTAAATCTCTTTATCTCTTTTTCTCTTCTTCCTCTCTTCCTCTTCTTCTCAAAACAAAGAAGAAAACCCGTGAAAAACATTCTCCTCATGCCTTTTGTACACAAAACCAAAACAAAAGGCAGACCCTATGTAGCTACCCCCATTGGTTAAGGGGACTCCGGGACTATTGGGTCCATAAGGAGTAAACCCAACAAAAACGCATTGCGCTTTTGAATTATAAGTAGCAAATTGACACACGACGAATAAATGTGGCATGCCTAGCTAGTTTCTCCATTTCTCCTTTGAATAGCATCTCCCTTGATTATTTCAAAATTCCCTTGCGGGCAGATAAAATGTGGGTTCTAGCGGGGGGGTCATATGCTGCATGTCTTAGTTCTAATGTATCTTTTTTTTTTTTTGAGAAAAAAGGATACGTATTAAAAGAAGGGATATGTACACAGGTTATACAGGGATGAGCTGAAAGCTCGAAAACCTAAAGGGGAAACGAAAGAGGACTAATCTCATTGACATCACTTCTTCCCGTTGGAAAATAATTTGACTCATTGAGTAGTTTTGAAAAGTATCTGTATTAGAACTCCACAAACAAATGTGAAGTTGCACCGTAATCAAATCGGTCATCATTTTTGCCCTCCTGCCATGAAATCTGTTGTTCCTTTCCTTCCAAAGTTCCCAGAAGATTGCGAACGGTATAAGGTGCCAAACCACTTGCCTAGTAATGTATCTTAGTTGCCATCCTTTATATGAACTTCCGTAATCAATTGCGTAGTAATAACTGATCTAAAATTCTCCTAAGATAAGGGATAATGTTGTGGATATTTTTAATACAACTACATAATTATTAGCGAAATTCACAAAACAACACGTTACTAAACCCGATTTGATCATGCTGGAACGCGATGTTTTTCGGCCGTTTATTTTGTTCATTTTTTTGGTTACATCCATTAGTCGCAATGAATGTTCTAATAAAGGGTGATTTTATCCACATAGTGGCGTGCACAGACTACCTTATGTCCACTCATTAATTATCTAATCATGATTAAGTGAATGGTGGTCCAAAAAAGAAGAAAAAGAGGACAGTATTCGAAAGTTAAAAAGGATGTTTTCAAGATTTTACACTAACATAGAAACGAAAGAGATAGAAGAACACAAATAGTAGTCTTCATTTCATGAGTCAAACATTTTTTGAGTAGTACTTGTAGTGATGCTCATCATCATGCATGATACTTATTATTAGTTGATCAATCATATTCTTCCAACGCGTTTGCTTACAAATTATCCATCTATGTTTTGTCAAATCGAAACAAAAACTAAAAGTCAAAGATTTAATTCTATCCATTTAGTTTGCAACTTGTTTGAATATGCCCTTTGTTCTTGTTTTTGTTTATGCTCATGACTCTTCTTCGGCCTAATTTGGGCTCATATTGATTTTGGAGACTCAAACAAAAAGAAGGGAAAAAGAGAAATTTCTACTTTTGCTTGCAGAGAGCGTCCATAATGGATAAGTAAATAGTGGACTAAAACCATATTTGGTCAAAACTCCAATCACAATGGGCCGGAGTAAAGCTAAATTTGGTCAGATTTTCTGGATTTCAGAGTATATTTAGTCTGGAAGATGGAGTAAAACCAAATATAGTGAAGCGGACATTATAAGTGCGTCTGATGACATGCGCAAATACTATTTACATTTGAAGCAGGGCGTAAGTTTAATGTCCGTCCCATGGTTAGGTGTTCACTAAAAATCTGCTCCATACGGGACGTAAATTTAATGTCCGCTCCATAAGCCCATCAAGCGTAACTTAAAGATGCGCCCCATCAGGCGTAACTTAAAAATGCGCCCCATCATCAGGCATAACTTAAAGATGCTCCCCATCATTTACTTGGTTTTTCGCGGACATTAAAACTACGCTTGACTATAATTTGCTCCACCATCATTGTGTTTGAACACCCCAAACCAAATGTTTTTAGTTTTTGATTTTAGTATAGTCGTACCATTGTGGACGCTTGAGGAAGACCGCAGACCTTAAACTTATGTGTGGCCTACCTGAATTTGAAAATTGGTAGTTTATATTGTGTCACATTTTTTATTTCTTTTATTAGAGGAGAGAAATTGTTTTTTTTTTTTTTTTTTTTTTTTTTTTAATCGGCAAATTGTAGTAAAGCAAAGCCATTAGAATTGGAAAATGATTACAAGAAGGAGAGGAGACCCTAAAGAAACTCCGGGATCCAACCCAAAGAAACACTAAAGACCCAAAAATGTACAAGAAGCTAGCAGGGAGCTAAAATAGTATCCCAGTTTACTAAAATTTGATCCGACTTGAAACTCTTCGCAACTTTTTCATTTATACACCAATAGAAAGCTTGCAGTTTCACTTGAATGATGCAATGATCTACCGTGACCACTTTATTATTGAAAGCAACATAGTTACAGGTTTTCCATATAGTCCAAGCTATCGCCGCTGGAATTCTACCCCACAATTGTTTACCGACAGCCGACAAGGATCTTCTTTCCCAGTTCTTGAGGATTGAGTCGATGCAGTTAGGAATTGTCCTGTTAGGTCCCAATTAGGATTAAAGTGTTCCCAAATTTGCTTAGAATAATCACAGTGAAGAATAAGACGTGAGGCGGTTTCGCTGTTCAAACCACAAAAGTAGCATTTATCCTCCATTCCAATCCCATGATATGCTAATCTACTAAGGGTCAGAAGCCTAGAGAAATTGTATTAAGAGAAATTGTGCTAAGAGAAGTAGAATTTATATGATTTCTACCAGAGGTAGAAGAGGAAACGAAAAAAAAAAACACTAAAAAACTACAAAACTAAAAAACAATTTTGTAAAATACAGACTCCCAATTACACAAGTGTGTGAGAAGTTCAGGTGAAACCTTTTGCCAGTAGCCGACGCCCAGGTGAGAACTAATGACTTTCCACTATCACACATATCTAAATCTGTCTTGAAAGTATATTGTGCTAATTTACTCTATACAGTAATTTTGGACAATCTACATGTTGCCATGTACGAATTTTAATTGAATATTTACAAGCTTGACAAGGTATTAAATTTACTTGCGATATCGGAGTATACCCATATTAATTGAGGTATATTAAAACAAAATAGAGTTATTAGGAAGGAAAACCCAAAACCCTTAGCCATATATTTACAAAAATGGTTAAAATGCGCATGTTTAATTAGAACTAATTGACCTGTTTAGCTAATTATTTTAGTTGGATTAATAAGTTGAATTAAAAGTGATGAAATCATATTTTAGATAGACCGAACTTATGGATTTTGTTGGAAGATTTTTGAGAAAAAAATATGTATTGAGAATTTTGTTTGTAACGGAAATGAAACCACACTGGACAAACACTTCTAAAAAGGTGATTGCAAAGTTGTTCAATTGTTTCATTCTCAAAATTACATAAAAAATCAAAAGTGAAAATTCGGCAAGGTCAACAAATCAGGAAGATAACGACCTTGTGGTTAGCCGGTATGTTGATAATAAACAAATATACCGACTAAATGGTTTTGACATACAGAGAAATGTGTTATAAATGCTATATTCGTCACAAGGTATTATTTTCTTAACTCGCTGGCGAAATAGTAGTCGGCATGGTTGTATAATTTCTGAAAATGCCGACCCTGGATAGTCGGCATTTTGCGCCCGTCGAAACCTTCCCGGCTTTTATTTATACCCAACAAAAAACTGAATTTCAAAAGATGTTGTGTACTTTATTCATGCCATAGTGGTTAGTATATTCATTGAAACATAAAATCTAACCACTTTCGTTGGCATCACGGATGCACTTAGCACGTGCATCTAACCTTTGAACACTAGACGATCCTAGTGGACGAGTTATAGTCTCGTGAGGGTTTACATAGAGATCTACCCAGAAAATATACACAAAAACTTTTGAAACTCTTAATCTTCATCGGAAGAATCTCTATCAGGTACATTGAATGACATATGTCCCAGGTTGAACTCTGGAATTTTGGACTTCATGAATTCATAACTTTCAAAAAATATGAATTTTTCACCTTTTTCCTCCAAGTAGTGTCTTTTTGCGACTTCCTCCTACAAAAACAAAACATAAACTTACTTTTTTAGTGTTCAAGTGGAAGATCCAACAACCGACATGGAATAGAAATTGATAAATACTTACAAATTCTTGGATCAACAAGCTTAAATGGCTACGACAAAATATCTTCTCTTGTATGCCTACAAATACACGCAGTCTTGCCTACTTGTTTTTGATTTTCAAGATCCTAAGGTAACCAAATGTATTCCTAATGACAGTATGGTTGATTTCATCACTGGTTTCGAAGAACGAAGATCCAATCTCATCATATCGGTCCAGAATCAAGATTGGTTGAAGGATAGGATTGAAGAAACTATTGCAGATCTTGTACAGATGAAATAACAAGTTGAAAAACTTGAAAAACAACAGATGGTTACTAAAAAATATCTCGAGACATGTTCAAGAGTTTGAACACTAAAGAAACTTCAATGGACAACCGGAGAACCTTTACAGATTAAGTTAGATAATGTTATACTTAATCTGATAATAGATTATCAATTGCTGATTTATTTCAATTCTTGTATAAAGTCTATTTACAACTATCAATAATAAGTTTTTATTTTATAAATCTTGTGTTATTTTGATAGTTGGTGCATCTTGTAATTATTTTATCTATTTGATTTCGGTTTAAGAGATTTTTCGGTTTTCACAAAACCTAATATTTCGATCTCATAATATTGTTATCTCTTATGATTGTGTGATTTTTTGATATAGCAAGTTTCGAATATAACTTATTGGGTTGCTTTATCAAATAATCATTTGTAGATATCGAACTCATGTGTGAAGTCACAATAATATTGTTATTAATTTGTTTCATAAGTTGTGTATTTAGTATGCATATGAGTTTCGATTTTAACTTTTTATACTGTCTCGTAATAGCTAAGACCTTGTCGACCTTTCTCTATTAAAGGTTTCCTTGTTTGTTCTTCTTTTGTCTTGCATGGAATAACAACTCACTAGGGGGAGAGTTTTATACTGTCACGTAATAGCTAAGACCTTGTCGACCTTTCTCTATTAAAGGTTGCCTTGTTTGTTCTTATTTTGTCTTGCAGGGAATAACAACTCACTAGGGGGGAGAGTTTTATATTGAAATGGTGCTTAAATGTCATACCTTTGTGGGGAGAGTAGTTGTGGAAACTGGGGGAAGAATTTTGATGATCTCTTTCCTGATATGAAAACTTGATCAGTTCCGATATTAGTTTGTCATATAGAAAAGAGAGGTAACAATTTATTTTTGTTTTGTTAATCGTTTCCTCTTAATAAAAGCTTATTTAAATTGCCTATTCTCGCTTTTGCTTAACGAAATACGGTATAATTGTTATGTTAAAATTTGTTTTGGTTAAGAAAAACTTACTCAAATATGATTTTTGTTTTTGCTTAACGAAAAGAGGTTCAATTGCTTTAGTTCGATTGATTCCTGATAAGAAAAACTAAGTTAATTCTGATATTGGTTTAGGATTATCAAAACGAGGTATGATTATTTAAGTCTAATCGGTTCCTTGATAAGAAAACTACTTAACCTACTTTTGTCTTGTATAAATGAGGTACAATTTTTTTATGAATAATTGAGCCCTGATAAGTAACTAAGTTAATTTTAATCTTAGTCCGACTTATCAAATTTGCTTCGGGAAATTGTTTTCTTGATAAGATGCTGAAAAGATTACTTAGGTAGTTTTGCTTTTAGTATTGCTTGTCTAAAATGGTATGTTAAACGTTTGTGCTTAACTATTATAGGTTGTATGAGTTCTTATGAAATTGTAAGATCCTTTCGGTTTGCTTACATATTATTTTGTTTTTTTTTTGTCATTTTGTGACAAAAAGGAGGAGGAATATATGGAGTATACGGGTGATTTGTAACCACTGAAAAAAGGATATATATGTTGAATAGCATATGTCTAACAAAAGAGTAAAAAATAGACTAAAGGGGAGAAACATATAATCATGTTGTGTAGTATTACATACTACAACAGGGAATAACAAATAGGTTCAGAATAGCTTTTGTTATTGAAATGCGTCAAAAACAATATTTACTTTTTGAATATGTGCAAGTTATTGTGCTGCTGAAACTTGGAATCAAGCGTATGAAGAATGAGTTAAGAGACTATTGTATAATGTAATATCTTTATCTTTTAATTTGTGGATTCTTCATATGTATTAGAGTTTTGTCACTTAAATTGACAAAGGGGGAAATTGTTAGAGCATTGGTCAGTTGAACCTGCCAAGCATTGGTATGTCAAGGTTGGTTGTCATATTTTAGTATCAAAACCAAAAATCGCTTGATTAGATTACTAGAGTCAACTTTATTAGGTTAGATTAGGAATTCTAAAAATGTTGAGACATACAAGTATTACTCTGAAGACCTGAAGAATACGAAGATGTATCGACATCAAAGAAGACACATAATCCTTCCACTTGAGGTTAGTAATACAAGATTTGACTTGTTTTCATTTATATTATGTTACTTTAAAGTTGTTTAGATTGAAAACATAACATGCGAAGTTATATACATGAAACTCTAGTACTAGAGACTTGATCATATTATTATGATCAAAGTGTCAAGGAAGAATATACTAGTTGTTTTGAAATCTTGGTATATTGAATTACGAAGTATAATGCATATCTTTTGAACTTCGTAACTGCGACCTAAACATAATCTTTGTAACTTTTTTACTAGATTATGTAATGAAATTTGGGTTAATTTCATGCCTATAAAACTATGTTTGATTACATGAGTTTAAGATAGTATTCTTACGAGCTTGTTTCGTAGTTGAAAAAAATCAATAGGATTGGTCGTCTGATTTTTCATTGAAGATCTAAGGCAGGACCAATCCCTACTTATATTGGGATTCAATTTAGTACCAATCATTACCTATGCTGGGAATTAAGGAAGTACCGGTCCTTACCTATGTTAGGAATCAAGGTAGTATCGAGGTAGAAACGATCCCTATGGTAGAACCGATCCCCATAGGAAAAACCGATTGCTATTATCACGTACACTTTAGAGTTTGTGTGGTTTTGGAAATTGGTTATGCAAAATAAAAAAGTTCAATATGCCAAACATAGTGAGTAATTCGAACATGATCACAAATCTTATATTTTATTGTTCAAAGGTATTCCTTCATACTCAAGGTGATATCACAAGCCGAAATGTTTGCAAATCTTTTTGTTAAGATTTCCGAATATATATGTTTTGTTTTTTCAGCAAGCAAAATATATTTCTCGAAGATATATTAGTAGAGAGATAACTAATATTGAATTTTCCAAGAGAGATTTTGGTATTACAGTTGGATATTGGTTGCAATTAGACAAAACCAAATTTAGGTGCTTATTGCATATCTTGAGAATATTTGCGGTTATGGAAATTACTTGGTGTCCAAACTACCTTAGTCTATAAATAGTGAATGTTAGAGCACTGCTTGGTCGAACTCGCATGCATTGCTATCTCAAGCATGTTTGTCAATGTTAGTGATCAAAACTATAAGTCTTCATTTCTAATCTACTTATAGATGTCTCGGACTAGGACATAGATTATGTAGTTGGGCCTTAGACTTCACGGCGTTTATTATTTGAAGAAGAAGAACTACTAAGGAGAGATTGTGGAACTTCGTCAACAAAAGGTATATGAAGACTAAAACTCATCTATCACTTGGAAAATCTATATCTACTTTATCTCCTATATTGAGACATAAGTCGTGTTATGATATAGTTTTCTACTATACATATTTGAGATTTCGAGTTGAGTTTAACTAGCTTACATATTTCTCAAAATATGTGTTGGCAAGCTTTCGCTTCGACCAAGTTCATCTTATATTCTTGACGCAAGTCAAAATATGATCATGCGAAAATTTTCGAGTAACATCTTACATGGTTTGTGTGATACAATCATTTGGTGTAGACTTGGAATGTTTCGTTATGATTATTTCAATAATTTGAAATTTTCTTTGATGCTAAAAGTGTGTGAAAATGGTTATTGCAATCCTCTAAGAAAGTTTCAATGATTGAAATAAGAGTTTATAACACTTAACCATTATCGGATATGACATGTTGTGTACTCTTGCACATATGTAATCCATGTCCGGGAACCATAGTATGTGTACGCGTACGCGTTGGCTTGAGAAATCCGGGAACCTAAGTATGCGCACCCGTTCGCGTACTGGCGTATGGTTCATGTTCAAATATTTTTGTTGGGATTGGAAGTACGCGTACCCGTTTGCATACTAGCGAAACCCAATTGTGGCTATAATGTTCATGAATTGATTCGAGTGAACCAAACCGATTTTTCTTCAATTGTGTTCTTTTATACGTCTATGAGAATATAAAAATTGAACAACTCTTTAACTAATTTCATTTGAGTCATTTGAACCAGTTATGGTTAAGATGAACAAGGTTAATATGAAAGTGATCATATGGCTAACCTCGGTTAACTATTAATGAGCCAACATGGTGTACACGTTTAGGTACGGTTACATAAACCTAAATGAGGGTACATTTCATTTGTAGGTAACAAGCTAAGTTCAATCTAACGGTTGAAAGATATTAGCTTGGTTGAATCAGTTTTTTCATCTAACGGTGAATATTGAATGATTTGTTACCAAGGTAACTTAGATTGCAACCCCTGATTTGAAAACTATATAAAGGAGAACTCTAGCAACTGGGAAACCTAATCCCCACACTTATGTGTATTACTAGTTGCATAGATAGAGTCGATTCTACTTTAACCTTAGGTTTCTTATGAGACCCCGTAGGTTAACGACTTAAAGACTTCATTTGTATTATGAAGCCAGACCCAACTATTTTCTCTTTAGCTGCCTGATATGATCTTGTTGTTTCTATCGTGTGTTGAGTGCAATCGTAAGATTGGATTGATATTTATATCTCCGATAGGCAAGATAGAAAAGTAATCACAAACACCTTCGTCTCATCGTTTGTGATTCCACAATATCTTGTTTCGTTAGTCGCTTAAGATTATTGTGAGGTGATTGATAATACTAGTATGTTCTTCGGGAATATAAGATCGGTTTATCAATTAGTTCATGTTCACCATGATTTATCAAAAGACAGAATAAAGCTCATAGGTATTTTTGTGGGAGACATATTTACCTATTCCAATAGACTTTTTTTGTGATACAGATTTGTTTATCAAGTCTTCGACTTTGGGTCGTAGCAGCTCTTGGTTGTGGGTGAGATCAGCTAAGGGAATCAAGTGCGTAGTATCCTGCTGGGATTAGAGACGTAAGGAACGCAACTGTACCTTGAATCAGTGTGAGATTGATTAGGGTTCAACTACAGTCCAGTCCGAAGTTCATTGTAGGATAATGTCTATAACGGCTTAATACAGTGTGGTGTTCAAAGCTAGACTGGTCCCGGGGTTTTTCTGCATTTGCGGTTTTCCTCGTTAACAAAATTTTGGTGTCTGTGTTATTTCTTTTCCGCATTATATTTTGTTATATAATTGAAATATCACAGGTTTTGCGTTGTATCGATCAATAAAGAAATCTAACCTTTGGTTGTTGATTGAGATTGTTTGATCCTTGAACATTGGTCTTTGGTACCGTTCAAGTTACTTCTCTTATATTCAATCGGGCTCGCAAATTCCTATTTGCTGATTGCAGATTGAATTGAGAGATAGAGATATAAACTCTTGTATATACTTTTATCTATATTGAGTCTGACTATCTAGTTGATTCTCTAGAAAGTATATTGGAGCAAGTCCTCTCAGATTACCAAATGAATTGTTGGGTGTGGTTGTTAGACCCCCGCTTTTTCAGTGAAATTTGTTTTTCTTACAAACTTATTCCGAGGCAAGTATTTCATTTTATAGTCACTGTTGTATCCAACTAATAGTATTATTCGTAATACTAACTTGGACAAGAGAGTAACCTAATTATGGAAATATTTTACATCCGCTAGTTTAAAGACTTCTTTGGGATAAAAAAAAAACGTCTACTAGAAGTGTTGGTGGGAAACTAGAATTTGTATTGTTATTTTAGTTTTCGATTATTGATTTGATTGACTAATAGTTGTTAACTCTTGATTCCATATAGTTTGATTATTCTTGAGAGCCTTCTCTTCTGACATAAGGTCACCCAAACTAGATCAAGGGATTAACGGTAGTTCGGATATATTTTTAGATCTGACATTGACTTGTGATCATCCAATGTTAACAAATTATGTTCTGTGTGTGATCAATCATAAGTTGGAATCAAGTTTGATTGTGCTAGTAGAGAAGACGGCGTTGAAGATTTGAAGACAATAAGATTTCTTATTGGTTTTGTATCTTTATGATTTTCTTCATGCATAAACTTGATCGGCTGGGATCCGAATAAATCTGGTTTATTTTTGATAGACTTGTTATTGCTAGCCGTATTAGATCGGCTCATTTGGTTGAATTTTTCAGTATCTGAATCTGATAGTTTGTATACTTAGGTCTGATTAACTTGTTAATCTAGATATTGGCAGATCTTACCTAACAAAGGAGTTTATTTGATTAAATGGAAGAGACTCTGTGAATTCAACTATAATATCTCTAATTAAATTCTTGAGATAGGAAGAGTGGTTACCAAACATATTAGTCCTTTACTGTTTGGAAGACGATCAAAATGAGTTGAGTGCTTAAAGTCTTCACAGCGGCTGAAGCAACTTAAGATAGTGGACGCTATATTAAGATTCACGTGCGTTGTCCAGATTGGTTGTAGAAGCGGGTATACCGAGGAAACTAGGTAACTATAGATAGTTTACTTAGTCTCAACTAAACGAAGTTGGTAGTAGTCTTTGTATAGCGGCTTAATTCTGAGAGTATTCAAAATTGGACTATGTCCTGAGGTTTTTATGCATTTGCACTTTCCTCGTTAACAAAATCTTGTTGTGTCTTTACTTTCACTTTCACTTTCCATAATTATAATTATTGTTTTTAGTTATATTTAAAAGTTAATACATTGTACGTTAATCCAACACTTAGGTTGATCCCTATAGTTGTGTCCGGTTTCGAACTAAAACTATATACCAAGTGTATACCTTGTGGTTTGCAATCTTCTTGACAGTCTCTGCTTATATTAGATCACGTAAGGTATCGGACTTATAGGTTGATAACGAAAATATTGTGGTGTATTTGGTACCCTCGTCATTTCAACTAGAAAGATCGACTTGAGTGTCCAATCATTTAGTTTATTGTGGTAGAGTTTAATGTTGAATCTCCTGTCAACACTAATGATCTTATGCATAAAAACATAATTGACGTGTCTGATTCTCTGCCTGGGTCACATTGTGATGTCTCTTTGGATTTGTCTATGCATGAGAATAAAACTTTGGATGAGCATGATACTTATTTGGGTCTTGATGGATTGTTCTATGAATGTGAGCATGCTGCGATCTTGGAAAATGATTTAGAGTTATAGATGTGCCTAATAATGATGTTCCTACCTCCACCATGTCATGTCAAACTTAATCTTGCACCTAACCTAGATTTGGTTTGTAAAGTTATTGTTAAACCTACTTTTCTAAGAGTAGCTAATCTAGGATTGGAACTGTGTGCCTCTCAAGTCCTCTTGGACTATTTTGCAGTTAAATATAATACCTTTGATGAGCCACAATTAGAGTTCACTCATGTCTCTCCATCCATCCCTGACAAAATCCACTTTGAACTAGATCTTGTGCATGATGAACCCCTGAAATTGTTAGATTTTGTGCTCAAAAACACATCTATTGACAAGTTCGGGTTTGGGGTAATGTTTTCACACTTGCAACTTATTGCATTGTTGTGTTATAATTGTGTAAGGTTGTTGTTGTTTTCACACTCCGTCTTTTGGGTTGATCCTCAACTTTTTAGATTGTTGGTGTATGGTGAATTTTTATTGTATATAATCCAGTAATTAATTTTTGAATCTTCTTCATATATATGTGTGCTAACCAAACTTTTTTTCTTGCGCTCATATTGTTTGCTCTTAAAGCATTCATTCAATTATGGTTAGCACCACCCTTTCTGCATCGGGTAATCTATTTCCTTTAAATCTTCTCTACCTTGTTCTCTTGATATGTGTTCTTATCATCTTTTGAAACATTGAGGACAATGTTAGATTTAGGTTTGGGGGTGTGTTTTTCATATAGAGTTTTTAGTCTTTTATTAAAAAAATCAAACTAGTCTTTTATTAAAAAAAAAAAAAATCAAAATCAAAATCAAAATTTTTCTGATGACCAGCTGTGTAGCGGGTCTTTTGTAGGATTTTTTTTTTTTTTGTAGTCTTTTGCATTTTTTTTATGACCAGCTATGTAGCGGGTCTTTTGTAGGATCCTTTGTAGTCTTTTGCATTTTTTTCTTCTTTTCTATGACCAAATGTGTAGCGGGTCTTTTGTAGGATTTTTTTGTAGTGTTTTGCATATAGATTTTTTAGTCTTTTATTAAAAAATAAATAAATCAAAAATCAAATTTTTTGTATGATGACCAAATTTGTAGCGGGTCTTGTGTTTGGTATCGATGATCACCGTGTAGCGGGTCACTAAAAAATATGATGATCAAATCGTAAATGGGTCTTAAAAAAAATGGTTACAAATTATCAAGGTTCTACGAAATCCGAAGTTCATCATCTACAGTTGAAGACCGAAGACAAAGACATTTCTATGGATGCTCTGATATTGGAGAAGGGTTTGTGGGTACTTCTTTGGTAGGCCCTCACGAGACTACAACTCGTCCACTAGGGACACCTAGGGGTTTAAAGGCTTGATGCATACGCTAAATGCATTCGAGAGACCAGCGACAGTGGTATAGTTAGGATTTACGGATTTACATTTCACTTGAGGACAAGTAAAATTCAGGTTTGGGGTATTTGATGAGTGCCAAATATTGCATATTCATACACCTTTTCATTGGCACTTAACTCATCTTTCGCGCTTCAAAGTCATATATTATCCCAAATTCTGCATTTTTACCATCTTCAAGAATAAATATTTGTATTAATTAATTTTGTGTTTTTAAGTACTAAATAAAGCTTGGAAGAATTGAGAAGACAAAAGAGAAGAAAGTTGAAAGTGTTGCAACCCGTTCGCGCATTAGTGGCAACCTGTTTACAATACATGGGATTAAACTACCCATATTCCAAAACCCATGATCCAAAACCCAAGACCCAAATCCATTTCCACCTCACCACCATTGGATTCCAAAACATCCACCTCACCACCATTGGATTCCAAAACATCCAC
Organism: Papaver bracteatum; assembly: GCA_023529315.1. Taxonomy (NCBI): domain Eukaryota; kingdom Viridiplantae; phylum Streptophyta; class Magnoliopsida; order Ranunculales; family Papaveraceae; genus Papaver; species Papaver bracteatum. The sequence continues at coordinate 88,442 of JAJJWX010002350.1, read as the reverse complement.
CTCACCCCATTGATTCCAAAACATCCACCTCACCCCATTGGATTCCAAAACATCCACCTCACCACCATTGGATTCCAAAACATCCACCTCACCCCATTGTATTCCAAAACATCCATCAAGTGAGAAAACATGTTTTGTTGAGTAAATAATTGCCAAAATTCGAATCCAAGTGAGAGAGAATTTTTGTGTATAAATAGAGAGGGTTGTTGTGTTGAAAAATCATCCAAGAATAGCTTGTTCATGTTAGTTTATCAAATTTAAGTTTTGTTGTAATGTTCTTCATGTTCTAGTTTCATTTACTAGGGTTTAGATGAAGCCCTAATCTCATTGGTATGTATTCATATCTTGTATCTTGTTCTTGAAAGTTTAGAATTGTTTAAAGATATAATTTAATCCAAGTTTGTCAACATCTTGCTCTCACAATGTATGCCATGTATCCATTGTAGTTAGAATATCTCTATGTTGATTATGCTACAACTCATGCTTAACCAAATATTTATCTTTAGATTAGTTGTGCTTAATTAGACAATTAATGCTTTGGAGAAATACTTTAGTTGTGATTAAATTATCCATTGGAGAAACACCTTAGTTATACGGTAGACTTGAATCTACTATAAGGACAAGAATAATATTACAAGTTGAATGCATATCATAGGTTATTGGTGGATTTGAATACCCTAGTATCCATATTATCATTGTTTACATATCTTCCTATTTGCATCTTTTACTTTTATTATTTCAGTCACTTGAAAATCATATCGTCGTATCGACAAAAACAAACCCCTTTTGGTTACTCTCTGAATCAGGATTTAGAATCAACTTCTACACTCTCCAAGTCTCTGTGGTTCGACCTGTGCTTGCCCTGTGTTGCTTGTCGACACTGTGCACTTGCAGTTTATACATAGAAGTAGGTATCTTTCCGAGCCTACCAACACTACACAGGAGACAGTCTCCCACGCAGTAAAGAAAAATGGAATTTTGGACAAGACGGGGACTGTCCCCCGTCCAAAAAAGGGAAAAAATCATCCAAACGGGGGACAGTTCCTCGTTTGGAACTAAAAAACTGCTGAAACGGGGGACGGTCCCCCATTTGGTGCAAATGTTTTTGCCCAGATGAACAAGTGTATGAACGGGTTTGCGGGAAAAGTAGGGTAAAGATTACCCATAACAGTCTCTAATCTGCTCAAATTGGTAGTGCACTCCTTCATTTGAATGAGTGACACTACCCATAGCCCTTGCTCTCAGAAGTTAACTTATGCGTCATCAGGGGAGCCACAACACAACAAAATCATAACTCTCGGGTATGCATTTACGTTGACCAAGTCTACCAAATATACTTTACCTTGAAATATCCATTTGGGGACATCAAATAAAAACTATTGTATACCTTGAAGATGAAAGGGTGTCTATGATAGAGAGTGGATTGAAATAGTCAAAAATTATGTACTTCAGTGGCACATGACCAAAGCTTATACGGTTGCTAGTTGCTACAGGGAATTACCAAACTCAACGAGTTCAGCCGATCAAAAAAAAAAACACACCGGTAGATCCAATAGTAAGGACTAATGTTGTGAATTCGTGAATTGCAGAGTGACTGGTTTTTCAATTTTGAGAATTGGAACGTATGTTAAATCATGATTCAGATACTTATGGTTGATGGTGAATCTTTGATATTTATGATTTTTATTATTTTAAAATAGATCATTAAGCATTTATAAATATTAATAATATTCAGTTACTAAGGCTACGTCCTATGGGTGCTAATCTAGCAGCTAGATTAGCAATCCACGTCAGCTAGGGCAACCTCTTAAGTCCTATGAGAGTGCTAATCTAGCAGTCCAAGTCATATGGGACCACTGTCCATCGATGTTTGGTCAGCGCTTTAAATCTCAGCCGTTAGATCAGAAAATTAATCTCCCAGCGCTGAATTGTTCATAGTAAAGGTCACTTTTTGAGTGTTGAACCATTCAGCGCTTCAATCTCGTTGCTAGTTCAACTGCGAGCAAATGCTAGGAGAGAGAACTAGTGTTAACAAATAGGCCACACTTTTTTTTTAAACTGCAACACTTTCTAGTAGCTCAATCTTGCCCATAGGACTTAGCCTAAATAACAGCTACTTCAGAGAATAGTGGTTAAGAGGTTACTTCTGGTTGTGGGAGAAGTCAAGTTCTGACTTGGTCAAATTTGTTGACTTTGCTGAGTCTTGGGCAGAACGAGTCTTGAGTACGATCCGACTCAATTGCAAACTCTTTTAATTTTCGCCAGTTTATTGGTTGTTTATGAGTCTGACTTGGTCAAGTTTGTTTTCTTCGCTGAGTCTTGGGAAGAATGAGTCTTCAGTATGATCTAACTGGATTTCAAATATTGTGACATGAGTAGTACGAGTATACTTGTGATTCATACGAGTCTAAAAACATTGGTGGAAATTATTATATTTTATATGAATTTAGTATAATTTTCATGGGATATTATATCTTATATGGATTAAATATAATTTTCGTGGAATTTTGCAACCTCGAACTGCCTTGAAAGTGCAGGAAAAATACGTGCTAACTCGAAAAGATAAAAATAATGGATGCACTTTCTAATTACTAATTGCACCTAGATGCAATCCCCAAATAAATCCCTAAAAACATCAGTCAATTTCATAAGCAGGATCAAGCTGAGAAGTCAGAGACTCAGAACTAAAGTAAAAAAGAATTACTTTATAAAAAGTAGACTTTTTTTACTTCATCATTCTCAGGGAATATGCGACCACATTACACCAACAAGTCGAGAGAACGTGCATTGCACGTCAGTAAACAATAACCTTTTCTATACGCATTTTATATTTTCGTATTCCAGAATCCAGACCCTTTCACCAAAGTAAAATTTAGAAGAAAAAAATAATATTTAGACGTTAATATATCATTCAACAACATCACGGATTGAAGATAAAGTGCGTCATTATAAATGGGAAGTAAAATATCAATCCCAATCACCTAAATTTTGTATACATAATTGAAAAAATCTTGTTTTACTACAATATATATCAGCAAATCATGCATCTCCCATTGATTACAATTTATGAGAAAATAAGTAAGTGTGAATACGTTCTATAATAAAGTTAGCATGAATTAGCAAAACTATTATCGAAGTACATGAAGGTAGGCATGAAAACAAAGATAACTTTCAGAGGAATTTCATCAAACAACTTTGTGACACTCTCATCAAACAACTCTGTCGACATAAGAAAACATGTCGTCATTGAAAGAACAAAACGCAGTGATAGATGAAAGAAAATAAGCAATTTAACTTTTCAATATCGAACACTAACCTGATTATAATTAATGGTGACGAATTAGCGAAGTGAAATTGAAACTGCATGTGGGTAGCTATGAAAATCATCCATTGATTTGGGGTGATTTGGGGAGAATATGAAATCAATCGAAAACTTGATTTTGGGGAGAAGTGAAATCAAATAAAATTCTAATTGAATAAATCATTGAATACTGTCGAGAAAGGTAGATGAGTCAAAGATCGATGAAGAAAATACGTTATGTGAAAGGGAAACAGGTACTTCGGTAATTTTAGAGATTAGTCGTATCGGACGGCTGTAGTCGAGATGAACATAATCCAATGGAGGATAGTTATAAACGGGTTGAATGAAAAATACGTTTAGCGTACGTACGAAAAGTACGGCGGTACACCAAAAATGGTTAGCGCTTTTGAGTTTTTGTTGTTTGCATTAAAAGGGGGAGAGATGTTGCGCATCTGGATGTTTATTTACTATGTCAACATAACTTCATTTTGCCACGAAATTTGAAACCCTTCAATGAAATACAGCCAGACTTAGAGGACGACACTGCAAATATCAGATGATCCGTATTTACGGAAAGCGGTCCGTTTGTACTGGCAGTCTTAATCCCCATTGTGATTAAGCATTTGCAAGTAAATGTATTGTTTCATTTCCTTAAACTCGGTGAACTCAACCATGACTATGACTAATATCCTTTCAAAAAAAACAAAAACTATATCAGTAAAATATGAGAAGAACCATAAGGGAATTATCCCACGTCGACTAAGCACTCTTACGGTATCCATTCTTTTTGTAACCCCAATTGTCATAAGAAAATTCATATCAGTACATTTTTATAACACCAATTGGGAAATATAACTAATATCTTAGGTTGATGAAAGCGATTAAGAATAATGGTGGTACGACTTATTAGCACAATGACCAGATATCACCAGAAGATTGCCGTTGAAAACAAATAGTAAAATCTAAGCCAGGAACCACCTAGGCACGTTCTTCCACCACACTGCCGATTCATTGGCCGCCGAGATAGTGTCGAATTAACAACAGATACTATGACTATTAGAACCAGACACCATTTACATGCATGCTGGCTACTCACATCGTCGAGGGTGTAGGCCCAAGTACGAGGTCCCCCCCCCCACTTGGGGAATTCCAGATAGAAACATGTCTGATCAGAGAAGAAACGCGATATCATAATATTTATACGCAATACTTGATTGGATGTTGAGGATACGAGTAGGATTGCTTCTATATGTTCCCATCAATATACTCATTGCCGGTAATGTAATATACGGTTGGACCCATGTCATTGTTACTACTATATTACGGTTTTGTATTTACACGACAAAGCAATCTCTACATCAAAACAGTATCTTTGTCCCTGACATAGCCATCGACAATCAATGGCCAGTTTTACTTAAAGAATACAGACACAGTGAAGTGAAAATTACCCAGTAAGTTTGCCTGGTAAATAGTTTGCACTTGATCCGAACGGAAAGTGACGCTTGGTGATAACTTACGTTTGATCCTCACCAAACAGTCTACTATTTTGCATTGGGTGAATGTATAAAGCCAACACTACGTGCATATGAAATTTGCATTCTACCACCATTTTGCCATTTTTTAAACCCAATATTATGATGCCCTTAACTTAAGGGATTAGGTTCTTAGAATTTCCATCATTTAGCTGTTGGATTAATCATTATCCGTCGTGCTCTATCAAATTTGTTCCAATAATATGTTCTCGTGACAACAAATTTTAGGTCGAAATTTGGTAGCAATATTAAGTAACTTGGTGACGGTTTTTTTCTTTTTTTCCGTTGCCCTTTGCGATAAGCTAAAGGAATTTTTGACAAAAATACTAATCAATCTTAAACTAAGAAGAGTAATTTTGTCAACCACCGTGGTCCTTAAAATCTAACCAATAACGTTATTCAATCTTAAAATATTTTTAATTGTTTTAATCTTAAAAGAATCTTAAGCCATTGAAAAATACTATTCAATCTTAAAATATTTTTAATTGTTTTAATCTTAAAAGAATCTTAAGCCATTGAAAAATACTGTTTAATCTTAAACTAAGAGGAGTGATTCTTTCTTCTAACTATCGTGGTCCTTAAATTTAACCAAGTCGTACAACGTTGTACGATACTAATCAAACTCGAAAAACTAAAGAAATTCCTCATTGAGTAAGTTACCCGAGAAGAAACACCATTTGAGTAAAAAAATGGATGGTTATAACTTACAAGAATGTGTCATACTTCTTGATTTCAGACTAACAACGGGATATACTACCATAAAATAAGAAAAGATCCAATGATTCTCGAACAGACATTCTCCGAGCGAAAGTAGAGCATATCTTACTAATATAAAGAAAATAGGTAATTGTTTGGTGAAGCCTTATTTTGGTGAAGTCTTTTCACATGACAACAATACCCCCATTAAATAAGCTTTTAATCAATGTTTGTATATTCACAGAAATGACATTGTTTTAAAAATAGATCAAAAAAATTAAAACTTAGATATATCTTTAAAAATACATATCGGATTTTTGTAAAATTAGTATATTTGGATAGTTCTTTGAATTATCTACATAATGAGTACAAACAAGAATATTAAAAAAAAATTAAGATTTTTTTTGTTTCATTATTATTAAATTTGGTGTTATTAAAAGAATCAAATTCAAGCATGTGCATCGCACATGTGTATTACTAGTTGAGATAATGTTTTTTCTGTTGTCACGAAAAAGGCGCAACGAGAAGAGGGTGGGGGATGAGTTCTTTTTCCAAATAAAAAAACCGTTAGAAGAATAGAAATTTGAGTAGATTTTAAAAACTGGCACCACCTAGGCTCATCACTTGGGCTACCACAAAAGAATGGCAACGCAAAAAGATATACAAAGGAACTACAAGGAGCTAAGATAAATAGAGAACATCCCCAAATAGAAAGAAACTAAGTTGAACTAAATCGGATCACTACATTCCAGTTAAATAACAGCAAGCTTAGAGGAATGTTTTCATAATAATTTGATCCAAATGACCATGATAAAGAAGGTATTTGACCTCATCAATGAGCATTTTTTTTCCAAAGGAGAATGTTATACTATCAAAGAAAAGAAAAGGCCACGCCAATGAGCATTATTTTGTTTGGCAATTAGAAATAGAAATTTATCTCAAAAACCATAAATAAATTCGTTTTTTTTCTTTCAAAAACTTGAAATTTGGTTTCCAAATAAATTTTTGACTTTTGAGTGAGTTAAAAAAGTAATTTTCCTTTACATGTATTCCTTAAAAAAAAGATAATGGAATGGAAGGTGTATTTTCCAAACGATCATACTTGAGGTGGCTAGAGCCTAGAGCACAGCTCAGTTCAGTCCCTGCTGTGAAAAAACAAATTATTTAGAAATGGGAACGAAAAAATCAAATTTAACTTTTAAGTAAAATGTATGCAAATAATGAAAATGTCTCTTTTGAAGAAACGGGTAGGTAGGTTGATACAATATAATTGTCTTACCATTTCAAAAATGTTTCGTTCAATCAAAACGAGGCTGACTTTATTAATAAAAATAAATAAATAATTCAAAGCAAACCTCAACATTACATCACCTTTCTCACTGTTTTTCCATTTATTTTTTGATTATGAAAAGAGAAAGTAATTTTACCATGAAAATATACAGTGAAATAAAATAAATTTAAGTGTGTAATTAACAGTAAATAAAAAGAAAAAGAGAGGGAGGGAGGAAAATCAAAGACGAGTTGTTATTTTTCTTGTTTTGTTTCTCTGTAAGAATAAACCTTGATCAAGTTACAAACAGTGAACCCCAAAATTCCATCACAAATGTTATTAAAACCTCTACAGGAGCTCAAATTTCCAAGCTTCTTCTTCCAAAATGTTGTTTCTATGGTATTGATCATAATGACTGAAACTTAGATCATGCTGCGTATTATTATTATTATTATTATTGACGGATAGTTTTCTGCTTGATCCATCCAGCAATAAATCATCACAAAGATATTCCCAGCAGTTAAAATCGTCCCAAATTCCACCACCACTCACCATGTTCGTATATTCAGGCCAATCCAAATTTGGAAATCCTAGTTCTTCGTTAATCCCAGATGAAGACGAAGATGATGACGACGATGCTGATGAAGAAGTAACAGAGGATGAAGAATTATTATTCTTCTGGTTACAGTTCACTAGAATTTCATGAGGTTGAATCAACGGAACTTCATCGGTACAAAAACCGTCGCTGTTTCCTGTCGCGTTCGTTTCTAATTCGACACCTTTGGTTTGATCATCATCAGTCATGGATGAGTGCTGAGAATTTTCAGTTCCAGATTCAGTAATATCAATAACTGGAGAATATTGCTGGTTTGGAAGATGATGATTATCAACATTTGTGGTGGAGGTGGCGGCAGGAACCAATGGTTGATGAGTAAGAGGATCAATTCCCATTTTTTTTAGTTTTTTCTTGATGTGGGTATTCCAGTGGTTCTTGATTTCATTATCAGTTCGGCCAGGGAGGTGGGATGCAATCTTTGACCATCTGTTATTATCAATAGATAATTGATTAATTAAAAGTTAACAAACCATATATAAAAATCAAGAAAATCAATAGAAATTAATACTTAATTAGTGAAGAACACATAATTGGCTTCTAAGATGTGCAATTATTTGGTAAGAACTTCATTTTCAGAGGTTGACGGGAAGGATATTAAGTATGAATAATTTTCCTACCAACTCTCGCCAACCGGCATTCTAAGGACTATACGACCAAGTGTACGTATATGGCGAATAGAAACATGCCTCTTGGTAAAATACAGTATTGCAAGTATAATATGTGTAGAATATGTTTGTGGGTAGGATACCTATTGCCAAGACGGGCATGGAGATCAATAACCATTTGTTCTTCAGATTCTGATAATAAACCCCTCTTCAGATCAGGCCTCAGGTAATTTGTCCATCTTAATCTGCAACTTTTGCCGCATCTTAATAATCCTGTGGGAATAAAACACGTAAAATCTATCAGTCAATTGCAACAACAAAAAAAAAGTAAAGGAAGGGAAGAAAATAAAGTAAAAAAAAAAACAATATTCTCAAAAACTTTTAATTAATAAAAAGTTGATATTTTTTTCATTTTTTTTTTCAATCTTTATTAATTTTCGAAGTCTTTTTGACGAATATACTGAGGTTATGATTCAAAACCCAGAAAGAAAGATGGAAAGAAAAAAGTTTTGAATGTTGAGTAGAGATAATGGACCTGCAAGTTTAGGAACAGCTCTCCAACAGCATTGGCCATTAGTTAGAATGAAGTTGATAAGCTTCTTATCTTCTTCAGCTGTCCATGGCCCTTTCTTCAACCCTACTTTCTCACAACAAGGTTGCCTTCCCATATCCTTAAACTTTGCTTAATCTTCTTTCTCTATATCTCTATATATGAATGAATGATGACTCTGGGTTGATTTATATTGGTGGTTGCCAAGAAGTATTCAAAAGGAAGAAACAAACAAATGTGTATGGTGATGTATGTGTAGAGACCAAATGAAAGATCCAGAGAGAAAGAGAGATTAGAGCAGCTAGAGAGGAAAAAAATATGAGAATTGGAGAATGAATAAACAACAACACCTAAGCTTTTATAATAGTCTTCTTCTCAGCCTCCCTTCCCCACAAGAGAACAAGGACTTGGTTATTTTGGCTTAATGCTCTTCCTGCTTTCCTCACAACATCTCTCTTTATGGGCATTCCAGAAATCCAAAGATGGAAACTATACACACGTGTGAAGAGACATGAAATCTATGTGGCACGTGGGGTGTCATCTTCAGATAACGCCACCTCATCCACTTTGGTTGCCTTTGCTTCCATTTCAAGCGTATGAGAAAGATACTCTCACTCTACTCTACGTGCTTTTCAGTGGACACAAAAATAACACTTACAGAAGAAAAATAAAAATAAATGAAATTCATTACGATGGTATTAATTAGGAGAAAAATAAGAAAATACATAGAGGTATAATAATAACAGTATGAGCACGGGATCAAGGTGGCATCATGTTATTGGGTCCAAAAAGATTGTGGTCTGCTTTTGATGATGATGATGATTTTAATTACTTAAGTATATTTGATCAGTGTATTAATTTGTTTGAGCGAATTAATTGGGTATATATGTTCAGTGTATTAAGATAAGGTCATTAGGATTTTCCCATTAGATAGAGTCATTAGGATTTTCCGGGATCTTTATTCATTTAAGTTTTTTCTGAAAGATAGATTTTTTTTTTTGAGACAATGTATCTAAGATAGATGCATATGGAAAGACCACTAAATTTGATTTTATTAGATTCTATGTTCCAATAAATTTCAAAGGAATCTCTGTCATTATATAAGTAAATAGGTTTCTATTTTTTGTGTACCAAAATGATGGTTTTGAATTTTCAATACGTATTTTATAGATGAATATTACACTTGAACTTTTTGAGTAAGAAGGTATCAGTAAATAAAGAAAATTCTAACTAAGCATTATTCTTTGAATTGAAAATTCTTTGTATTTAGGAATCTAGAGCAATAAATTACGTAGTATTTCGGATTTTATGTGCGCCATAATTAATGGTTTGATCTTATCAGCGAGACAAAGAGAAAATGGGGATAGAGACCCGTTAGATTGGAGTGTTTTGCAAAATAAAAGAATCCCTTTCGTATACAAATTTACGTCTGATAATTTACTTCTAAGTATAAGTGTCGTATCTACACAATTATGTCTCGAAAACGGTCGGTCTTATATGGTTAAAACTACATTATCTTCCTGACACTATAAAGGTCGTACTATACAGTTTCTCTTTGTATTCCAAAATACTACTGTACTTAACAGTTGTTGAAGTCACCTAAAGGTGATTCGACGTGGGTTTGCCCGAACGGTATGTCCCAATGAATGAACTAAGAGTCTAAGGCCGAACTGAAAAATGAACTAAGAGTCGACCTAAGATGTGTGTGTCTACTTTCATAACAACAATTCTGCCTTTCTACTTCTAGTACTAGAATATAGTTTAGAATCTTAGGATTATCCTAAAGTAAGTAATTTTATAATGGGTTGGCGTGCAGGTAACTCGCGATACGCACTTTTAGGGTTCAGGATTCCTTTTGGAGAACAGATCAGGGAGACTTTTTGACATTTCTACAGCTAGCTTGATCATCTGGTGGCATAGTGCGTTGATTCTTAAGCCGTGTACCGCTGAGAACAAAAGGCTGATCTCTCTTCATCCACTAAATTTTCGTACGCGCATGGTCAAAGACTGAACGGATTTTGCGAGAATTGTTTCTTATATGACTTTACTGTTTCTGATGATGAGAGTAACAGAGCCGTAGTCGAAAACTCAACTGGTTGAAATAATGCAATGTTAATCCCATGGTGCCATAGTCAAACTTCAAAAGTTTCATTTTTCTTAAATATGTGTTGACTCTAATGTTAGTCTGTTAGATAGATTCATAAGTCGTATTCGAGCAGGATCCTCATGTAGCCGCTGTTTACATCATCGCGTGCCGGAACTATCGTGTGACGTGTTGTACGTACTGTGTTCCAGATAAGTAAACGTCCCTCAATGAATTCTTTGATCTTCCCCAGCGTCATTGGAAATGATACAAGTAAGTACTGCTGCGGGTGCTGCCATTTTCATGAGAAGAAAAGTCGAGCGCATGACATATATAGAAATGCTTATAATACATTTAGCCAACACGTTTACAGCTAGCTAGCAATGAAATTATTTTGATCAAAAACAAGTTGAATTACTAAGCCATTGACATTTCAAACGAAAGAGAACCCGAATGAGAAGAACAAGGACGAAAACACAATAAGAGATCAAACTCGACTGAAAACAAACAAATATTCCCAAGCTGCTGACAAGAATGACGACAACATTATCTTGACTGCTTCATCAATTATAGCAGATCCAAGATTAGCTTGTTATACAATCTTCATTTTAGTTGAGATTAAGGCCAAAACCACACGAGTTGCACTACATTTCCTATTTTAATTAGCAATAATACATACACTAATCTAAGCAACTCAGGTTTGACTGACAGAAGTATGTTATTGGTCAAAGAGAATTTTTTTTAAATTAATATATGATCCTGCATGGAAATTCCCTACTAAAATTTAAACAGATAAACATCACAATACATATGTACTTCCTTGTTGCTATCTACTCTAGTAGGATTATATTAACTAATTATAGTAAGTCAGAATTCTACAGGAAAACAGAACTCAGTCCCGTAAGTTAGCTAGGATTTTATCTTTGTTTGCATGCATGCAAGCTGATGATCGACTTGGCGAAAGCAGAACAAAACAAAAGTATAGCGAGGTGGTATTTACTGACTTAGTAAAGATGCGTAGTGATTTGGTATTATTCACTGACTTTGTAAAACCATGAGGTCCTGTTATACCTTTACTGACTGGGTAAAAGCAAAAGCACAAATCGCGGGCAAAATAATATCTCTAACTTTCAAATACCAGCTTGCGCAGAAAATATTTGCACCATGCAAACTTACAGAAGAGCAATTCTAAGTACGGCATTCACAAAACATCTCTAAAACACTGAAGCCTAGTTTAAGCAATGGAGAATCGTTTCCCTGTAATGTTTAAATTCTCGGTTTGTATGATCATTTCTCTTTACAAAATTCATACGCATATTAGTATCAATGGAAAAATGAAAATTGAATTCTCTGTATAGTGTGCACTATCTCGAGATATATGCCAATGAAAAACAGTCACGTGTTCGTCATTGTACTTCCCGTCATATGCCAAGTTGTGTAACCTTAATCAAATTGTCGTGTCTCACTGTGAGAGGGAGCGAATAGTAATATAGTCTTTGTTGGTATGCTCATCAATTGGGTCATAATTTGCAACGTCTTTCTCAATATTTCTCATTTTTATCAACAAAATTAAAACACATGCAGACAATACTACAAAAGTCGAAAGCTAAAATTGACGGTTCAGGAGCCTCAAAAGTCGCCTCTCGTTGACTAGTTCCTTTTTGTCTTCTGGATGTATACAGTGAATCAGTGGTTTCTTTACTGTCTTGTTCTATAGATATGGTTAAATGAAGTGCATACGGAGCCCATCTAGGTTGACCAAGCTACAAAATATGCGATATCCACCTAAAGGAGCTTTGAAACTCCTTTGTTTTGATCAGTTACATGACACGGTTTCCGTACTTGTACAAACTTTTCCTCGCAAAACCAGTATTCCTTTCCCATTTGATTGATTGGACCGAATATTATCGCGTCTCCCCTTGTCTGCTCGAATTTCAGCTCACTTTACCTTGGATGATTTCCCTCCGGATAACTAAGAGATTTTTCGTACAAATTTCACAAAATTGGTTAAATAGACCAAAATCAATAATTCTTAGGTGAAAAAGACATGTAAAATTTGATACTGTTTAAATATATAAAAATGTAAAAAATAGTCAGGATGTAAACAGTTTTATCCTACCCATTTTCAAATATTTTTTCTTATTTTTAATTTACATCAGGAATCGCATCCAGTTTCATCCTCGCTATTTTTTTGATGTTCATTTCACACATACTAATTTTTACTCGTCCATTATAACCATGTTTTAAAAATATTTGAACAAATGACTCATTTCCATACAAATTTTCATTAGATGCATTCATGGATAGATTTTCCATGCTGGCGGCTGTGAACTATTTTAAGAGGGTGTTCGTGTACCCCTTTCAGAAGTTGTTTTTCGACCCAATATAGTTGTTTTTCAGAAGTTTTTGCTTCTGGATACACGATCAGAAGTTGTTTTTGGACTTCTAAAAGCAAAAAAAATCAGAAGTCTGCTTGTATACACAACTTCAGAATGACTTCTTAAAGTAAAAAATTTAACTTTTGTGAAGCAAAATGTTTTTGTTCCCGACTTATGGGATCCAAACACGCTATAAAAAATTATTAACTTTTAAAAGCAAAAAAGAGTTTACTTCTGGTGAAACAAATTGTTTTGGTGAATGACTTCAGAGGGTTTTACCTATTTCCCCATCTCCACTTTCCCTAAATCCCATCTCAACAATCCAAATTAAATTTTGTATAACTCAATTTAAATTTGATGAACAAAACTCACCCAAATATTCTTTAATCTCCATGATTAACCTAAACTTTTACCACCGCCCCTAAATTAATTTGGTTTAACAACTTGTTTGCAAATCCATCGTAATCAAGTCTTGAGTTTGAATGCCGAAACTTACTTATATTCCCTTAGTACAATCACAGACAAAACCCACTAATATAAAATCATTAGATAGAGTTAAAGAGGCAGAAGATTAGGAAGATCGTGACTCGGGCGACTGACTCTGCGAAAACGAGTCAACCAACTCATCTTCAAATTCCAAAAATCAACACCCTAATCTCTAAAATTTCATCCATGAATCCCCAAATTATCAACAGCTAATCCCTTTGTCCACCAACCCTTTCACGATGTAGTCTTATATGTATTCAGGATTTGGTTTGTATGGATGTTGGTGTTAACCTAACCCTAAATTGTTGGTGATGCAATTACTTTCAATCCTTTAAACTTCGGAAGAATTAGTGTTCTTTGGTGATCTAATTAGGGTCTACTCTTCCTCAATATGATGATGTCTTCTTCCTGAAGAAGAATTTTCGTGAACCTCCTTACCTCTCTGCTCAAGAGGCGTTTTTTCAGACGAATTATTTTTCTTTGAAGATCTATTTAGGATCCATCCTTCCTCAAAATGATGATGTCTGCTGCCTTGAAGAATTATTTCGGGAACCCTCTTACCTCTCTGCTCAAGAGGCGAATTTTCAGACTGAAGGGTCTTGTCCACAAATTCCAACGCTACACTGTTAATCCTCTCTGTTCTGGCGGCGAGTTTTGCAGCCATTTCAGACAATTTTATAATCCTCCTTTCAGCTGTGCTTATGAAGTGGCAATATGAGATTAAAACAGGTATGTCTAAACCTATTTCTAGCTGTAATCATTCCCACCTTTTGCACCCCTCACCTCCACGCTCACAGAATCAATGTATGTTTGCCTCAAACTAAATTTTAATTCAAAACCTAGATGATTCCTATAAATAGCACCCATTACATTCCATTTATCTTACTCACCTCTTCCCATCTATTTTAGTTCCTTGCCTGGTTTTAATTTCTGTGTCCTGTTTCCTTATGTTGCTATCTCTATGTCTTCCCTTGCTGATAGAGATGTTTCTTTCTCTAGTTTTATTGGTAATGCTAGGAATTCTCCTATTCCTGTTGGTTATTGGCAACACCAGCTGGTTGGATGTTTTTTAACAAAAATGATCAAAAATTCTTACTTTTTAAGAAATGCACTTAAGTTTAGATGGAAGTTAGCTAATGAAATTTCTGTTAGCAAGCTTGATAGAGGGTTCTATCTAATTAAATTTGAATCTACTGCTGAAATGCTCTATGTACTTAGGCAAGGAACTAGGATAGTTTATGGGGACATTTTCCTTATTCAACCTTGCAACTTCTCTGCTCTCCCTGAGCAATTTGAAATCACTCATGAAACCTTTGAAATCTCTCTTCACAAACTTTTCCCTGAGCAGACTAGAATCCCCAATGTTATTCAGTTCACTCAAAATTTTGGAACCTTAGTAGCCTTTGATAGCCCTACTCACTTTTTCAATGGTTACAGCACCATGAACATTAAGCTTAGAATAGACATATCTCAGCCACTTCAGACAGGTACGCTTGCTCCTAATGCTCGAGGAGATACAAACTGGATTGATTTCATATTTCAGGAGCTTCCCAGACTTTTTTGCAGCCATTGTCACAGATTAGGTCATGAATACAAGGACTGCATAGAAATTTACCTTATTAACTTCCAAAATATGCTGCTTCAAGTCGCTCCCGAACTACCCCCCCAACCTGCATTTCAAGTTTTGGAACCTATTATTGAACCTGGTTTTGATAATGACTTCCATGAAGATATGCTTAACAATATGATTGTTTAAGACCCTATTCAAGAGTGGAGTGACTGGGAATCAAGTCATACTGCTTCCTCAGCCATCTCTGATCAGGATAATTCTACCATTTATTTTTTCGACGGAGAAGGGTATCAGCTAGAAGGGTTTCATTCTGACTTTTCATCAGACCAATCAGCACACATTTCAGAAGCAGGGATGATAGAAGAAAACTACAATTTCGAGGACTCAAGCACTGAGAATATTTTCCTCTCTCCAAATCACCCTGTTGAGCTGCAACACCCCTTCAGTCCCTCAATATTCATAGTTTCAGACATAGAGGAATTTGAACTAGCTTCTGATGTTGAACAGCCAAGTCCAGCTGTAAAAAGATACAACCCTGAGCAACAAGCTTACCTTCAAGGCATTGGCACATCATCGGATACTTATCCTTCTAGAGCAGTCACTGATGAGGATGTTTCACAATGGATTCATAGTTACCAGCCAGCGAAAAGGTTCAAACTCGACACATCGAACAATCTCCGGAGACCCTGCATTCTTGACTATCATCGAAGCAATCAGCTCAGCTTCCTGCCCAGATAATACTTCACCACCATCAGCTACTGCATCACCAATGAATAATAATGACAAAGACCAACATTCCATCTCCCAGAATTCCCAAATGCATCAAAGGCACATCTAAGGGCTGGTGGATATCTCATTATCTCAATATCAAATTTCTTGGGTCACTGTTTATATCATATATCTATGTTTATTAAGGCTTGCTTATTTCTGTTTAAACCTTTTAGCTTATGCTTGCTTTCCCTACCACCTTACATGCTTAGATCCACTTGTTTATAACCATCCAGATGTATATATGTGACCTGTGAAACTTGTTTGTTTATTTCTGCTAAGTTGTGTTCTCTTGCCTGTCTTTTTACTAAGTTTTCCTTTATCTTAACTTAAATGCTCAATCTCTATGTTATCTGTTACTTCCTAATCAGTCTAGTTGCTTATACCTAAGTCTTTAAGCTGCATATATCCTTTTACTTCCAGTTAAGTGGATCTTGTTAAGTTTAGTGAATCCTTGATTTCTGGCACTGTTTTTGATTTATTACAATTTTGTATATTTGAACTGTCAACTTGTTATGTGATCTGGCTTAAACCTTTTAGGTAAATTTCTCCTACTGCTTTCTTGATCTGTATTTTTGCCTTAGCTTCTTTAACTCTTTTAGATTTGCTCTCTTCTCTTTCTGCAATCTCAAGCAACAAAACTCCTACTGTTTTTCATTTTGTTGGTTTAACTGCTTATTTGCCTACTAGCTTGATCTCTAAGTTGTACTTTAACAACACTTGGTTTATGAGATTTCATTTCAGTGCGTTATCTCCCCTTTGCCTGCTCCTGAATTGGAGGAATTGCCATTTTTCTAATTTTGGTTTAAAAGGATTTAGAAAATCTTTAATTTTGCATAAACCCTTTTGTTTCGTTAACCCTTTCTGTGCAGGCCTCTATCTTTAAGCCCATCTTATTTACTTCTTTTTCCAAGCCTCTTTCTTCTGCCTCCATCCTCCAAACAATCAATACTTATCATTCACACATCACCTAGAAATTCAAATACCACTCATTTCCGATCTCAAAACCCCCTTCTCCCAATTAACTTCTTTCACAAAACATCACAATGACCATCCTAGCTCTGAACTGTCGCGGTATAAATCTTCCTCCTGCTATTCAACATTTAAAAGGTTTGGTTACCCAATACAAACCTAGTGTTCTATTCCTTTCTGAAACCCTAGCCAAGGAGCAACACATGAAAAACTTAGCTTCAACTCTTCAATTCAATAACTACTTCATCGTGCCAAAAATTGGTAATCGAGGTGGACTTTGCTTAATGTGGGAAGACAAACTAAATATCCAAATTCTTCTACATTCACAGAATTACATCCATGCAAAAGTGACCCCACCACCCCCAGAGCAACCATGGTATTGTACGGGTATATATGGCCCACCTCATCCTGATACCAGAAAAAACCTTTGGCAAGAATTCCCGACAATATTCAGCTGTTTCAACCCTTCCATACCTTGGCTATTAATAGGTGACTTCAATGACGTTCTAGATCAATCGGAAAAAAAAGGAGGAAGACAAGTAACATATGCCCAATCTCAACCACTACTAAATCTAATGGATCAGATGGGACTTATGGATCTAGGATTCCGAGGAGACCCCTATACATGGACAAACAACCAAATGGGGGATGACAACATTTTAGAAAGACTAGATAGAGCTCTAGTAAACCAACACTGGAGGACGGCAAATCCACATGCAGCAGTTACTCATCTCCCAAGAATCGCTTCTGATCATGCACCAATATTATTACAAGAGAAAGTAATTGACTGGCACGGAGAAAAAAATTACAAATTCGAACACTTATGGCTCTCTCATCCCCAACTCAAACAAATAGTTGAATCGGCTTGGGAAAAACAACAAGATAATGATCCAACCCTCGACCTCCAACTCAAACTCATTACAACTGGAAAATCTCTCATGGAATGGAACAAAATAACCTTTGGTCACTTGCCAACTATGATAAAAAAATCAACAACCAAGATAAAGCATTCCCAACATCAATGTGCCACCCAACAAGGACCCAGCCTGGAATATTGGCTAAACCAAGAAAAACAGCTAAGAACAGCACATGATGACTTGCTACAATGTCATGCAACATACTGGCAACAAAGATCAAGAATTCAATGGCTACAATCAGGAGATCACAACACTACCTTCTTTCACACAAAAGCTACAATACACAGAGCATGTAACAACATACAACAACTGCAAGACCCACAAAACAATTGGATTGACAAAAAAGAAGACGTTGTGCAGCTCGTTCTAGATCACTTCTCTCAACAATATACAGCACAACCTACAGTAATCAATGAAGATCTATTCACAAATATCAGACCAAGATTAACTCCCGGACAATCGTAACTACTCACAAAGGAGGTATCTATAACAAAATCAAGCAAGCTCTATTCTCCATTAATTCGAAAGCGCCCTGGTCCAGACGGATATACAAGTAAGTTCTTCAAAGTTTTCTGGGAAACAACCCACACCCAACTAATAGCAATGGTTAGAAGTTTTTTCATTGACTTAAATATGCATCCTCTCATGAACCACACAAACATAACTCTAATACCTAAAATCGAACATCCTTCAAAACCTTCGCAATTCAGACCCATAGGACTATGTAATGTCACATATAAAATCATATCAAAAATATTAGTCAACCGAATTAGACCCATTTTACCCTTTATAATAAGCCCTTTTCAAAGTGATTTTGTTCCCCAAAGATCAATACATGACAATATATCCATAGCCGGAGAACTCTTCCATCATATCAAAACATCAAACCTAACTAAAAATCCAAAAATAGCACTCAAACTAGACATCCAAAAAGCTTATGATAGTCTAGATTGGGAATTCATCAAAATCTCCTTCACAAAACTAGGATTTCCACAAACCTTTATAAACTACATTATGCTTTGTATCACAACAGTTACATATTCTATAAAAATAAATGGTACCCCACAAGGATTCATAAGCCCAAATAGAGGCATAAGACAAGGAGACCCACTCTCATCCTATATTTTTATCATATGTGATGAAATATTATCTACAAACCTAGGAAACCTTCAAAATCAAAAAGTAATTCAAGGCCTTAACATCTCAAATAAGGCACCACCAATTCTCCATCTAATGTATGTGGACGATCTTCTAATTACGTACAAAGCTTCAAATCGGAGTAATCAACACCTAAAAAACCTCCTTCACTCTTATAGCACGTCCGCCGGTCAATTAATAAACACCATCAAATCAGTTATCATCCACCACCCAAACCTAGACCCGGTCAAGATAACTCATCTACAACAATTCTTCAACATGTCAGCCACATCAAAACCGCCGATCTATCTAGGAGTCCAATTCAAACAAGGAAGGGCTTCCAATCAAACCTTCGCGCCCCTCTTACAAAGATTAGCACGAAAAGCTAAAGGATGGATGACAAAATGCCTAACACCAAATTTTAAGACTGACACTAATCAAAACTTCTTTAATACCCACAACAAATCACATCATGCAAACACAAAAACTACCTAACAATATTCACAAACAAATAGATCGCATCACAAGAGATTTTTTCTGGGGACACGACTCAAAAACCAAAAAACTGCACCCTATAGGATACGACAGGGTGACTAAACCAATATCCGAAGGAGGACTGGGTATAAGAAAGAGCAAGTGATCATAATAAAGCTTTGCTCATGAAGAGAATCTGAATCTTCATGAACAACCTAATTCTATCTCATGAAGTATCTTCAGCGCAAAAATATCTTAAACAACAGCCAATTCTAGAAGGCATTGATTTTATACCCTCCTACGCCAGTCCTCAATGGAGACAACTAGCAGCAATTGTTCCAACCATGAAAAATCTAATCTTCCACCGTATTGGAAATGGATTATCAACACCAATAGAATCCAATTGGATCCCACACTCGACAAATCTGGACCCAGCACAATGCTACCCAATCCAAATGGTAGCAGATCATTGACCATATCATGAAAAATTGAATTCCCAATAACACAATCATAAACACATGGAATCATGAAAAATTGAATTCCCTCCCCAACCCCATTACCTCCTACCAAGTAATCCAAAAAATCATAAACATCCATCTACCCCAAAATGGGCCCCAAGATAAAATTATCTTGCGCCACACTCAAAATCTGGAAGCTCTAAAGCACCACAAACTCTTCAATAACAGGGATATAAATGTCTAACAAGGAAGCCTCAAGGTCAAAACATTAGATGATCAACACACATCCCAAATTACCTCCTACATACAAACCCAAATCTGTTCATTTCTCAGGACATTACCATGTCCACACAAATTACAAAATCAATAATCCCATCTCTACATATTTGATTAATTAATTAAAGATCTTTTCTTGTGGAAAAGAAATCCATCAAAAACCCATTCAAACTCGATTTATGCTACTCTTCCATCCAAATCTACCAACCTTCTCCCTCCTAATATAAAAAATCACCAACATCCATTTGATTTCCAACAAATATAAATAAAAAATTAAATCTTCATTGTCTCTGACATATGTCCAAGATGTTAATCAGTGATTGTTGATCGGTTATTTCCTTTGAACTAGCCAAGAAGAGAGACGAAGGGGACGGGTCAAAGAAAATTAGTTTTCATTCTAATTCACATGTGGCTTGTCCTACGGGTTTAACAACAAGCTCCTGGACCACCTTATTTAATCAAGTCTTGTTTGCCAAGTTCTTCCAAACTCCAATCTTCTCCAAGCTTATTTAATCAAGCTTTCACCTTAACACAACACACAACCATCTCCCAAATCCTTCAACAACCTGCTTCAACTCGGATAATCTCCACTTACTGTTTTATTTTCTGGACCTTATGGCTATCTAGGAATGAATTAATATTCCAACACAAACAAAAAACTCCGGAAGAAATCATAGCTTGGGCACAAAAGCTGCAACAAGAATACTACAGAGCCATTCACTCCACACCACCAGTCTTTCCAGGAGATACTCCAAAATTTAATCATCCAATAAGAGATAGAGGGCTAACCACAATATTAGTAGGATGGACAATACCGAACATCAACTGGATTAAAATTAATACGGATGGAGCAGCCAGCAGAGGTCACCTGGATTTGTTTGGAGCAGGATACATCTGCAGGGACTCAGATGCCCGAACTCTTTTAGCTCTAGCTCAACCACTGGGAATTACGACTTCTTTAACTTCGGAAACTTGGGCGATACTCTTAGCTACAAGAATAGCAGAAAAGAGGCGATGGCCAAAAGTTATATTTGAAACCGACTCTGAAAACCTTTTACGTTTCATAACCTCATCGACCCCTCCTCCCTGGCACATAGCAGAAATGATTGAAGAAATAAAAATGAGATTCCAACGGATCCCGCAAGCGCTTATCCAACACAACTACGAGAAGGAAACCAGGGTAAAATGACGGACTAGCCAACCACGCAGCAGATGAAAGTCAAACAGGAAACTCATCAACCAAAATTTGGGACCAGGCAATCCCATCTTTCATTTCTCAAATATTATTCTCAGACTCTGTGGGTATCACATACCCACGACAAATTGTAAACTAATTTTTCTCAATAAAATGCATGCTTCAAAAAAAAAAAAAAAGAGAGTTAATTGAATCCAAATCCAATCAAAACCTAATTGAATGGCCCCCTTTTGTGATCATACTTTAGTTTTTGGGTTTCTTACATTAGGTGCCAAACCTTCATTAAACCATGTTTGTGGAATATTATTGGATTTTTTTATTTATTGATGGTACATATAGGCAGCGACGTGATGCTACCATCGTGTTAAACAGGTTGCAGTATTGATAAAGATAGGCTAGGGTTTGAGAGAAGAAGAAGGAAGACGTTGGTTTAGGGAAGAAGACGGTTACCTATGGAATATGACAGTGTATGTTTTGTATACCCACCTTGAAAAGAGTTATATAAAATTTGGTTTGGATAGTTGAGATGAGATTTAGGGAAAATAGTGATGGGAAATAGGTTGAACCTTTAAGTTCAGTGATTGATATTGTCAAAAAGTTGTCGAGGGCAACAATGGGCCCATAAACGGGGTAACTTAGGTTTTAGTTCGTCCAACTGGGACAATTTGTTGGACCTCCCAAATCCCAACACACACACCCCAACCCCCAATGAGTAGAGCATACCAAAAAATTATTGGGTATACTCAAGGTTCAGCTCACAACTTTTTTTTTTGACTTGTGAGCCGAACCTAGACAAAATATATGCCCGATAATTTTTTGGTATACCAAAAAACAGCCCTCAATGAGTATCTCATGAATGGCCCATAAAAATGCCACTCATGGTAAAATGAACTGTGCCTTTACCTAGGAGAGAAACAGTTTCTACTTTCTAATAATGAACCCACTACAGCTCCAGTGCAACAGTGGTCATTAGCCAAAACATTTTCAGCAAGAATGTGACCTCAAGTTCAAATCCTAATCCAATTTCCTGATCTGTGAATGATAAAACAAAACGTAATAACCTCATTAAATCAGTAGTAGCAACACCAATTATTCGATTAATCATTTTCATAAAAGAAAGTCTTTCTCCAATGAATATTCCAGATCAATGTAATTGAGTTTTCCTCTAATAGCACGAAGTTTGATGGACTATCAAAACTGAAAAGAATGTAGCTCTATAAAAGAGGTACCTCTAAACAGATACTGGTATGCAAAGGATGTGCAAAAACAGTACAGAACAAAGAAAAGTTACTATGTCGAAATAACATGAAATCCAAACCCTAACATCTTAATCTAATAGACAGAAAAGTGACATCATGGTGTACCACCAAGAACAGTTTAGTAGAACAAGGTTGAAACCCTGGAAGAGGCTTTTGGTAATGAACGTAGCTTCTCATCAAATTTCATAACTCTACCCATAAGATTATCTGACCCATCCCAGTTCCAATAAAGAACCAGTTTCTCCAATCTGACAGCATATTTCAAGAAAACTTCAATAAACCGAAGTTCATCAACAGATCCATTAACATCCACCAGCTCAACAACTTTGAGGTGCAATGGTTCATATCGTGATGTCAACCCTGGCTTCCAATACTCTTCAATATTTTCCGAGGGAAAGTTTATCTAGATAAATAACCAGAAAACTGATGAGTACAGCAAATCACTTAACATTGTAAACCAAAGTAAAAATAATAATAATAATAAAAAATAATAATAATCAAGAACGGGCCCTAGCTCAGCTGGTCATCCCCGTTCCCCGAAGTTTCATGCGTTCCAGGAGGTCCCAGGTTCAAGTCCCCAATGGCGTAATATTGCATGAATTAACATGGAAGGTAGTGTTAGTTTGCCCCCTTGTGACACAATCTCGCCCCCCCTCCCGCTTCGGCTCCCCTTGGCAAGGTTACCCATGAGGCTCGCTGATAGGCTAGCACAGCAACATGTTCAATTAATGTAGTAGTATGTCGTTGGAGCCTAGCTTGTTAGGCTTCCAACTAGTTTCATGTAATAATATTTAATTATATTATTATTATAATAATAATAATATGGATGCAGAACTTGCTCCATGGAAGCGCAAGTTTCTGTTTGAGGCTGGTAGAGTAACACTAATATGAAGCATCCTACTCCCTAGCATTTTTACCAGTTCACTACATGTCAGTAATCCCTACTCCTATTGTTGTAGACAAAAGTATGATGAAAATTATGCAAACTTTTTTATGGAGCACAAAACGCAATAACAGTGTATGTTGAGCTACAATCTGCAGGCTAAAATCAAAAGGTGAATTGGGGATTAGGGACTTGCAACTAACAAACAAGGCTCCACTCTCAGAGTTGATTTGGAGGTATTGTAAAGAGAAAACTGCACTTTAAAGATTAGTTCAACAGAAAATTAACACAAGAGAACCCAACATCTCTCCTGCTGACACAAACCACATTCACAGAAGGGGTTATTGAAAGGCATCAATTCAAAATTCAGTACTAAGAGCGTCCACAATCATAGACCAAACCAAAGACTAAAACTAAACTAAAAACTAAAAAAAATAGGTTTGGTCCGTGGTTGCACGCTACCGTGATGAGCAAAAATTTGGTGGAGCGGACATATAATGAGCGCCTCAATGGGGTGGAAGATTTAAAGTTCGCCCGGTTTGATATCAGGCAAAGGATTTAATGTTCGCCCCACACCAGGCGAACATTTTAATGTCCACCCCATCACCCCCTTCACCAGGCGAACATTTAGTGTTCGCCCCATCACCAGGCGAATATTTTAGTGTTCGCCCCATCAAATCACCCCAATCACCAGGCGAACATTTAGTGTTCGTCCCATCACCCCATCACCAGGCGGTGGATTTAGTGTTCACCCCATTTCTTGGGTGGAAGATTTGATGTTCGCCCCACCCAGGCGTACTTTGAAATTCCGCCCCACTATAATCAGTTTTACTCCAGCCTATCGACCAAATATACTCTGATTTACGCTCTCTCTCCAACTAAAACCAAATATTTGGTTTTACTCCACCCCCACTGTGATTGGTTTTTGACTAAAAATCAGTTTTACTCCAGCTTTTAGTCGTCCATTGTGGACGCTCTAACAGCCCATAGCAGCAAAGAAACTCGACTGACTCATGGAGAGGTGTAGGCAATCTTAAAGGGACATTTCAAGGTAGCAGTAAGACATATGGTACTACCAGAACTGGCAGCTAACATGGATGATGGAGAAGATCTCACACTAAAGATGCAGAACAACAGGTAGATAACATGCTTTCTCAGATTGATCCTCCGCCAAACCTAACAGTAGAAGTGGATGAGCTTAACTCCTTTAAGTCAAACTCCTCAATTAATACATCACTGTGCTGCGAAAGCCTTCTCCTTTTAAGCCCTCATGTTGTTACTCAATGGTCAAGTTCCTGTACTACCGAAGGTAAGTTTCATGCAATGAGCAGCGTTTATGAACTGTACTCCACCGCTAGAAATACTCCGGATAGAGGGGTGAACATAGTGGATCTATTATGTCGATTGTAAAGATGGGAACAGTAGAGGACCTCTAATATTCGTTCACTTTTGTATAGCATGAAGTTTTGTTGCATAATCAAATCATGCAATTTAACTTTTTTCTCCAAAAAAAAAAAAAAATTAAAAATGTAATATGGAACACGTGATATTTACCTCGTTACAGTATAGACCTGTTGGTTGCTCGGCAAAGCAGTCCTGGATAACAAACATAATTTATCTTCAACGTAGGAATGTGCAACTCCAAAGTTCCAATAAAAAATAAACGGTACAGCGAGATTATAGAATAGAACTAATAACAAAAGATTTGACCACGAGTTATTACCTTATCTATACGTACTGATAAAGATTCTATTTTAGGAGAAATCCTCAGCAAATATAATATTGCCTGAGCACAGTCCTTTGAAAGATAAGTACGCAGCTCCATACGCCGCAGATGAGGCAGTTGAGGAGGCTTAGTCTTTAATAAGTCAGGTGATTTTGAAATAATCTTGGCAATGCATAAAAAGGTAAACAATAACGAATTCAGGTATATAACATTATTCTTAAAATTCGGTTCATAAATAACGAAAATGTATATGGTAGTAGTAATGCATCATCATGTATAATAATTTGCAAATAATACACTGAATTGATAGGATTGTTCGATCAACATAACGAAATAGTTATCTTACTTAGATAAAGATTAACAATGATACCTGTATAAAACGAGAAGATAATGTTAGATCTTTCACGTTATGAAATTTTTCTAGCATTATCATCATAGCCTTAGCATACATATCCTTAGCTTCGCCAGCAAGCTCTGAATATGTGTATGGGTTATTCCTTTTCTCTTGTACAACCATCTCAACATCAGCTTTTACTAGAGATTTAAGGAATAGACCAAAGAGCTGCGACGGGTGACATTTGATATCAAAGACTTCGAGATTTGGAGCAAATAACAAGACAGAGTTGGCCACTTCGCTAACAGTTGCATTGAAGGATGAGTACAACATTGTAAAGTGCTTAAGTGAATGAGAAATAATTTGCAAGTCACCCATAATACAATTGTTTATGGTTACTGACTCGAGAGCAGGACACCTTGTGAAGAAGTCAGTCATCAAATCTTCGTACAAATGAAGAGCTTCAAACTTCAAAGATTTCAGATTAGGTAAATGTATTGACTCAGGCAGACGAAGCGTAGAACGATACATACTACCCAAGTATAAACGCAAATTCGTCAACGACTCGCAATTAAAAACGCACTCAGGAAACTCAAACGACTGAGATTTATTAACTCCAATAACAAACACCAACTTTTTAACTTTCCGTTTAACAGCATAAAGTACCCATGTATTAAGAGCATCAGCTATATCAATGTCGGTATTAAGGGGATCAATCCATACAACAGTTAGAGAATGTAGATCAATATCCTCGCGAAGCATCAGCGCTGTATTAACAAAATCCCTAAAAATTCCATTACTTACTATCGGGTCATACCTGAAAGTAAGAGCTGGGAGAGATTTCCAAATATGTCTCCATCTATTTGACAAGATACTCATTTGTACTGTGATTCTCATGTCATCAACAAATGATAAGATATGATGAATTAATGCATTAGGTAATAAGCTAAATCTGTCTTCTTCTGATTTTGGAGATGCTGGTTCTGGTGAATCTATTGTTTCTACTTCCATTCTGTGAATCAAAACTAAACTTTTGGGGGTTTTCTTGGAAAAAACTAACAAAATGTTCAGTAAAAAAAAATAAAAGAGAGTGAGCGGATGATAGAGGAACCTGATATCTGCAACTCCAGCAGGTTTTGTAATGGTTTGTAGCAGATTCAGGTGTTTAGGTTGGGGGGAAATCTACGACCGAAGGAGGAAGAAGGTCATTTTTAGGGTTTTGAATTGGAACTATGGAAAATTGGAAACCCCGGGATTTTTGTATCCCACTTATCTTACATCGTATTTACAGTTACACCACATGGACGGGCTCTAATCGTGGTTCGGTGCTGACGTGATGATAGTATCGTGGTAAAGTTTTTTTTTTTTTTTTTTAATGGAAAGGTCGTGGTAAAGTTACTGGGTATACACCAGTGACTTGAGTTTGGTGCCGATATCATTTTAGTACCACTGAAGTCGTTGGTTGATGACATATGTGATTTGAGTTCGAAATTCGTCGACACTAAATTTTTTATCGATCGAAAAAAATATCGTGGTTCGGCACCACGATGGTGAAATATGTACTGGTCAATTGCCACGAGTCACACGACGGTCCTCCATAAATTAAGGACGAATTTTCCAAGATAGTTGTTAGGAGTGTAACTTAAGTTCTCTCAAAAATACAGTAGTACCTCTCTCCTCCTCCTCTCTCAAAAATAAGAGAAAACTAGAAGAACCAAAACCGCCGCCAGTTCAGATTTGCTTTTAAGGAGTGGATCTGAGCCGGTTTCCACCAAAAATCTCCCTATTTCTTTCTATATTTGGAGATCCTTCTTCTGTATGTCTTTTCTCCGTATATGGCTTAGTTTCTTCCCTGATTTCATTTTCTAGGGTTTGATTTTTCATCTCTTTTATTTCAGAAATAGTTAGAGTAATTTTCTGCTTAGTATTGGATTTTAGAAATTGGGTTTTGGGTTCGATCTACTTGGAATCTATTAACTTAAAAAAATCTAGGGTTTTTAGTAGTGTTTTAGATTTTGATTTTACTGTTAAGTCCTCTTTTTTCAATTACATGGTTTCATTTTACGAGTTTGTTATTGGGAAACCTTATTTCAAAATCTTGAAGTTTGGTATATCTCTGCTTCATCAAATCGTGATGCGGTTCATCTTCACTGGAGGTGTTCTCAAATAACACAAGTTTCAGCAAGAACTACATCAATCTTTTCAACAACAGCGGAGAGAGCAAGAACAACATCAACGGCAACATCAACAAAAACAAAGGCAACATCAACAGTAGCAACACTATTCACAAAGACACGGACTCTTCTTCGGACCGATTCATGCTGGTTCAGACCGATCCAGATTGCCGGAAACAGATTCAGACCGACCTTGTTACTTTATGCTACTGCTTAGTATTAGATTGTTACTTTATTCGATTTACTATAGAAAAACTTGAAAAATAGATGAATCATTTGCTGATTCTAACCTTTATGCCTTGTGCAGTGTTGTTAAATTGTTTGGGGTTGTCTTCTACAACCCAGACATGGCCATTTAACTTATTTGTGAAAAACCTTGATAAATGGTTGGATCATCTATTGATCCTCGCATCTCCGCCTTGTGTAATTATGTTAATTTGTTTGGTATTGGTAATAACAATCCAAATATGGCCATTTCACCTGGTCTCTTTTATCTTTTTTTGGCTATGGATGGTTTTGATGGTTGTGACGGTGGAATCACTCTATCTGTGGAAAGTCTTGAGCTTAGATGGTGATAACTTAATCTTTGAATATGTTGTCTTTGTAAACACGAAAATGGACGTAATCTCAAAAGTCAGTCCTGTAGCACTATTGAAATCATGGTAATGAAAGAGGTTAGCCTCGCTTTTCCTAAATAAAAAAAAAAAGAGTGTAAACTGGCCAAAAAGCTAGTTAACACTATGGGAAAAAAGGTAAATTGCCATAAAGCTTGATTGTCTACGCATTTGACAGAATTGAATGGGATTTTCTGATTACTGTTTTTAGGAAACTTGGTTTTCATAAAGATTGGTGTACGATGATTTATGAATGCACTTCAAAAGTTCTTACCCTACTAAAGGTCTTAGATAAGGAGAGTAATTTGTTTCTTTCAACTAGTTTTGCCCTCTCTCCTCCTCTAAAGGCTCTTTATGAAAAAAAAAAATATCCTGCAACTGCTAATGGCCAGTGAGTAATCTTTTTATTTAAATCCTTAGCTTTAAGGGGGAAATGGAATGGAAGAAATTAACTATATTTTTTTAATTTTTTTTATAACCAAAGAAATTAATTAGATGGGCAATGGTTGCAATTGGGGTTGTTTGGTAACCATTATTATAATGGATTATCATCCCATAATCCATTATGCAGATTATAATGGATTATATATGTGTTTGGTAACCATTATAATAATTGATTATTTTAATCATAATTGAAAAAATCAATTATTTCCATAAACAGAAAAAAGGAATTTGCTTAATAGCCAAAATACCTTTTATTAATAAAATAAAATAATAATAATAATAATAATAAACAATTTAACATATAGCTAGACTACAGAGTATTTAGCTAGTAGCCGAGCAACAAGCTGAGCACCAACACCTTTTTGAATGGCAACACCCATTCTAAATAATTAATTTTCTAACTTAAATTAAATTTTTTCTTCTTATTTTCTCTAAACTATCAAGAGAAAGAAAATACATGACTAAAAAAAAATCCTTGGTCATTGTTCTTTCCTCTCCTTTTTGAAATGAACAATTAATTGGGGGATATGGATTTTAATTGGGGGATATCACTAGAGGACAAAATAGGGATCTGAATATCCTAGCTGGGTTACCCCTTATGTAATTAATTTATTAATTCCTAATCTAACCCTCCCTAATTAGGATTAGTTACTAATTAAGATTAGTAAAATCTTAATGATTTGGGGATATATTTAGTGTTTTTGAGTTTATTTGAAATTTTGTGGGTAGAAGGAGGGGAAAAAATTTAGAGTAGAATTTTTTTTTTTTTGAAAATGGAAGATGAATTTGAAGAGAGACTTGCAGCTGCTGAATCCTTGGCTCAACTACAACAACAATCATATCTTCAATCTTCAGTTAATGATAACACCTCCCAATTGGAGTTATATGATGAACCAACACCCTTGGATCACGATTTTCGTGACCATGAGGAGTTATGTGAAGAACCAACTCAAGAAAGTAAACATGTTCAACATACAAGCATCCCCAACACACGGGTAATGCTTCAAAGAGGTCGAAAATTTGTTTTTTTTTTCGAAACCGCCATTTCTGTCCGAAAAAGCAGAAAACCGGCATGCGCGTTATATGAATACCATGCCGGAACCTTTATAACCGGCATTGTATTCATACAAATTTGAATGCCGGTTTAAAATATCCCCAAGTTCAAGAACATACCTACGTACCATTCAAACCAAGATTGTATGCCGGTTTGAATTTTTACTTTTTACCAACCACCGAATATTGTATGGAATACTCAAAACCGACTAACCGTACATGACACACCATGCCGGTTTGTGATACCCTTTGATAGATCCTTGCATGTCGATGGTGCCGGTTTAATAGGAAAAACATACGAAACAAATTATATTTTGAACTTAAAAACCGGCATTCCTTTTTTTGATCTATGTATGCCTGGTATTATATCCCGATAGTAACTTAATTTGTAAAAATGCCGGTTTAATACGGCATAGAATGACAATTACCTTGTATGCTTCGTTTTGAAAACCGCACTTTAATTTACTTATCGACACCGCGGTTTTAACTAATCCAATTTTATTTTCATTTAGATAATTCAGCTGTACAACGATCAACCAAACTCCAAACCGCTCCATCGGGATACGTCGGAACACTATAAAATACCTCGGGTATGTTACCAAACAAGTCTTCCACCTAGTTTTTACAATTTAATGTTGGGATTTTCTTGTAATCTCTCATTATTATGTAGGGAATAAAAGATGAAAAGGAAGTAATTGCTTGGGCAAAAGAGACGGCTCTTAAGAACATGTGTGTCTTAGTGAGGAATAGTCAACATTCAGATGTTCGTTTTGAGATGGTTTGTGAGAGAAGCGGAAAATACAAGGAGAATAGACATAAGAGAAAGGGTTATGTATATGAAAAGAAGACTAAGAGGGTATACAAAATAGTTACGAGAAAGGATGAGTGCCCCTTTAAGCTTGTATTCTATCTAAGAGGAGAAAGTAAAGAAGAAAAAGAATGGGAATGTAAGGTGTGGTTTGGCCGTCACAACCACCCCGATCCGAAAGATTTTGAAGGTCACTCCCTAGTTGCGAAGCTAAAACCTGATCAATTCGAGGATGTCAAGATGATGACAAAAGCATGTATCAAACCAAGAGTGATTCTCCGAACCTTCAAGGCAAAGGATAAGATGAACGTTTCTTCACTAAGTACAATTTATAGCGCACAAGCAACTATTAAAAGGTTGGAATGGGAAGGGAGGAATGTTATGCAAGAATTTGAGAAGATAGTTTGGGATCACAACTACACGCGTATCATTAAAAGAGGTACGGACGAAAAGCCGCTTCAAATATTCATTTCGCATCCTTTGCTTTCACAATTGGCTCATACGTGTTTAATACATCAAATACATAATCAGGATATATATTAATATATGATTATGTTTACATTTAATAACTATAACCAATTAAGAAAACTTACCACCATTCCGAGAGTCTTGAGAAGTTGGGCCATCGTAGGTGGTGGAGGTGGAGGAATTTCAACAGGAGGGTTTTCTTGGTGTGGAGCTTCCACGGAGGGAGAGCGCACGACATAAGGATGTGACCATTCCAGGTAATCCCTCATATAGCTGTCATCAACTTCATAACCATTTTCCGCAAGCTCCCACTTACTAATATCTACCAAACGACGGGTCTCTTTCCTCCAATGTGTTGGTTCCGGTTCTAGATCATACACTACATGCAACTTGTTGGGAGTTGAATTGCACCGAGAAAAGTAAAGAAGATAATTATCATCAGAGGTCGACCAAAAATGGGATAATTGTTTAAATTCATGTTGGCGCATCACACGGCATGGGTCGGCCATGATGTATCCTCTTGGGTGGTACAAAGGCCCATGGTACAATGCAACATCTCTTGGGATTTGACGGTATCCTCTAATCTCCTTATAAGTGTCGAACACAACGTCTTCCTTCCTCATAGCATCCAGAGCCAATCTCATATCGATGACTCGACCTTTGTTACCGGGCTTCGGATTACTGTGAAACTCGAACCTCTGAGCTCTAGGGATATCGGGTTCAGGAAGGTCTTTGATCTTCAAGAATGGGCACTCCTTGAACAAGGTTGGGAAGTGTTCATAACACCACACCTAATCCAATGTGAACAATATACATGTGAACAAAAGTTAAATAAATACATGTGAACATAGATTAAAAAAAATTGTACCTGGAGTATAGTGAAATTCCCGAAAAATTGGTTTGTTTTAGCCAATGAAGCCCTTCTCATCTCCGCCATCAAATGTGCCATGACCGCGGTGCCCCAAGAATAGCCACACACACCTTCCAACGGGTCAAGGTACTGGAGAAAGTTTGCACTTACCCGGTTGCCATTACTGTCAGGGAATGCCCTAGTGCCCAAGAGGTATAACAGGTACGCGGCGGCGGTATAGCGAATCGTGAAGGTCCCATCCAGCCTCCAAGCTTCTAGCCTTTGTATTTTCAAACATCTTCTTAAGCATCGTCAGCTTGAATGTCTTCGTCTTACTTCCGTTCGATGCTACATAAAAGCTATCCGAAGAAGTTTTGAAGTCCCAACCAAACAACTTTTCAGTCAAATCGTGCAACTTCAGCCAATCTAGGTTCCGAGACTCAACTCCTTCTGAAATTGATTTTCCGATAACATTCAAGCCTAGAATGGCATAAGCATCTTCAGGAATCAAGATCATCTCCCCGAACGGGAAGTGCATTGTATCGGTTTCACCATGATACCTTTCGACAAAGCAATTGACGGTGACAGTATCTGGATTCAAGTAATTTTCAACCAAAGAATACAAACCCGAGTTCCTTACTAATGTTTGGACATCTTCATGTTCCAACGACAATTTCCACTCAGCCGCGGCTTGGTTTCAGCAAACACGCACAGCCTTAGTATGATCCTACAAATAAGACATAATACGATTAAGAGATAATGTAAAAAATAAAACAATGAACATGCACAAAATAAAAAATACTTACATAAGTTTGAAAGATTGTACGAGCCCAAGAGTTCTTGTATCCAAAGAGTACTTTCGGTTCCGAAGCTTGACCCCAAATTTTACCATCATCGCGGTCGGGTATCATGTCATCAATGTGAGGAAGGTGACAACCTTTAACTTTGTGTTTGCCCTTGCCCTTGCCTTGTGTTGGTTGTTGACTAGTCTCACCAACTTTGGTTTGGATTGCTAATTGACTTGGGGGAACCTCATCATCTTTATCCTCACGGTCCCCTTCATCATTCTCATCGTTCACAAATGTACCTTCACGGATTCTAAGTGCATTACGTTCACCACCACTCTCCCAATCTAACCCTCTTGTTTGAAACCCCAAACGCTTCTTGCGACCCGCATCTATCCCCCGGGAGCAGGGACTGGGAGTATCAAGACCGTCCTTTCTCCTTTTTTTAGTGAGAATAGGACCTTTATTTTCCTCGATACTTTGGCTTTTGACCTATAACATAAACAAACGAAACAAACATAAGAAAAGTCATCACAGTTTGTAAACCGGCATTGAAATTCTTAAAACAACTAATGCCGGTAACATGTACCGGCATATATGTACAAATATCGAGAATGCCGGTTTTTGAGTTTTTCTTCTTGAATGTTTCAAGTGTCAAACAAACATACTTGAACTACCTATGTTCATTTCAAAACCTAATGACGAAACCTAGATATAATGCCGGTAAAAAAAAAAAATTCATGTGTGTTTTAAGTTGACTACCGAAATAGCCTTCAACCCAATTCGAATGCCGGTCCTAAAATCTAATTTTCAGGAACTCAAGCCGGTTTGGTGTTCAACTACTATCGTATCTTAGTATTGATATTTCGAGTTCGGAAGTTAAACCGGCATGGTGTTCAAACTAAGATTGAATGCCGGTTTTCTCTGCAACTCCACAGTTTCACCAATTTTGGCGATTCTAACCTAAACCCATGGCTAAAAATCGATTAAAACAATCATAAATGAGCTAAAAAACACTTACCTTCTCAGAGAAGACATGATTGGTTGATCATCCGAGTTGGATGCTTCTTCCTCTTCTAGTTCTTGAGCAATGTTCTCGATTCGTTGCTCATGTGTTTGTTGAGCAATCGATTTAGTGTTCCGTTTTGCTTTTGATTTCTTTCGTGGAGGCATTGTTATGGTAGGTTAGTCAACGAAGAAATTTTTGATTCAACGATTAATCGTCGATGAAGAATGAACGATGAGGAAGACGATGAAGAAAAAAAAATTCTAAACCTAACCCTATGCTTAGTACAAAATGAATTGGGGGATATATGAATTTGGTATTTAGATTTTATTGTTTTAGGGAAAGGGCATTACAAAAGAATTTCATAATGTTTTTTAATTAATGAAGGGATATTCTGGTATTTTCGCACCCAAAAGACACCCCTTATCATCCACAAATGGTTGGGGGAAGTAATTCATATCCCCCAATTAAAATCCATATCCCCCAATTAATAGTTCTTTGAAATCATCATTCAATATAATCAATTATTTGAAAAAATGTGTTTGGGAAAATTTATTTTAAAATTAATTATATCAAAATCATTTATCAATTATTTTTGATTTTCTAACTTAAATTGAATTTTTTCTTCTTATTTTCTCTAAACTATCAAGAGAAAGACAAAAAGACAACACATGACTAAAAACAA
The DNA here is from genome assembly GCA_023529315.1 of Papaver bracteatum. Lineage (NCBI taxonomy): Eukaryota > Viridiplantae > Streptophyta > Magnoliopsida > Ranunculales > Papaveraceae > Papaver > Papaver bracteatum. Next base: position 54,069 of record JAJJWX010002350.1, on the reverse strand, counting down.
ATCCTTGGTCATTGTTCTTTCCTCTCCTTTTTGAAATCATCATTCAAGATAATCAATTATTTGAAAAAAATGTGTTTGGGAAAATTTATTTTAAAAATGATTATATCAAAATCATTTATCAATTTATGATTATTTATAATCATAAATTTTACCAAACAAGGCCATTAAGATTCAATTTTTCTTTTAGAATACGAATTTTTGTTTAGTTTTTGAAAGTCCTTTTCTTTTGAAGATGATCCGATCAGTTAGTAACTTCTTTCTCTTTTAATTTCCAAAAAGAGGTCAATGATCTTTGCTTACAAATCCATTCTTCACTATAAACAATTCATGATTTTGGCTGATTGCATAAAATCAGTTTTGACACTGCACTTGTATGTTTGACACTCTCTTCGACTTTTTATTTTATTCTTGGTTGAATATTTTCAGGATAGTCTTGGGTTTTAATTTAATCTATTTTGAAGCTTTAAAACTAAAAAGAATGATCAAAATTGGTATGTGAAACAACTTTTTGTTTCAAGGAAATCTGATTTCCTTCAAAGCATGGTAATGACTTCTACACTTATAATCTAACTTATGTTGATTTGGCTAGGATAAGTTATTTTTAGGAGAATAGGTTATATTTTTTTCTCCTTCATGAATTAGATACCCTGAGGAGGTCTCAAAATTTATGTTTAAACTTAAAGATTTAGGAAAGAAATTTAGATATGTACTTAATACTTTGTAAACCAAACGTAGGTGATTACACAAGAGATACTTTACTTTAACACATAAACACAAATCACAAACACAAACATAAAGCAAGATAAGCTGCATAAATTACCCTAATAACTTTTCATAGAAAAGTTTCTTCAGCTTCTGATAGTTGTTCTTAAAACTATATTTCTTCTTCAGCGTCCTCCCTCTCTGCATCTTCATACACCTTTTGTCTTTTCCGATGATACCTTGTCTCTCTCTTGAGGACATACTCATAATCAAATCCTGGTGGCACCTCTATGAGATAGACAATAGCATCTAGAGGCTTTCCCTGCTCCATCTTCAACTGAATTCTTTCCTTAGCTCTAGCATCCAATTTTTCTTTCTCCTCCTTGTTTAGATTACAATAGGCCAGCTACTTCGCCTGCTTTGGAGGAAGGAAAGCTTCAGCACCACAATTCAAACATACATAATAGTGAATTTGATGCAGATGATTATCCATGCATCGCATAACTCGAGTAGATGAAATGAGAGCATCCTCTGGCACTTTGTCATGATCATAAGCCTTTTTGGTACTGAATCTATCTTTCCCCAGTTTTTTTCTATGCTTTCTATGTGATTTTCCCCATAATTCTACTAGTGCAAATCTTTTTAAAACTCTTGCATTTAAATGAACAGACTACTGAAAGCTTCACTAGATAAGAGACCGTAAACAAGAAATAAAAAGTGTCATTCTACATCAGCGAGGGTTGACAAGCGTGAAGGGTATGGAGTGATTACGATATGATACATGAATCATCATAAATGAAAGATCCTAAAGCAAGCAATGTCTCAAAGAAAAAAATACCTCTATGAAAGACATCACACCATCGTAGAATCGGAAGGAGAATCAGTATCTAGTCATCAGCAGAACAATATGTGTGAGCGAGAGATATACCCTGAAAAGCATGCAGAGTCGATGGGAATTCCTCGACTAGTAGAATGAGTATTACGACAATACAAAATGGAAAGTTTCGCCTTCAAATAAGAGAAAATTTCCATGGATATCGTTTATGTAAGTAGTCTCCGATGTGTGTCGTTATGGATACAATATTCCAATTCCTGATAAGAGAAAGACACATATGGACCAACACGTATGACAATAGTAGTCATCAACAGTATGCGACATGAACGTCAACGGTCAACCTCAGTTGAAGCATAATCAACGTACTCAATTCGCACATGCTTTATTAGTATAGCCTCGCAAACATCAGCGATCTCAAGTTTATAATCACAACAAATCAGTGGAAAAAATCTTCATTATATCTCTACTCCAACTCAAGTTTTACTTACTCGTACATGCTCCCTTGGTCGGTTAATCAAACACAAGACTTTCTCAATGGCCTAACTCGCTAGACCCAGCATTCCAAGTCATCGGTTCTATCAGAAATTTAGCTCATTGATCCAACTAGTGATCCAGATCGCATATCCAATCAACGATGTTATTTTGGATGGATCCGAGTTAAAACTTGCACGAGTTTAAGATAATTGGACCTACATGCCGTTGCGAGTTTTAATTATAATATTCGAACATCTAGGGGAGCGTCTAGTGAATATTGTGCCTGATAAACAAGCTAGCAGGATGGAAGTTTTATCGAGTGAAGCTCAGCAAAATGAAGCCCAAAACTTGGAAATATTTCAATATTGACTACGAGATACATATTTTCGATGTTGAATCTATTCACGCCTCATAAGGTAAGCCTAAACGATTTCTCAATTTGTTTACAATAATTATTTTTTCTAGTACTACAACAAATGCACAATTCATATACAAACGCACAATTCATAAACTAGTGCATAACCCACACACTTCGATACTAGCCAGAGTCGTTTAGCAATAACACTCGCATAGCTAAGATCGGACACAAACTTCGGGCATAATAGTCAGAGTAGTTAAACAATAACTCTCGCATAGATATCACCAGTCCTAACTTGGCTTTGATTAGAGAAATAATTTCAAAAAATATTCCTTCCACGGTCTTAGTCAACACTTTCGCAAATTTACGAGCAAGCTAAACGGTTTAGTGCAGGCTCAATAATAGCAAGGACCTTGTTCCATGGGCAATGAAACCCCATCTCAGGGCAGTGAGAACCAAACCAACTTGACTTTGATTAGAGGAAAATCCTTGCACACTCTTAGTCAATATTTGCGCAAATTTGCGAGCAAGCTAAACCTATACCGGCTCAGTGCATGCTCAAGAATAGCAAGGACCTTGTTCCATGGGCAATGGAACCCCATTCTCAGGGTAATGAGAGTTCATTATACGATTAAAAGAAAAGGATTTATAAAGAAGTTTTGTTGGATCAGAAGCTAGAGCAACAGACAAAAAAATAATAATATTGCATATAAGATTTATCAGAGGTGGAACGAACAAAAATAATTTTATGAGGAAGATTTTATGGAGCGAAGTAGAAAAAATTACACAAGGAAGCGTCACTTTAAGAATTTCACTTATCAAGCTCTCAATGCATGAGTAGTGGTGATATTTTACAACCATCTAAAAGGTGTAAATAACGATTCAGAATCACCATCACTATTGGAACATCAATTGGAGTATATTTATACAACTTCATACAAATCTAAGCATATAAACCTATACTCCACAGAAGAAATACGCCAGTTTTTTTCCGAACTGTGAAGTTATACAACAACTACAGTACGAGAAGAAAGTATTCCGTCGTGCCGGCATCTACGACCTCAAATCACAAGTGAAGACTTAAATCTTGCACTCATTGCAAGCACAAAATCTCACCAAGTTTTGCGCCAGTGTAACCACGAACTCTAGTCTCAAAAACGAGATATATTATCCAAGAGACGTGCCAACATTTATAGCAGTTAGTGCAATAGCTGCTACATCGAAGACAAAAAAAATTATGATGCTAACAAGAAGACCTTTTACGGCAGAAAACATATAACTTGAAACTTGTGATATAATCATCAAGCATCGTTCATATTCAACTACAAAAAACTCTCATCTAACAACACCAAGTGCAACCTTGTTCGCAAGAAGACTACCATATCATTTCAACACGTAGCTTGTGGGCGCCAGAGTACATCTATGAAGCAGTTGAACCTGGACACTCTTATTAATCCGCCAACAAGTTGGGAATTAAGAGGGGGCGATGTTTGGACCATATAAATATGAAATGGGATTAATATGATCTTCAACCCATTAGCCTCAAACAAAAACATTTAAATGGATCATGAGTTGAAGCCTAAATCCATTAAGGGTTAAAAAACTAATCAGTTGGCCTTTATTAAAGGTGACTAAATTCATTGTATCCTGAAAAGTGGATGAATTTGTTGATGGTAAGACCAGGCATAAATTGAAACAAGGAAGTTAGAATTAATCTAGATGTGTATTTATTCCAAATACATTAATTAATATGGTCATCCTGAAAGGAGATGATGAATATAGATTATTTATTGGACTAAGTACATTTTTAATGTCTAGATACATAATTCTGATTTCAAATAAAGATAAACCTGGAGAGCATTTGGTTTAGGAAAATTAACAAAATGAATGCAGAAAGGTAATTGATTGGATGCATACCAATAAATAGAGGAGGAATTTCAACTAGAAAGGTACACATTTCTGATCCTTCTATCTTCTTTCTGAAACAAAAAATCAGAGACATCTAGTCAAGTCCCTGGTATATTCTTTCCCAAATTATCAAATAGTAAACCCTATAGGTAAAGCATGTGGTATGGTTGTAGCTTGGATTGATGGATTCCACTTAGAAATAGTACAATAGAAATCTAATATGATCAATATAATAGCAAATACCTCTTTTGACACAAAACAATGGGCTCTAACTTGTTTTTATGGTATCCCTTACACATCAGATAAAAACATAGCCCGGGACTTCATAGAAGAAATAAGCACACAAATTAATCTTGGAAACATGCGATAGATAGTGATAGGGGTGTTTGGACCCTATAAATATGGAATGGGCTTAATAGGATCTTCATCCCATTAGCCTTCAACAAAAACATTTAATTGGATCATGGGTTAAAGCCTAAATCCATTAAGTGTTAAAAACCTAATCAGTTGGCCTTTATTAAAGGTGACTGAATTCATTATATCCTGAAAAGTGGATGAATTTGTTGATGGTAAGACCAGGCATAAATTCAATCAAGGAAGTTAGAATTAATCTAGATGTGTATTTAGTCCAAATACATGAATTAAGAACGCGCGATTGGGGGATACTCAAACTGATTGTGGGATAGAGAAAAGGGACAAAACCTGGATCCAAATATCAATTCAGGGTCACCCCTTATCTAAGTATTTTACCTAATACCTAATCTACCCCTCACTAATTAGGATTAGTGTTTAATTATAATTAGTAAATTCATAAAATTATTTGATAAATGGTTAGTGTGCGTTTTTATTTGTATTTGGATGAGTGAGGTGAGAGTAGAAGGAGGGAAAAAATTGAAAGGGAACTTTTTTTGGTAAAAATGGAGGATGATTGTACAAGCACTCCCAATACTCAGGTAAATGTGCCAATGTGTTGAAAATTTGACTTTTTTTCTTTGAATCCACCATTGTTGCAGCTTAAATAGATAGGTGTTGGGACGTAGTATGAATACACTTCCGGCAGAAGCATTCCCGGCATTGTATTCATACTACGTCCATGCAATCCAATAATATCCCCCATTTTGAAAGGCAAACCGTCATTGTATTCAATCGAAAAAACCATGCCGGCATTTGTTGGAAATTTTCATAAATGTTTGCCACTAACCGAGGGGCGTAGACCCCTAGCAAAGTGCGAGACATCGTCTCGTAGAACTTTTTTCTGGTTTTGAAATTCAAAACCTATTCAAGAAAATCCTTCAAATACTTACTTATTCAAAACCTATTCAAAACATATTCAAGAAAAATCAAAACCTATTTCGTTTTGATTTTTTTTTTCTGGTTTTGATCAGTCCACTGCCAGCATTGATAAGATGTTATCGAGCATGCCGGCCCTGCTAACGGCATAGTATGTTGCTTAAATTTCTTTGCCGGCACATGATGTAAAGTATCCATAAAATTAAAAAAAAAAATCACTTGACTATCGCCATTGATAGATTTCTATCGAGCATGCCGACATTTAGTTAAGGCATTGAATGTTAGTTACCAAGCATGGTCTTCATCACTTCCGATGATGTTAAAAAAAATATTTCCGACATGGTCTTCATCACTACCGGCATGGTCTTCATATCTTCCGGCATGGTATTCATCACTACCGGCATGGTCTTCATCACTTTCGAATGTAAAAAAAAAATGTTTTCAAAGTGGAGAATATTTAGGCTTCAAAGCCCTAACCCTAACGAGAATGCCGGCAGTGAAGATGGAAATGGGGGATATGATTTTGTTTTTTTATTTTAAGTTTTTAGATTTTTATTTTGAGGGAAGGGTATTTTAGTATTCCCCCCCCCCCCACCCCAAAAAAACACCCCTTAGCAGAAACAATTGGTTGGGGGAAGTAATTTATATCCCCTAATTAGTTCAAGTATCCCCCAATCGCGCGTTCTTAATTAATCTGGTCATCCTGGAAGGATAGGATGAATATAGATTATTTATTGGACTAGGTACATTTTTAATGTCCAGATACATAATTCTGATTTCAAATAAAGATAAACCTGAAGAGCATTTGTTCTAGGAACATTATCAAAATGAATACAGACAGGTAATTGATTGGATGCATACCCTATACATCCTATAAATAGAGGAGGAATTTCAACTAGAAAGGCACACATTTTTGATCCTTCTCTCTCCATAAAAACCTTCTAAGAGCTATTAATCATTAAGGCATCAGAGTGTCTTTGCAGGTAACCCCCCCTTCTTCATTCATCAACAATTCTAAGAGAACCAGAGTCATTGGAGAGCTGAGGTGAAATCTCTTCATCATCAAAGAACGCATCTCGAAGAATATTGTGAATCATCTTTCGGTCTACAATTCATCCATCATGTATAAATCTTGACTCATCTAACGGTTAAGATTGTATCTTTTAGTACAAATCTCGAGGAGTGTTGTAGGAACATTTTTGCTACACAAGGGGATTTCAACACGAGTTTTAACCAAACTGGAAAAGCTAGGAGGCCATCCCTTTAACAAATCAAACAGTGAATATTATTATCAAATTCTTGAATGGGCTGGTTTATATGATTTAGGATTTTATGGAAATGAGTATACATGGGATAATCATAGAGAGGGTAGTCATAATATTCAGGAGAGACTTGATAGAGTTGTCATTAATGTTGATTGGCACAATCAATTTCCTAATGCTTCATTGACTCACCTAGTAGTTGTTGGCTCAGATCACTGCCATATTTTGCTTAATTTAGATAATACAATTCCTAAACTAGATTGGGGATTTAAGTTTTATGATATGGTTAAAGAAATATCATGTATTCAAACAATAAAAATCACTTGAAATGATTTAATTGAAGCGAATTCTTCATAAAGTTTAGTTCTGAATTTGAAATCTTTAGGCATCAACCTGCTAGATTGGAAAAGGAATATCTTTGGTATTCCCTATAAGAAAATAAATAGGCTTCTAAAAGAAATTGAACACTTAAAAGCAAGTAGACATACAGAGTATCAACAAAAAAGATTTCGGGAGAAACTACTAGAGCTAGAACATCTCTACGACACTCAGGAAGAAATAGCAAAATAACAATCAAGAGATAACATAATAAAATTACGGGAGAGAAACACAAAATATTTTTATGCAATTACCTTAAGAAGACATAAATGAAACAACATAGAAAGTATGTTAAATGAAGAGAATATAGTCACTAGGAATATAATGGAGATTACTAAAATTCTAACTAACTATTTTCAAACTCTCTTCATTGAAAGCTTGACTGAACAAACTACAGATAACCCAATTTTCAAAAATATTCTACCAGTCTTAACTCCTCTTGACAACTCCAGTATCTTGACAGCTCCATCACAATAAGAAATTTTCTTAGCTCCAAAAAGTATGAAACCTAACAAGTCTATTGGTCCCGATGGTTTCCTAGTTAGTTTCTTTTTACACAACTGGGAAACTGTTGGTCCTCAAGTTATTTTTACGGTTCAGAATTTCTTCTTAAACAACAAAATGCACCCTAAAATAAATAGAACCCACCTTTTCCTAATACCTAAAATAGAACAACTTAAAAAACCCAGTCAATTTAGGGCGATAGGTCTTTGCAACATTGTTTATAAAGTGATAGCGAAACTTATAGCTAATAGAATTAAACCTTTCTTAGAAAAAATAATCTCACCCTTCAATCTGCTTTTCTTTCCTCTAGACAGATTTCTGATAATATAATAGTGGCCCATGAAATTATTCACTCTTTTAAAAATAAAAAAAGCCAGAACTAGAGGATTAGGAATAAAAATAGACATGTCTAAAGCTTTCGATAGAGTAAATTGGAAATTCCTCCTCTCTTCCTTGAAATCTATTGGCTTTAATAAGGATGTTTGTTTGCTTATAGAGCAGTGTATTTCAACTACTACCATTTATGTTCTTCTTAATGGTTCTCATGAAGACTCTTTTAAGTCTTCTAGAGGATTACGATAAGGAGACCCTCTTTCCTCGTACCTATTTATAATTTGTACGGAAGTCTTCTCAAGACTTCTTCTTACTTAGGAAAATAATAAAAAAATTCATGGTGTTAATATAACTCCAAAAAGTGATCCAATCTCTCATTATTTTTTTGCTGACGATTGTCTGCTTTTTGTAAAAGCTGATCTAGGAGAATGTAGGAACTTACTTGATACCATAGCAACCTTTAGCAAGGCATCTGGCCAAATTATTAATTTTGAAAAGTCAGGAGTATTTTTTAGTAAAAAAAGTAGAACCGAAACACCAGAGAATAATGTCTAAACTCCTAAAAATAAAACATATAAATCTTAGAGACCCATACCTAGGAGCTTCCTTTTTTATGGAAAGATCAAAAATAAAAACTTTTGCTCCAATTATTGAAAGGATAGAATCTAAATCTAAAGGTTGGAAAGGGTTAGTCCTTGTTCAACCCAATATATCTGTTTTGAACAGAGTTGTTCTATCTAGCATCTCATGTTATCAAATGGGATGCTTCATTCTTCCTAAAAATATAACTAACTAAACTAATGCGATATAAAGAGATTTCTGGTGGGGAAAGTATTATGGAGGAAAAGGTTTTTATTCTAAATCTTGGCCAAACCTTGGTAAACCAATACAAAAAGGGGGCCTAGGTTTCAAAGATGCTCGTAAATCTAACCTGGCAATGATAACAAAAGTAGCATGGAGGTTAGTCAAAGAACCAGATGCTCTTTAGGAAAAAACCATGGGTTCTAAATACTTTAGATCTAAATCCCCTCTTAGTGCAAAAGATAAAACCAATGGCTCATGGACTTGGAATTACATTAGTCAAGTACTTGAACTTATACACAAATACAATATATGGGAAGTAGGTAATGGGAAAGATATAAACACCTGGTATGATAAGTGGATATCGGGGCTACAAGACACCTTAGAAACACTACGCAATTCGAATAACAACCGCTTAACCTTAGTCTCATATTTAATAAACCATGAAGAATGTTTTATGGGATCTCACTCTTATTAACTCAATTTTCCCCTCTAAGGCCTATTTCTATGCACATGGCCAAATAACCTGTTTGACATACCAGGTGGCATGGAAAATAACTTGCACCACTATGGGGAAACCACATAGCGACAGAGTTTCTAGCGAACAATCTTGACAACATCGCCAGCGATAAAGTCTTTATCGCCAACGTTGCCATGAATATCGCTCGATATTGAGTCTAGTGCAAGCGTTGTAATTAATATCACCGATGTTCGAATTTCTAACGCCTATAAATACTGCATAGTCTCATTTATTCCCTTTACACTTTACCTTCCCTTCCATTCTCAACTATTCTCTGCTCTCTTGTTCTCTCCGCTAAGAAAATTCTCTTTAGTTATACTTCCTAAACCAATATGGCGAGTGAGAAAAGAAAAATAAATAAAAAAACTCAAAGAATCTACTAGTACCACAACCAGTGGATTAAGTTTTTTGTGGATAAATTATATAAGTTTCAAATTGATAGACAAGTAGTTGGTGATGCTCCTTATGCACATATCTGGCCATCCGGAGCGAGTTAATTCAGTATTTTTAAGAGGCGGATGGTTTGAGTTCCGTACTATGTTTGGGTTACTTCCACTTATTGTTCAAGAGAGAGTCCAAAGATATCCTTGACGACATTTATATCATATACATCCTAGAAACCATAGTACTCAATGAGTTCAAGTTATATTCGAACGATGGTGGAAGACTACAAACACGTTCTTTTTCAAAGATTTTGAATGCGGTAAGTTAGTTTTTTCTAGTACTTAAATTTTTAAATTATGTTTTTTGTTTTATAAAATTCAACAAACTCTAATTATGAATATGTTGTTAAATATGAGTTACACCGATAGATTTGTACTTGTTAAGGGGAATTACATGTGCTGGAAACTTACTTCCATTTAACAGATTAAATTGGTTATCAGAAGATATATATGGAAACAAATACTTCCTTTATACTCAAATGATGTAGAAGGAAGTCAATCATATAGACAAATAAAAGAAAATGGATTAAAAGTGGTTGGGTTGAGAAGTTTTTTACAACGTTATGCTAGGAGTATGGAACAGTTGAGGTTAGATACCTAAGCATATTTGTTCCCTGACCATTATGAGGAGCTCGTGCGTCTGTTTGTGTTGTGGACACTAGGCCAATGTCTATTTCCAAATGCTAGCTTAGTGGTGTTAATTGTTTTTCTCGAAGCATTAGAAGATTTAGAGCAAGCACCAACAAATGATTGGGGGTCTCTGTAATTGCTCGACATGTGTCAAAGATAGTTTTAATGCTTTTTGGGGAGTGTTGGAGGTAATAACCAATATTTTTCACAATATTTATTTGTTATTTTGACATGAAAATTTTACTAACCAATAATATCATTATTTTCAGTATTGGTGGTATACATATTTCCGTGTTTTGGAACCTTCTCTTAAGAATCACACCAATGTTTTTCCGGTCATATGGAAGTACGATTCCGATAATTGGCAAGCAGGACAGGTTGAATATGGCCAACATACTGCTATTGTTCAGAGGATTCAACAGTTATATAGAACAAGCCTTAACCTTGTCTCCACGCCGTATGAAGCAATCCCTGAGTTCGAAGAAGAACAAACTCAGAGAATGGTACAGCTAAGCCTTAAAAGGATCATGTTATACAGCCTTATTTCTGAAAAGGGTATTTGGTATTATGGTGAAAGACTATTTCTTCAGAACAATGATGGCTTTCAACCCTATCCAAGTGAAAAGGTTTCTGAAGATGACTACTTAAAATTGATAAGGGAAGGTCATCATTGGGAAGAAGCTGATGAATTGATCCAGAAGCCGATGGACAGAACTGACTATCTATATTGGTTTAACACTATTTTCAAGCCCAATATTGCTATGCAACTGCAAAGTTTGGGTCTGATGGATTTCTCAGCTTTAGGTAGGATGCCACTTCTCAGCTTTAGGTAGGATGCCACTTGGCGATGAATTTCTTTCTTCCCAACCTCCACCAGAGACGGGCTACGCATTTGCATATCCTACTCAAGCGGGTTCATCATCAACTATGCCACCATTTTCTTGGGATATATATACTTTATCCACCACATCTGAACATATTGTTACTTATCCAATTGTTTCTAATGCACTTGATCGGACTTATCCATACTGGGGGGTCAATGCTACACCGGAGCGATATCAGACCTAGTTGAACGATTATCATGTTATATTACATGGATTTCAGAGATTCCACTTGGATAAGTTGCAAAAACTTAGGGAAATAATGATGTTTGACATGAGTCCGGGATATTTCTGTCATGATGGTATAGGTAGTAGTAGAGGCATGAGTCCCAGTGTTAGAGGTATGAGTCCTAGTGGTAGAGGAATGAGTCTCAGTGGTAGAATAATAACTGGAATGAGTCCCAGTGTTAGAGAAATGACTGTAATGAGTCCCAGCGGTAGAGGAATAAGTCACGGTGGTAGAGGAATAAGTCCCATTGGTAGTGGCATGAGTCCCAGTCGATCAATTCAGCGAAGTCGTGGAAGTGAAAGAAGTTTGAGACTTTGTTCTATGTAGGAGGTACCCGAAAGTTCTACTCCATATGAAGTGTTAGATACTTAAGTAGCACATGAAGGTGATGAATACATTAGCTTGGATACAACTCATGCACGTCAGTTTAGGAAAATGCCAACTGACATAATGACTCCTGCTGGTGGCATGAGCATGGAAGCAATTAGGCAATCAATTCTGTATACCCAAATTTCCTCAACCTCCCCCCCCCCCCCCCACCCACCCACCCACCAATTTCCTTAATCTTATCAGCATTTTAACCATTTTAGCAAGCTCCTCTAGCATAATAACAACACGTATTTCAAGGTTTGTATCATGTTTCCATGTGCCCTGAACCCATTATTTATCAAGTTTATGGTGATTCTGATGAGACTCAACCACCAAGTGAGTCTCAAACTGGCTCGCTAACTGATATGTTGAACAACACTCTTGATCCAAAAAATGCGAGCAACCGGATCTTTGTTCAGGAAGGAAATGGCCAAGGAAATGAGTAGTTTATGGACATAATTTAGTTTAAGTATTTCAAGTGTAATATTTTTATTTTTATTAATGGAAATTATCTTTTAGATTAATATTCAAATACAAACTAGTTTTACATTTCATTAAAAATTAACCTTAATTGCATAATACAATACTTAAAAATTGAATCCCTGCACATGAACCTTGTAAAGTTCATAACATTCATCGTGACTAAACTATCGTTTGTTGTCTTCGGAAAATTTGGTATGAGCTTTAATTTTTAGTTCTTCAGTTGACAACCCAGGATTATCCCCTTTTATCATCCACGTAATTTATTGATACTTTCTCACATCGTTATTGATGAAACAATAACGATTTTGAAGACACTCATTTGTTCTTCTTGAATTTACGTGACTTAACATCATAAACCTTTGAAACATGGTGTCTCATAAGTTAAAAATCTTTAAATTGAAATATCTATCGCTTGCAACTAAAATCCAACATTGAATTAGAGAAAACATCTTCTTCTCGAGTGAAGCTAGCCACTTTGGTTATACGAGCATTAGGCATGTTAAAATGAATTTGAAGTTGAGATGGTATGAGTTGAAATTGGGTATTTATAGAGGGGGAAAATTATTGCCATTGGATGAGGAACTGATGAATGGTGATCAGGCCAACGAGTGACATTGTGACTATTGCTGGCGCTAGAATGACCAACTAGCGAAATTTTGACCATCTAGCAATGGACACTCTATCGCTCACTGGAATGTTTATCGTGTATGCTTTTATGTTATATTTGACATATAGGCATATATGTTTGGCACTTTGGCATACCCATACTGGGTGCATATATGGAAAATATAATGGTTTGGAATACCCATAGGAATAGGCCTAATATTGCTTCTAAAATCAGCAGTATTTATTTTCTCAAGGATAAAAACTTTTCTCTTAAGAAGGATCAACTCAGGTGGACTTTAACTAGATCTGGGGAGTATATAGTTAAATCCTTGTATGATAAATTAAAAGAAAATGGTATTGATACTGTTAGTTTGTCTTTTCCTGATTCTTTCTGAAAATCTATCTGGAAGTTAGATATTTCTCAAAGGATTAAGTTGTTTTTATGGAAATGCTTACAAAATGCTCTACCTACAAATTCTAAGTTATTTGGAAAACTAAAAGATGTTGACCCTCATTGTACTATGTGTGGAATATAAATTGAAACTACTGAACATCTTTCATTTCACTGTCATTATGCTAAGGAAGTTTGGAACTCAACTCCTAACCTTATTTCTTTGAATATAGATAGCTCAAGTAAGATTCTAGACCTATGTAAGGACTGGTTTAAAAGTCCTACAAAGAGATATATATATAACTAATTCTTAATAAAATGTGGTTTATTTGAAAATAAAGATGCAGTAAAGTCTTTGAGGATAAATTTAAAACAACTACTAGTTTGGCCTTAGAAATTCAGAGGCATATCTCATTTTTGCCTAAGAGAACTTAAACCTGACAAGCCCAATAAAGTTCATAGAAAGATTACAAAACCGACCTGGAAAGCACCACAAAAGGATACTCTAAAATTAATACATATGATGCATGGATATCAGAAAATTTACCATCTAGTCATGCCTTAATTATGAGGAACAATGCAGGATTTTCAGAAGGAGGAAGAGCAGGACAGTCAATCAGTTCAGATTCTCAAGAGGCAGAAGTTATAGGAGTGATGCAGACAGCAATTTGGGAAAGGGAGAATGGAATTAAGAGCTTCATCATTCAAGGATACTGTGAACGCCTTTTCAATTACTTTCATGGGAAGAATTCAGATATTTCTTGGCGTGCTAACGCCTGTCTCGATGAGGAAGAAAGGATATCCAAATCATGTGACAATTTTTTGGGGTTTTCATTTTGTTTCTAGACTAGGAAATATGGTAGCGGATACTTTAGCTAAATATGTAAGGAACTTAAATTCTACTTTGATTTGGGAGACTATCCCCACCATGTATTCAACATCACCAATCAGTAGATAAATCTAATATCGGAAAATTCTCACATGGATCGATATTAGATGGCTCTACTCATTTTGTAATGCAGGCTCACCATGTTTGTTAGTTTTTAATGAAAAAAAATTATTCACACAAAAAATAAAAAATAGTGAGAGAGAGAGAGAGGGAGAGATAAGGAGACCCAGGGGTGGAGCCAAGGGTTGGCTAACCCTCGCTCTAGCCCCCTCTAAAATCAGTAAAACCACCAAAAAAAATTCTTATGTTTATCCCATAATTTCTATTTAGCCCACCTAATAATTTGAATTTAGTCCACCATATCCCAAGTTGGAACTATAGGTTTGTATTAATACTATAAATAATCCGTGACGTAACGGTACGGCATGATGCTAACATAAAGTTTTGGTAAATCTCTAATAAATAAAAAAAACTAATTCGACATTTACCTAATTAATGATTATATTTAATTATATTTCGAGATGTTGTTAGGTTGTATTTCATACATATGAACTTCTAGATGAGTAAGTCTCATATAAATAATACTTAAAGTTGGTTCAAAGTACAGAAGATTAAGTGTAATTATTGAAATTAAATCTTGCTAGTCAAATTGTTTTATCGTGTTAAATTATTTTATTTTTGATGAATCAAACCAAATTATTTTATTTTTGATCAAGCTTGGTTTGATATACAATATCTTTAAGATTGTATCATCAATCCATTTAACAACTCAGAGCATTTTACCAATTCATTTAACTAAATAAAAAAAATGTATATAGTTGTTATCTAATTTACTTGATAAAGAATTCTTACATATTATTAACTTTATCTTGAAAAATATCTTTTTGAGCAATCTCTAGTTTTTTCTCACAAACATACAAAATAAGGGAGGGCATAACATGATAGGTAAACGAATTCTTACCAGGAAGTTCGATCTGTAACATGCGGATCTCATTAAAGTTTTTCAATACTTGTGTAGGTGAATGATGAGACACACCTCCTGATTCCATTTCTTCGTCATCATTGGTTAGAGTACCATTCCTGTTAGAGCACTGCTCGGTCGAACTCGCATGCATTGTTATCTCAAGCATGTTTGTCAATGTTAGTGATCAAAACTATAAATCTTGATTTCTAGTCTATTATAGATAAGTCTCGGACTAAGATAGAAAGTGTAGTTGAGCTCAAGAACTCCATGGCGATCATCATACAAGACGAAGAGCTACTCAAGGAACTTGTGGAACTTCATCGACAAAAAGTTATGTAGAGACTTGAACTTATCTATCACTCAAAAGTCTATCTACTCTCTCTCCTATCTTGACACAAAAGTCATTTTGTTATATAAACTTTGATTATACACATTTTCTATTTCGAGCCGAGTTTATCTCGCCTATCTATTTCTCGAAATATGTGTTGGTAAGCTTTTACTTTGGCCAAGTTCATCTTTACATAGTGACGAAAGTCATGTTATGTTTTAATCACTTGAAAATGGCTTTGACGAAAAATGGTTTGTGAATAACAACTATATAACGTCCTCTAAGAATGTTTCAATGATTGAAATGAGAGTTTAGATTATATAACCATTGTTGGACATAAGCATTGTGTGGAAACATATACATGTATAAATCCTTATTTCTTAAACCAAAGCATGTGTGCTTTGTTGATCGGGAAAACCGGAACAAGAGTTCACGAACCCAGTCCGCGTACTGTCGGAGGTTCTCTTCCCGGGAATTTATGGTGGAGTTTGTAAACTTGTTACAAACTTATTCTGGGTACTTAAGTCCGCATACCAAGTCCGCGTACTTAGGTTGGTTATATCTAAAAACGATTATTCGTGAACTTATACTTATATTAACTAAGGAATGCAAGTTTGCAAACCGTGGCTATAAAGTTCATGAATCGATTCGAGTGAATCAAATCGTTTTTGCTTCGATTGTGTCTTGTATGCTTCTATAATATCTAAGCAATTGAACAACTCACTAACTAGTTCATTTGATTCATTTGAACTAGTTATGGTGAAGAAGAATATGGTTAATATGAAAGTGCTCATATGGCTAACCATTTGGTTAACTATTGTTGAACCAACAAATGTACATGTTTGGGTATGGTTACACAAACCTAAAAACGTGCATTTCATTTGTGTGTAACAAGCTAAGTTTTTCTATCTAACGGTTGAAAGATATTAGCTTGAATTTAATCAGGTTTTCATCTAACGGTGAATATTGAATGCTTTGTTACTAAGCTAACATTGATTGCAAACCCTGATTTGGAAGACTATATAAGGGAGAACTCTAGCAACTAGGGAACCTAATCCCTTCACCTCCTTTGTGGTACTAGTTGTATTAGCTAGAGTCGATTCTCCTTTAACCTTAGGTTTCTACCAAGACCCTGTAGGATAACGACTTAAAGACTTCACTGGGATTGTGAAGCCAGACCGATACTACTTTATTGTAGTTGTGTGATCTGATCTTGCTAATTCTATCGTGTTGAGTACAATCATAATGATTGGCTTGAGATTGATATCTTTGATAGTCAAGATATAAATGTAATCACAAACATCTTCGTCTCATCGTTTGTGATTGCACAATATCATATTTCTCCGTGTCGATTAAGATTATTGTGAGGTGATTGATAATACTGAGCTATTCTTCGGGAATATAAGTCTGGTTTATCAATTGGTTCCTGTTCACCTTGATTTATCAAAAGATGGAATAAAACTCATAGGTATTTATGTGGGAGACATATTTATCTATTATCGTAGACTTTTCTGTGTGATATAGATTTGTTTATTAAAGTCTTCGACTTTGGGTCGTAGCAACTCTTAGTTGTGGGTGAGATCAGCTAAGGGAATCAAGTGCGTAGTATCCTGCTAGGATCATAGATGTAAGGAGCGCAACTGTACCTTGGATCAGTGTGAGATTGATTGGGGTTCAACTACATTCCAGACCGTAGTTAGTTTGTATTAGGCTAGTGTCTGTAGCGGCTTAATACAGTGTGTGTTCAATCTAGACTAGGTCCCATGGTTTTTTTGCATTTGTGGTTTCCTCGTTAAATTTTTTTTTGGTGTCTGTGTTTTTTCTTTTCCGCATTATATTTTGTTATATAATTGAAATATCACAGGTTGTGTGTTTGAATCAATCAATTGGAAATCCGACCTTTGGTTGTTGAATGAAATTGATTGATCCTTGAACATTGGTCTTTGGTACCATTCAAGTGATTTCTCTTGTATTCAATTAGACTCGCATATTTACATTTGCTTGAGTAAGAATTGAATCAAGAAAGAGAGATATAACTCTTTGATATACTTTATTAAGATTGAGTCTAGTTGATTCTATTGAAAGTATATTGGAGTTAGTCCATACAAATTGCTAATCGAAATATTGGGTGTGGTTGTTAGACCCCTGCTTTTTCAATTCCTGCCATTACCACCAACACCGCCACTGATAGATGAGGAAGACGATATAGACGAGGATGATGATGATGATGACTTTATAGGTCCAAGAAATTGGCCTAGGGCTTGAAGCGGCTTCCACCAAAGACAAAACAAATAACATATAAAAAACACAACGTGTTTTGTCGGAAGAAGCAGCGGTAGCGGATGCGTCGTCATATGATATTACACAATCAACTCTGACGATAACGTTATCGATCTGTGGATAATTTGTTGACTTATATTATTACTCGTAGATCATTCTTGGTTGTTTGTCATAGTTGTGCATACAAAATGGGCGACTACTGAGTCAACCCAGTAGGAAAATTTCATCTTCTTCATATGCATTAACTGCATCTCGATCTATGCATGTTTAAAAATTAACTACAATTGCCTTTCATCTGCATTAACTGCATCTCAATCTATGCATGTTTAAAAATTAACTACAATTGCCTTTATCTTGTCTTGATATAGCTTTATTTACTTTTTTTTTTTCGATCTTCATAATTTAAGGTGAACAATTGCCTTTATCTTGTCTTCCATGAACAACATGTAGTGCGTTCACTGGTTATCTACCATTAAAGGTTCCCTGTTAAAGACGTTGGTCCAATCTCCAAAGGTTTTAATGGCCTCTTCTACAAAGAAATTATTATACATTGATGATTTCGAAAGATGATGTTCAAAAGCCCAATGTTAAACTCATAGCAATCTCCGTCAATGTTCAACCCAAAAAGGTCTGTAGCGCCCCCTAAGCTAGCAACTGACTAATCCAAAAGATTAACTATAAAGTGAGGCACTAACGATCTAAAACATCTATTTAAAACACTAAGAAATAAGTTCTAAACAAAGATTAACCCGAATCTAAACCCTCTATGAAATAAATACAAGAACTCCTCTTAGATGATACATTAATACTTGTGAGTTGGTTTACAAACATAATATAAACACAAAATAAACATAGCGGAAGCTAACCAACTAACGAAACCAACTCCTCGAAAGCTTTCATCGCCACACGCACATCTTGATCTGTCTCTGAAACTGAAAGTGGGAATGGGTGAGCACATCATCCCAAAGGGTGCCCATTAGAAATAACAACTGACTTTCAAGTAATCATTAAAATGATTTAAAGACAATGCATGTTTTACTGAAAACCGATAAAACACGGAAAACATATAAAGCATATTAATAGTAATAGAAAATATAAAGTTCTACCAACCAATAAACCGGCACACATTCACAACATAAATAGTAGTTGAGCGACGTCTTCCTTCGGAGTAGCAAGGCATGACTCTTGCGGATTCTTCAATGATCATTAAAGCCCCTATGAGGTTTCCGGCCTCAAAGTCATAAACGATAAGTACCTTACCAGTACCTTGTTCTACGCGCACTCAACATATCAAGTGTCTAAAGATATCTAATGAAACATAATATAATAGCTTTTGAAAGTAATTTAAAAGAACAATAAACATTCATGTATGAGACATGCGCTGCCCGTACATAAATATAAATATAACTTTAGTTTATTAGTTGGCAGCAATTTTCACTCCTTTAGCGCATAAATATAGATATAACTTTTGGGGAACCACATCACACACCAATCAAAAAGAAAATATTTCCTTACATGCTAACAACAAGTAAAGTTTGTAACTACTTTCCAGTTAATGGAAAAAATCACTTTTTGAAAATAAGTAAATACTCCCAAAACACATATATTAGTTGTTTCTAAAGATCCAAGCCCATCCCAAAATGTAAAACAAAACTAGTTTGTATTACACACAGATAATACATGCATACACTATCATATAGTAACAAAGATATGCATGGATTTCACAAAAGATAGGTTTGTAAAACAATAATGAATACAAGAGAGTTCGTTATCGATTCCCACCTCTTTTGATGACAAGCCTCGCCTACCTCGAGATGTACAATCCACTAGTTCGTCCTTGAGTCGATCGTTGTTAATAACAGAGTAACTGTTAATCACACACAAGCACTCTAAGAGATTATCCAAAAGGCTCATACAAGGCTCATAAAATAATCTCATACAATTCTCTAGTTATATGCTATGTGAATTATCTAATGGTTCTAAGCCCATTTATGGTTCTACACCTTTTTATTATCTATCTTTAACATATCTAAAGTTTACTAATCCAATTAGATTAATTCTATAGTCCATTAGATAAATCTTAAGAATATCTACAACTTTGTATAAGAAACCAAAGGTCAATTCGGACCATAAGGTCCAAGTTATCAAAGTAGAAAAACTATGCCTAAGCCCAAGTCCACTAAACCAAGTCAATTACACAAATCCAGTCAAACTGGTCAACTAACAGTCTCTAATGGTCAATGGGGTCGTCCAACAGTAAACGTCAGTCAAAAGTCAAATTCTAG
Source organism: Papaver bracteatum (assembly GCA_023529315.1). Taxonomy (NCBI): domain Eukaryota; kingdom Viridiplantae; phylum Streptophyta; class Magnoliopsida; order Ranunculales; family Papaveraceae; genus Papaver; species Papaver bracteatum. The sequence continues at coordinate 33,926 of JAJJWX010002350.1, read as the reverse complement.
TCAATGGTCAACTGGTCCGAGGTCAGTCAACGAGTTAAGTCACTGAGTCAAATCGGGTCAAATGAGTCAACTCAGTCAAATGGTTGAGTTAGGTAATTCAGATCAACTGAAAAGAAAAAGAACTCAAAGCTGATAACAAAACAGTTACACACACCATTCTAACTATACATAGTTTCATAAGCTACAACTAGCTTCTATTTCCATTTCTAACATCATTAACTTCAGTTCTTCTCATCAGGCTCATACACCACCAGTTCCCTTTCTCAACAACAAAATCACCTTTCCATGTTGAATTTCACTTCAACCCTGTAAGCCACAATTCCACTATCAATTAGTCATTTCTTGTAATTTCCAAAACAAGTCTGCTCCACCTGCAACTCATTTAAGCTTCTATCAACAACTAAACAACATCATCATCACCGCAGCAACATCATTGCCATTTCAGGCAGTCTACATATTCCCTGTAACATTCTTTGTCAACCCACTCCCTTATTCTGTCAAGCCAACTCAAATGCAGCCAACAACTTCAACAACCAACAACCCCAGTTCATCTTCACCAACACCATTAAGCCTTAACTTGAGTCGCCTCCATTACAGTTTACATCTACACCTAAAATTATAACAGAATCAGCAACACCTTTCTTGCAACTCAACTCATTACACAATCTATAGTTCTCCTTCCACAGTTACCATCAATTCTAACTCCATAGCCACCACCTGTAACTAACCACTAGACCTAACCATCATCTAAAAATAATTCAAGACCATGTTGTTCAAATCTATTAACAGTCTCATATGTAGCACCATTACTCAAGTTATTAACTTCTGCACATCTGTAATTTCAGAATCACTAGACCCGTCTATCTAAAAATCACCACCTGCAGTTCAACCCAGAAATCCATAACTAAAACTTTAATACCATCCACACACCATTTCTCAGTTCATACATATATTCCATGCAACACCAACTCTACCAATGATTCAACCTTCATCTCTTATCTTCTACACAACAGTTCAACACAGATATACAACCACCATTTCAATTCAACCTCCACCAGTTACATGAGTTGTAGCTTCCTCTTAATCAAATCTTAACACAACACTCATAACTCTACTATTTCACCTATCTTCATCCCCTGTAACTTAACCTCCAACTATAACTGCTCAGTTCCAAATCACAATCCGAAACCCTAACTCTAAATCATCAATTCATCTTCCTTCCAGTACAGATTAGGTAATTCCTAATTAAAACTCAAACCCTAATTTCTAATTTGATTTAGGGAAGAACTTGAACTCTAGTTTCTCTATGAAATCAAATTAAACTTCATACACCCATTTAGACTTCAATCAAACACAGACCCATATACTAACTCAATCAAATAATAACAATTCCAAGAAGAGAATCGAATTAATCGTAATCCTAAATTACCTGGTTCTGTGATTCTTCATAAGAACAACTTCAGAACTTTAATTAAACACCAACACATTCGATCCTCATCCAATAGAAACTCAAAACTCCTCTTAACCTCTCTCCAACTCAAGAATAGAACCCTAATTGATTCAACAACATCGCTTCTTCTTTTATCGAGCTCAAATAACATCAACAACACCACCAGTAATCAAATCTTAATGTTTACCCTAAGTTTCTCTTCGATTCGACCTCAGAATCATCTCACAAAATCGCCAGAGGCGATGGACATAAATAGAAGGAGAAGAAGAAGAAGAAAGAGAAAAGAGAACAGAAAATGAGTTTCTCTTCGACACGTTGGGAGATAAGGCAAGATTTAAAATGATAAAGGCACTCGAGAAACTGATAAGGGCAGCCAAGTCGGTTTAAAATAGAATTATTATTTTTCCATTCATACTTATCCAATGATATCCTGATCGTCTGGTATTCGAATGGCACGTTCGAGTAGTCTGTTTCGCATAACTTTTCGATACCTATTCGATGATACTAATTTTGTTTCTAAATTATTGTTAGATTAATTTTATTAATTATCGATCATGTTAAAATAATCGAATCATTAGCGGCTTAAACATCTCTTGACTGGTCTAATAACGTTGACGAGATTGAGGGTCGTCACAAGGTCATAAGATATCCTCACATCAAACTAAGCAAACGAATTAAACAGTGTGAGAGAAGTCTTATTGGGAAGATTATACATGAGCTCCCTTTTCCTATTGGAAAAACTGAATATGAAGCTACTCTTCAATGGGGTCATGGTCATTTCATTATCATGCAATAAGATTTCAGCATTTTCACTTTCACTTTTAGGAGATGGAGAGAGTACAATGATGTTTTGGTGGGAGCTCCATGGAATTTGGATGGATATCTGATTATGTTGAAGGAGTGGAATCCAACTATGGATCACATAAGGGTTGATTTCAACATTCAACAATACTAGATATATATTAAGAAGATGCCCATAGAGTTTCAAAATGCTGAAGTTGCAAATCAGATTGTAAGTATAGTTGGGAGAGTATTCAAACTTGAACCAGAAGATGGAGGTCCAGTGGATTCAAACATTTTAAGTGCTCTCATTGAGTTTAATATCACTAACTCTATGCTAAAAGGAATTCTTGCAGAAAATGGTACCAAATATATACTTTCAGAAGCAACCAAGAAAATTATGTCCATCTTGTTTAATTGCCAATCATAATGAAGGTGAATGTGAAGAAAAAGCTATCCATGTTCAAATTATAGCAGGGTATATCTTCAAGTTTGGAGAGGATTTTGGAGAAATTATTGATCCAAGAGAGAATAATCCAGACTTTGTTGTTGGGTAAACTATTCACATATCCCCCAAAAAGAACAACAGAAAGAAGAATAACCAAAAGATAGCTTTTGTTATCCCAGAGGATGGACAATTGGTTTCCACAATTTATTCTCTGGGTTCTTCCAATGCTCCAAGAAGCTCAAATGCTGGGAGAAATAAAAGACACAGAGAATATGGAAGCTCCTCTCAAGCAAGCTATGCTTAACAAGATGATAATCAGGATTCTCATATGCAAAAAAAAAAACAACCAACACATGGAGGACTATGAAGCTTATTATAATCAAATGTATAATAATGAACATGGAGATTGGGACAACTATGTCAATCAGCAGCTGGACAACCAAGGATGGCAGAATGATCAGGTAACTCCTTTTTCAACAATCATATACTTTGATTCAAATTTTAAACTTTATCTTCATACAATTGCATATAGTTCATACATCATATCTAGTCAAGGTAGTTTTAAAAATAGAATGAAGATATTAGCTTGGAATGTCCAAGGGATTGGAAACAAAAGAACTAGACAACACCTGAATAAATGCATTTATAATTACAACACGTATATCATCTTTCTGTCCGAAACAAAAAAACAAACCAAAAAAAGTGAGATCTTTTTTAGCCCATTTAGAATACACTCACATAAAGTGTCAGGAAACTATAGGAAGGGCTGGAGGCCTAGTTTTATTATGGAAAGATGGACTAGGAGTACAAATCCTTCATACTTCTAGTAATATGATGCATTTAACAGTGTGTTCTCATCTCCAAGATACAAGTTGGATGTTATCTTGTCTCTACGGTTCACATCAGAAAGCAGAAAGAGAAGCTCGGTGGAAATTCTTACAATAGCTAGGAAAAAATATTTATTCCCCCGGGTCATTTTAGGAGATTTACACATCACACTTCATTCCTCTGAAAATCAAAGTTTTAGTACAAAACCTTTACCCTCTTACAAGATTGTTCATGATACAATAGATCTTCATGGCTTAAGGGATATACCTTTCACTGGATCTCCTTTCACTTGGTCAAATCAAAGAAATGCTCAACAAAATGTGAAAACTAGAATATACAGAGATTTGGCCAAAAACAATTGGTTCTTCACCTATCCAAACTTAGTTATAAATAACCTTCTACCTCATGGGTTTGATCATGTTCCAATTCTTCTTCAAACCCAAGTTAGTTCTAAACAGCATCCAAAAGTAAGAAGATTTTATCAAGCTTGGTTCTCAGACTCAACCTGTAAGAAAGTCATAGAAAATACCAGGAATTCAGCAGAGAACAAGGATTTGGCTATAACATAGAAACTACAAGCCACAACATAAACATTGAATACATGGAATCATAAAGTCTTTGGTCATGTCAACACAGAGATAAAGAAAATTCAAAAAAAACTTCCACAGGAAAAAAAAACTACAGTGTTCAAGACATAGATAAGATTAAAGTATTAGAAGCAGAACTGAACAAATGGTATGACAAGGAAGCAGCTATATAGTATCAGCATGCAAGAGAAAACATAACAAAGAAGGAGGATAGAAACAACATATAATTTCACTCCAAAGCTAACTTCAGGAGAAGGAGGAATCATATTGATACTATCCAAAATGAACAAGGTACTTGGGTCTCAACTAAGGAGGAAATTCAGACATTGATCACCAATCATTTCAGCATAACATATACCACTTCCACTCACTCTTTAGATCCAAAAAAATTTCAGCTGATACATCCTTGCATTACTGATGAAGAAAACCAGAGATTAATCAAAATACCAACTAAGAAGGAGATAAAATAAGCAATTTTCAGCATTCAATCTTGGGCAGCACTTGGACCAGATGGATATCAAGCTGGATTTTATTAAAACACATGGAGTACTGTAGAAAATGAGGTAACAAAAATGGTTCAAGATTTCTTTATTCATGGTCATTTCCCTATCCAAATAAATGAAACCTTTCAAGTCATAATCCCAAAAAAAGAAATTATCTTCAAACCCAGTGATTTAAGACCAATAAGTTAGTGTAACATCACTTACAAACTTATAACAAAAATCCTAGCTACCAGATTAAAACCTATACTTCATAAAATCATTTCCCCATGGCAAGCTTCTTATGTACCTGGAATGAACATTCAAGACAATGTCATCATAGCTCATGAGATGATGCAGTTCATGAAAATAGAAAGCTTCTCAAGGAGTGGTAGTAGTCAAGTTGTACATGGCCAAGGCTTTTAACAAAATGGAGTGGGACTTCTTGCTTCAAACTATGAGTCATCTTGGATTCTCTCAACAATGGTGTCAGTTAATATATCATTGTATCAGTATTGCAAATATATCAATGCTTATCAATGGTTCTCCTATGGAATTATTCTCTTCATCAAGAGGATTAATGCAGGGGGATTCTATTTCTCCATACTTGTTCATTCTATGCATGGTGGGTTTTAGCAGATTACTTACAAATGCAGCAAATAAAAATATTATAGAACCAGTCATCCCAACAAAAACTGGTCCAGCAATATCACAACTTACTTTTTGCAGATGGTTGTATTCTCTTTACAAAAGATACCATAAGATCAGTAAATAATCTTAAGAATCTCATAAACAAGTTCACTTCTTCATCTGGGCAAATGGTTAATCTGGATAAATAAAGTGTCTTCTTCAACAAAAATCTCAATAAGGACATCTGTGAAGAAATTATAAACTTGCTTCAAATGAATAAAATGGATGACAAAGAAAAATTTCTAGGAATTCTTCTCCAGATTCCAAAAAGTAAAGACAAGTTCTTTGATGCTTATGTTAACAAGATGGAAGGAATGCTGCAGACTTGGCATGGGAAACTCACCTCTCAGGCAGGCAGAACAACTCAAATCCAAGCTTGTCTGAGTACAAAGGCCAACTATATATCAAATGGGTATCTTTGAAGTTCCAAATAAAACCATAACAAAAATGGAGAGAATTCAAATGAACTATTTTTGGAGCAAAAAGAATGCAAAGGGAGGCAATAGTATATCTTGGAAAAAATTCAACAAACCAAAAAGATTTGGAGGTCTTGGTTTAAAAGATCGAAAAGTTGTGAACCTTACTCTTCTAGCTAAACTAGCTTGGAGACTTCTGCATGAACAACAAGCCATGTGGTATAAAGTTTTAGAGGCAAGATATTTCAAAAGGAAAAGATTTGTTACTTGACAATACAGCAAGGAACATAAGTTCTTGGGTTTGGCATAGCATACAGACATGCCTTCAAGTTATTAAAGAGTACTACATCTGAGAAATTGGTGATGGTAAAGAAGAGATGTTTTCAAGCACAGATGGTATCCAAAAACAGAAGAAATTAACTCTACTGCAACTACCATAGTTCATCAGCAAGGTAATCTAAATATTAAAGTTTCTGAGTTTATTATTGAAGATTCAAAAAACTGGGATGTCCACAAACTCAAGAACAACTTCAACAACAATCAAGTTCAACAGATCTTAAACATAAGAATCCATAACTCTGGCAAAGACAAACTAAGGTGGTCTCTAACAAGATGTGGAAGATTCACAACAAACTCTTTGTACAGAAAACTGACAATACCTCGATTACAAAACAACAAACTCTTTGTACAGAAAACTGGCAAAGACAAACTAAGGTGGTCTCTAACAAGATGTGGAAGAAATAGTTTTCAATATTAAAACGAAAGAAGAGAGAACATAGTAACAACCAAAGTGGAAGTTTATTTCCCTACATAAATTTATATATGAAATTTCTCATATTTGGAGACACTCATCTAGTAAATTATACCATCTACATGATAACCAATACAGTGGCTTTCTTAATATTCAGGAAGAAGATTTTACTTGTCATTTTCGGCTTTATGAGCGAGTTTTTTATGAAAAGCGAAAGTATAACAACCACACCCAACAATTCGTTCGACAATCTGTATGGACTAAACTCCAATATAATTACGAGAGAACCAACTAAAAAGTGAGACTCAATCAAGAAATATATCAAAGAGCTTTATCTCGATTTCTCAATGCAATCAGCAAATCGAATAGATAGAAATCCGTGAGCTTGATTGATATGAGAAATAACTTGGACTGTACCAAAGACCAATTTCCAAGTGTCAATCAAGTTATATCCAACAATCAAGGTCGGATTTATCAACTGATTGAACTACGCACAACCTGTGATATTTCAATTATATAAACAAATATAATGCGGAAAAGAAATAACACAGACACCAGAAATTTTGTTAAGGAGGAAACCGCAAATGCAGAAAAACCCCGGGACCTAGTCCAGCTTTGAACATCACGATGTATTAAGCCGCTACAGACACTAGCCTACTACAAGTTAACTTCGGACTGGAATGTAGTTGAGCCCTAACCAAGTCTCACACCGATTAAGGTACAATCGCGTTCCTTATGCCTTTAGAACCACGCAGGATTCGGCACACTTGATTCCCTTAGCTGATCTCACCCATAACTAAGAGTTGCAACGACCCAAAGTTGAAGATTTATAAACAAATATGTCTCCCACAGATATGTTTATTCTTTATTCGATTTTTGTTCCGTATTTTGATAAATCAAGATGAACAGGAACCAATTGATAATCCAGTATTATACTCCCGAAGAGCAGTCTAGAATCACAAGAGTCTGAGACGAAGAACTGTTGTGATTAGTTTTTATATCTTACCTATCGGAGATAAATCTCAAGTAAATCTTAGAGAAGATAAAACTCAATACTATAGAACAAGTAAGATCAGAATACACAACAACGAAGAAAATAGTTTGATATGGCTTCACGAATCCCAAATGAAGTCTTCAAGTCGTTAACCTATAATAGTTTTGGAAAAACCTAGGTTAAAGGAGAATCGACTCTAGTTTGCAACTAGGACACAGGAAAGTGTCGGGATTAGGTTTTCTAGTTCTAGAGTTCTCCCTTATATAGTATTTCAAATCAGGGTTGCTTACAATCAAAGCTAAGATAGCTTAGTAATAAAGTATTCAATATTCACCATCAGAAGAAATCCTGATTTAAGATTCAAGCTAAGTCTGCTTAGAAATTAAGAAATTAATCTCCATTGTTAGATGGTATTAGCTTGTTACACACAAATGAAATATACCTTCATTTAAATATGGGTAACCATGCCTAAATGTGTATATTGAGTTGGCTCAATAACAGTTAACCGAAGTTAGCCATATGAACGCTTTTGTCTTAACCATATTCATCTAACACTTCTAGATGTAATATGATGATCAATCAATCATGAAAGATAATCAAATTAATCTAATTTTGTTTCAAATAGAATTATTCACTATCTCATAGAAATATATATGGACAAATTGAAATGATATCAGATTGATTCGTAATCGTATAAAGTACTTATACAAGAATCAATTCATGAACATTAAGCCACGGTTTGCTAAGATTGCATTCCTTAATTCATAAATGTTTTAGTTCATGAGTATGAGAACCATATATTACCGATTTTAGAACTTAACCATTGTGTTCGCAAACCAGGTACGCGAACAGCAGCTCCGGACCTTAGCCTGTCAAGCCGTTCACAAACCCGGTTCGCAAACAGCCGTCCCAGACCTAACTCAGGTAAAACCGTTCACATACTAGGTACACAAACAAGGTTCTCGGACCTCCTCGGGTAAAACCGTTTGCATACTAGGTATGCAAACAAGGTTCCCAAACCTGAATCATTACAAAACAGTTCACATACTAAGTATGCATATCGTGTTGCATCCAGGCATAGGTAATTGTTTCAAACTCTCATCTTATTCATTGAAACATCCTCAGAAGATGAAAATAGTAATCTCACACATACCATTAGCTTCAAGTAATTTTCAAGTGATAGAATGATCAATACGAAACTTCCCAAGCTAACATCAAATGACTGTCTCACACAAATCATGTAAGATTTTCAAGGTAATTTTCACATGATCATATTTTGACTTAACATTTAGTTTCCAACAAATACAATAAAAACTCCATATAATAATAGTCTTGGGACTTCACAAATTTATTAATATAAGGAGGTATACCAAAAGCACCGATTTTTTGCTAATTAAAGTATGTAAATGATATTGAATATAAATGTCTTCCTTAATCATCCAAATGATAAACAAGTTGTATATACTTAATCCAAGAAGAAATTATCGATGAAATTAGACAAGAAGCAAAGAGGGATAATCCTGATGATGATAGTATGGAAATACTAAAAATTTCATGCCAATAAGCTTTAAACATGCTAGACAAGTTGAAAGTGTTTTGGATTCAACAAGAAGGTTCCTATAGTAATGAGGCCTTGCGCATCCATAAATCAAAAGATAGCTTAACAACCCAAAAATTTAATACATCATTTTCTCAAATAACTATAGATATTTCTCAAATAACTGCAAATAAGAATTTTATTTCATCTTAAATTTCGATGTAACAAAATCTTTAAGTTTTCAATGATGACAATTTTATTAATATATGGAGGTAAATTCCTTATGGCGGGACTAGAAAAATCTATTAATATTAAAATATGGAGGTTATTACTATTTATAACTGGCCCAAGTTAGGACTGTGATTTTTTATTAATATATAGAGTTTATTAATATATATGGAGTATCAACATGTGGAGTTTTTACTGTAGATTGTTTCCAACTAAACTCGTCAAGAATACGAACATAGTTAAAGCAAAAAGCTTCCAACACATATTTCGATAAATAGATAAGTGAGATAAATTCGTCTCGAAATATCAAATGTATATAATATAAAAGTCTATATAGTTATACGACTTAGTCTCATTAGAAGATAGAATAAAATATACTGAGTGATAGATAAGTTTTAGTCTCCACATTCCTTTTGTTAATGAAGTTCCTCCAAGCTCCTAAGTAGATCTTCGTCTTCAATTGGTGAACGCCGTGAGGTCTAAACCTCAACTACACATTTTATCCTAATACGAAACATAAATATAAGTAGACCAGAAATCAAGTATATAGTTTTGATCAACTAAACTTGACAAACAAGCTTGAGATAGCAACGCTTGCGAGTTCGACCGGGCAGTGTTCTAACATTTTGTTTTCATGTTCGACTTCTCGTTTCACTAACTTGCATATCGATAAAAATCAAGGTATAAATGATAATCCATTATCTTCCATAAATTTTATGATACATATATATAATTATTATTAAACACATAATGTGTTAGAAATACAGTTAAGAAAGAACTATGTGAATAATTTATTATATTTTTCGTGGTAGCCCTTATTAGTGTTATTCTTGAATTCATTTTATATGCCCTATTTTTAAAAAAATAATCATTATAGTTTCAAATTATCTCCTATTTTTCTTCATAAATATCTTAGATGGAAAAATAGCATTTTATTAATCCTAATCACAAAAAAAAAAAAAAATCTGTTATTTTTGAAATTTAGTTAAATAGGGTTTGAACAGAACTTGTGTTCATCTACTTGAATATAATGATGATAAACAAGAAAAGTTTGTTAGATTTATGAAGAATAAACATGTTTTTATCATTTTCTTTCGAAAATGGTGAATGTCTGAGCTTAAGCTTTTGGATTTTAAGATAATTATTTTTCTATAATTTGTAGGGGTGTTATTTTTTTTTATAGTATGTTTCTTTTCAAGATCATTATTATATATATTTAATTTGTATATCTATGCTTACAAAATATGAGGGTTTGGTGTGTCACGAAACGGCTGAAATATATCCATTTTTCTAACCGGCAGTTGGGATCCACCCACCCACACCCCCCCCCTGAAGTTTCATCTTATAGTTTGGAACATTTGTGGTATACATAAATAACATGAAGGATAAAATTAATGGCATGCAATCATCCGCTAGTAAAGAGAAGATTGAGGTTGTTGTTGACGAGGATTCAGTGGTTTGATGTCAATGAATCATGTGACTTAGACGATATGAATGATCCGATGAAAAAATTAGAGAGCGTATGGAGCCCTATCATAAGTGAAATGAATGGGCAACCTTCAAAGAAAGCTAAAAAAGGTTTAAGATGCACCAGCAGGGTGGTCCACGCAGAGATGAACCCGATGGATGAAGAAATCTGACTTGGAGATTTTAGTTTTTAGTTTTTGCCTTTTTTTCCAACTAATTTTGTTGTGTTGCACACTTGAAGTTTTTTTCTTCTCTATAGATTAATTAGGTTATATATTTCGACACATACTTGCTCGTATATATGTTATATAATCCTTGATCTTTTATGTCCATATATATTGATGTTATATTGTTTGCTTTTACTATCCATCTGGTATTTGATGATAATTTACTTAGAGATTTTATTGTTTTTGATAATTTATTGATTTTCTTCATGCATTTTATGTGAATATGAAAGAACTTAAAAAAAAAAGGTTATTTAACGGTTGGTACCCAGTAAATGTCCAACACCTAGCTTTGGTACCCAATATTTAAAATATTAAGGGTTGGTACCCAGATTTGTGAAAGACCGTCAAGTCAACCGTTTGACTTAACTTCTGTAACTGAATTTGTTTTATTACCTCAATAACCTTATAAACCATAAGAATGACTAAGATTGTCCCAACCTCAGTTAGAGACATGAAACGTGGAAGAATCTATATTTACATTGAACGACCACAATCATATTTATTCCCTTCGTCGTCCCCGCTATAAGAATTGAGAACTCATTTTCTGTGAGTTAGTCAAATCAAGTTCATATCGTCACGATCGATCTTTCCAAGTAAAACCGAAAAAAAAATATGAAAGAAACAACAAAAGCCGGACCACATCTTATACACCCAGTAAAACCAATCGTTGATGGAAAAGGAATAAAAGAGGAGTCAAGATTTTCTCTACAAAAAAATTAGTGTGTTCTCAGATCTAGGTATTTTTCCTAATTGACTATTGAAACTAAAGATTTGAGTAACTAGTTATTTAACCCATTCTCAAATTTAGTTCATTATGTTTGAATTGTTAAGGAAAAATGGAGACTTAAGATGGGTTTTTTGTTGTAGCCCAAGATATTACTCTTTCTTGGGGTGTTAGGATGAGATAAAAAGACTTTGTGTTGTTCGCGGTTGTAACATTTTGATGATGAGAGTAATCCAGATGTATGATTTTTTTGCCATAAAAAGCAATGGTCTGTGTTGAATTTTGGCAAGGTTCTTGAACAACAACATAAGGAAGAAGAAGGGAAGCTGCCATGAATTCATGGATTATGCTGATAGTTTAGGACTTGATTGGGATTCATGTAAGTTTAATGAATGTTGGTTTGTGTATGGATTCATGATTGTAGTGGAAGAGCTACACAAGGAATCAATTACAACTTCAAATTTGTTGTCGATCACCACCAGTTGAAACACATACTTGGTGTTTGAATAAATGCCTAATCGACCAGCTCCACTGCCAAGTCTTGTTGTTGTTGCTGCTACCATGTTTCAGGTGGTTTTTAGTGATGGGTTAGAAAAGATTAAACACAACAGATATCGGTGATAGTTGTTTCCATTGATTGCTAATGACTGCTGAGTTGATGGAGCTTTTCTTGATGACAGTGATGGTATATCATTGATGGTGATCGATGGAAGGAATAATTAAGATTTCTTGTGATTGATAAGATGTAGAGAAAGTATTCGGTCAGAGTTAGTTGCTGCTTCCGAATAGTTGATGGTGGAGCTCGAGTGGGATTGAGTATGTGATGGTTGATCGCCATGGAAGAAGATAAAAAAAAATGGTGCTAAGGTGTAACCATCTGAGAAGCGTACAATCAAACCATCAAATAAACCGTTAGATTAGTATATTTCTGACCACAAGATTAAGTTTGTAGGGTCACATGCTAACAGACTATAAACGCCGTGAAGTAATTGTTAACTATTTTCATTTTAATTATTTAGTTAACATAAGGTTTAGTCAATGGTTTGACTTGGTAGTCTCTCACGGGTCTAGGTACCAAAGCTTAATATTTTAAATATTGGGTACCAAAGCAAGGTGTTGGACATTTGCTGGGTACCAAACGTTAAATAATCCAATTTTATTTTATTTTTGCGGAAATTACATTTCAATTCATTCAAACCAAAATGATGATTACATGATTGCTTAGAAGATTTTCAAAACCCAAATACAAATGACGACACCAATTGCAAGTACATCGCAAAAAGAAAGAGCCATGAACCGCAAAGACATCAAATTTTTTTGATGTAGTAGTGATGAATGATGGTGTGAATCAACTTTGACCATGTAAAATTATTATCTTCTTCAATAAGAGATACTCCAAATGAAATAGAGTATTTTTCCTAAAATGTTGTAGATCCAAACGAATCTGGGTGCCCTAAATCCCTCTTGTTGAAGATGAATCCAAAGCAACGCCGAGCAGAATCGTTGATGTTCTTGATGAATCGAGAATAACAAGCCAAGAAACACCATGAAGATTTCAAATAATCGTTATTAAAACGAAGAAAAAAATCTCTCAAACAACGAAGAAATGTGTCCATAGGGATCAAAAACAATAAAAATAAAACCTAAAAACACAAATTAGATTATTTTTATTCATAAAAAGCTAAAAAATTATTGCTCAAATCTAGTTCAAAAGGAGGAGAAAGTTCTAAGGGTTTTTTTTCCGTTTAAGAGAGAAGAATTTTTTTTTTTAAGTTCATTCATGAAAGAACTCAAGTTGTTGCTCTTATTCGTATTGATATCACAAAAGCCAAGTCGATGCGAAATTTTCATATAAGTTGGCTGATTTTTACAATTGTCTAACAACATTTGCATTGTGAATTACTTTCCTCGTATTGTTGACAATGCTTTTACTTTAATTTCTCATGTGCAGTTTTAATTTCTCGTGCATTCGTTATTTAAGTATTTCTCGCATATATGAACAACAACATTCAAAGCTATTAATGATAAATACTAATTTACATCAGTCATTTTGGTGATATCAAGAAAGATTTGATCGATAAAAATGATAGGTTTTCATATTTAACAACATTTACAGATCTTTTTGTCAGATACAAGTATGTTGACACACTACCATATGTGGTATAACTAAAATAAACTCAACATTGGTGGGTTACAACATCTTACAAACTATGTAGTGTTATATGTAAATATAATTTTTTTCCAGGCCTAGTGTTTTGTTTATTTTATTAGAATTGGTCACCACAGTCGAACGTAAGTGTTAGAGCATTGCTCGGCCGAACTCGCATGCGTTGCTATCTCAAGCATGTTTGTCAATATTAGTGATCAAAACTATAAAGTCTTAGATTTCTAGTCTACTATAGCTAAGGTCTAGGACTAGGATAGAAAGTGTAGTTGAGCTCAAGAACTCCATGGCAATTAACATACAAGATGAAGGACTACACAAGGAACCAATGGATCTTCATCGACTAAAAGGTATGTGGAGACTTGAACTTATCTATCACTCAAAAGTCTATCTAATATATCTCCTATCTTGAGACAAAAGTCATTTTGCTATATAGACTTAGATTATACACATGTGGATATTTCGAGATGGGTATATCTCGCTTATCTATTTCTCGAAATATGTGTTGGTAAAGCTTTCGCTTTAATCAAGTTCACCTTTACCTAGTGATGAAAGTCATGTTATGTTTCAATTATTTTGGAAATTTCTCTGAAGAAAAATAGTTTGTGAATAACAATTATATAACGCCCTCCGAGAATGTTTCAATGATTGAAATGAAAGTTTAGACAATATAACCATTAGAGGATATAAGCATTGTTGTGGTAACATATATATGTATAAGTCCTTATTGCTTGAACTGAAGTTTGTGAACTTTGTTGCTAAAGTGAAACCGAAGTAGTGCATGAGATCAGTCCGTGAACTCAGTTTACAAACTCAGTCCGCGAACTGACGAAGTTCTCGAACCCGAGAATTTCTGCTGGAGTTTGTGAACTCCGTCCGGGAAATTAAGTCCGCGAACTTGAGTAGGTTATGTCTAAAAACTATGTTTGTGAACTTATCTTAATAAACTAAGAAATTCTATTGCAAACCGTGGCTTTATAGTTCATGAATCGATTCAAGTGAATCACATCGTTTTTGCTTCAATTGTGTCTTGTGTAGTACATGAGATTTCCTTGCAATTGAACAACTCTCTAACTAGTTCATTTGAGTCATTTGGACTAGTTATGGTGAAAAAGAATATGGTTGATATGAAAGTTATCATATGGCTAACCATTTGGTTAACTATTGTTGAACCAACTAATGTACAAGTTTGGGTACGGTTACACAAACCTAAAAACGTCAAGTACATGGGTGTATAACAAGCTATGTTTTCGATCTAACAGTTGATAAATATTAGCTTGAATCTAATCAGGTGTTTATCTAACGGTGAATATTGAATGCTTTGTTAGTAAGCTAACATTGATTGCAAACCCTGATTTGAAAACTATATAAGGGAGAACTCTAGCAATTGGGAAATATGATTCACACATATTCCGTGTGATACTAGTTTTTCTAAGCTAGAGTCGATGCTCCTTTAACCTGTGGTTTTCTTCTTCTAAAACCAGGTTAATGACTTAAAGACTTCATTGGGATTGTGAAGCCAGACCAGTATTACTTTTCTTGTAGTTGTGTGATCTGATCTTGCTTCTTCTATCGTACGAGTACAATTAGAATAATTGTCTTGAGATTTCTATCTCCGATAGGCAAGATATAAAAGAAGTCACACACACTTCATCTCATCGTTTGTGATTCCTCAATAATCTTCTTTGATGCGTTGATTAAGTTTATTATGAGGTGATTGATAAAGCTGAGCTGTTCTTCGGGAATATAAGTCTGGTTTTATCAATTGGTTCATGTTCACCTTGATTTATCAAAAGAATGGATAAAACTCATAGGTATATTCATGGGAGACGGATTTATCTATTACTGTAGACTTTTCCGTGTGATACAGATTTGTTTATTAAAGTCTTCGACTTTGGGTCTTATCAACTCTTGGTTGTGGGTGAGGGAATCAAGTACGTAGCATCCTGCTGGGATCAGAGACTTAGGAGCATAACTGTACCTTGGGTCAGTGTGAGATTGGTTGGGTTTCAACTACAGTCCAGACCGAAGTTAGCTTGGAGTAGGCTAGTGTCTGTAGCGGCTTAATACAATATATATTTAATCTGGACTAGGTCCCGGGGTTTTTTTTGCATTTGCGGTTTCCTCGTTAACAAAATTCTGGCATCTGTTTTATTTCTTTTCCGCATTATATTTTGTTATATAATTGAAGTAATACAGGTTGTGCGTTGTTCAATCAATTAGAATATCCGACCTTTTGGTTGTCGATTTAAATTGATTGACAGTTGGATATTGGTCTTTGGTACCATCCAAGTTATCTTTCTTTGATAAAGACTCGCAGATTCTATTTTCTTAATTATAGATCAAATTGAGAGATTGAGATAATAATTCCTTGAGATATTATTATCTAGATTAAGTCTGACTGTCTAGTTGATTCTCTAGTAAAGTAACTTGGAGTTTGTCCATACAGATTGCTAATCGAAATATTGGGTGTGGTTGTTAGACCCCCGCTTTTTCAATTGGTATCAGAGCAAGCAAACACGTTCAAGACCTTACAAGTCTGTGTTTGTGGTAATCTGAGTCTGTGGACGAAATCTCGTATACGCCTATAAAAATGTCTCCTAAAGATTTTAATTATGTCAAATGTCTTTGAAACACCTCAAAGGATTATTCCTTAGTAGATTCTTCCGAATCCCGGGGTATAAAGATTGTTCAATTTGATAATGACATTTCTCCATCTCATGAGGCATGTGACACTCTGGCAAAAGCTAAAAAGGAGCTCACCAGAATTTCAAAAAGTACAGCTGAGATTATTGATTTTAATGATCATGATCAACTTATTGATGAATTTTAAAAGTCTCTTGATCGAGAACGTGATCTCTATAACATCATTGAGTCATTCTCTAAGAATATTGACAAACTTCTCCAAGAAACTACTATACAACATGAAAAGATTAGTGCTCTTGAGGAGATTATTAAGGAAGACTCAATTAGAGAAAAATGCTTGATCGAGACCCATTCATCAGATCTCAACAGACTTCATGTTGAAAAAGAGAAACTAAGTGCATCTCTTACTCTAGCCCATGAACAGTGCAAATCCTTGGAAAAGGAAAACTCTGTCTTAAGGAGAAAATCCTCTATACAAACTAACTCTCGTGATGTTTTGTACAAGACGAAACATTCTCCAGAAGAAGATTGTGTCAAGAAAAGGTTACATAACTTGCAATCTTCTCATATGGCTATAAAGTTAGGACAAGTGCCAATTATTGCTTCTTCTCCACGAACCTATACCTTTTGTGGGAAAAATAATCACTATGATATCCATTGTTTTGCAAGAAGGAAACAAATTTCTAAGCCTCACAATTTGCTTCTCTTCACTGTCAATGGAACAAATAGTCGGATGACTACTGCAGTGAATTACATGCCCACAGAAAACCAAAAATCTTATAAAATTGATCTCTACTCTGGAAATCATCACAAGGAACATGATCATTTGAATGGTATAAACTTTTGTGCCATGAATGAACACATTCCTCGTGTTTATAAGAATAAGTCTGGTAAATCTAAGTCTAGAAAATGGATTCCTATCTATTTTGATCCTCTTAAATCAATTGTAAGAGGTCCTAGATTTAGTGCTCAGAGAAATCCATCTGACAGATATGTTAAACACGCCATGTCTTATTCTTCAAGGATGAGAGACAACCGAAGAAAGGCAAAGAACACAAAGGTCAAAATGTCAAATGATATATACAACACCTTCCTCGATGATCATAGTGGGACTAGTTTCCACCCAATAACCTGATTCCAGGTATTTGTTTCCTTGTTTCTAACTTGAGAGATGCAAGGAAAATAATTGAGAAATACTCAAGTATGTTGTATGTTATTTCAGCTTAAGTTTGTTTTGTGTTAGCCGTCTGCGAACGCTCGTGACCTCCTCCCGTGAGCTCTTAGGGTTTAAATTGGAGTTTATTCTCTTGTTTACAAACGCATATATATATTCTTATATAGTGTGTTTTTGTTCCCTAAACTGTTATGGAGAACTCTGCAAGATCTCAAGAGATTGTGTGTCTTGATATGGAGGAAGGCAATCGGGAACGTGAGTCAATTCAAGAGCTGGTTCTAAAGAAGATGCTTGAAAGAAATGATCATAACTCCTAGATTGATGATTCTGTCAAGGATTTAACTAGTTTTCAGAACGATTCAAAGGTCGAGTTTGCAAATCTTCAATTGCAAATAAACCAACTTCTAGATGGACAGACCAGAATTCTTGCTAATCAGAATATTCTGATACGAAATCAAAAGAAGCTCATCATGGACTGTGCCAAAGCTAGGAAACTTGCTCGAGTGGTTGATCGAAAAGTTAGTGTTCTAACCCATGATCATGGTGTGTCTACAATCAAGAGAATAAAGGAAATCAGTGACACTTTCTTTGATGGTTTCATTGAAAGATATGAGGTTCTGAATGAACTCTGATTTCTTATTGCCTAGTAAATCTTCTATTTTTTCTTGTTTTGAAGAATAACTAGTGTTTGGAATAGCCATTATTGTGATTACACATAGCTATATCCAATGTTTTCATCTTCTTGTTTTTAAATTTATTGGTTTAAATTCTAAACTTGTTCATGAGATGATTTTTGCAGTATTAATCTTTATGGTTTTATATATTGCAATATTTTTATGGGATATGTGTGTTTACGTCCGTGAACTTGATTGTCCCGTATTTTGTCAAAAGTAAAGTCGTTCGTGAATTGATATTCAAGTATTGATAAAATAATGAATATACTTTTGACAAACACAAAAGTTAAGCCTATATTGTCAAGTTTTGATGGAAGATAAGTTAAAATCTTTTGTGATTTAAGGATTATGTTTATTGTATTTCATTGTGCAAATGGTGATGGAAAATAGAATGAATCCTTGCTTATTCCACGGTATAAGTTCGATCTCAGATCCACAATTTTTGTGTAAATACTGTGTTGTTCCATGAAGTGTCTTATATTTAGCACTAAAACAACAAAAGTTGATTACTTTTTTGATTAGCTTAGTTGTTGTTCCGTAAGGTACTTTATGTTGAACATGTTAAACTAAATTAATCATCTTGCGTGGTTATTTAGTTAGCACTCCATAAGTTTTCTTATGTTTGAACATTTCTTTGACTGGGTTGGTTATTCATGATAAACTTAGTCATTGTTCCATAGATTTTTCTTATGTCGAGTGTGACCAATTAAATTTATTACTTTTGTAATTAGTTTGGTTGAGTATGTCAATTAGATTATTTGCGAGTTTTCTTGTGATTAATCTAATTAATTTCTTAAGTCTCCACAAGCTTACTTGTGTTGAGCATATTTAGTCAAATTAATCATGGTTCACTTACGGTTAATTTGATTGAATATTTCTTTTTGGATTCCAAATTCATACTTGTATGATATTTGTTGAGTCCAAAGAAATCCTTTTTTTTTTTTGAAGTTAAGGTTGTTCTTATTGTTCTTTTCGGAATGACATTCTATGGGGGAGAGTTCTTTTGAACTTGTGCTTAATTTCCAAATCTTTGTGGGGAGTGCTGTGGAATATTATAAGGGTTATCTTGTATCTTTATGAACTCCTTGATGAATGAATTTAACTTAGACTTTATGATTGCATCTAAACAAGATGATATACATTTACCTTTGGTCATGAAATGTCTCTTACGGAAATTTCATTAGGATCCCGTTCTTGTACCTTTGCCAATTTTATTGACAAAAATGGGGAGAATTAAGGGTTATTTGGATTTTGGTGCTTATGTTTTGTCCAACATTAGTGTTTGGTCTAACATTTGTCCAACTTAGGCTTTGGTACTTGAAAATGATGTTGACTTGTATTGACCTGTTAAGTCTTAACTTTTGTTTAGTAAATATTTTAAAAAACAAAAACAAATTTATTTAGTTAACACTGTTAACATGGACGTTAACTTGGAGAACCCTAATTGATGTTCTTTCCCAAATTGAAACTCCAACCCAATTGCAAATTGAAGAACCCAGATATGATTTAACCCAACCTGTTTGAATTCAAATCTCACTACACCAGCTACCACTAAAGAGAAAATAAATGGAAAAACATGGTTAATTTGTGGTTATAAACGATCAATCATTTAGATTGAAATTTCATAAATAATTGACTGATGCACACCACCATCATCAAACTACAAATACCACCACCACTCAATACATTTCATCATTCAAAACAACTACCAAGATCCCTACCACTCAATAAGGTTAATCATCATTCAAAAAATCAAAATTGAGAAACATAGATAAACTCGCGGATTACATTTGATGATGAAAATTCGATACAATTTTTGGAAATTAAGTAAAACCCTAACATACCCAATTCACAAACCATGACAACAAGATTTAACTGAAACCCAATTTTGGGAAATTAAGTGAA
Source organism: Papaver bracteatum (assembly GCA_023529315.1). Classification (NCBI taxonomy): domain Eukaryota; kingdom Viridiplantae; phylum Streptophyta; class Magnoliopsida; order Ranunculales; family Papaveraceae; genus Papaver; species Papaver bracteatum. The sequence continues at coordinate 13,757 of JAJJWX010002350.1, read as the reverse complement.
ACCAAGACAAAATCACACTTATCATCAATAGTTGATTATCTACTACTTAAATTGGGGAAACATAAACAAATAACAAACAAGATTCGCTGCACCCTTTTGAAACTGAATCAGATTAGTGAATCGACAACAAGAATCAATCATTTCTTCTTCTTTCATCAAACCGACGATTGAAACGCTAATACAACTGAAACCCCTAATTGAACCCTATTGAATTGAATAAATTATATATGAACACAAATTGAACCTTAACTAAATCCAAATCATCTCTGCAAAAACAATTACATAACCTCGGCTTCTTCTTTAATCAAAATCTCCAAAATTAAAGCTTAGCTTGATGCTTTTATGTGATGGGTTTCACCAAAAAAAATTACAGTGGGAAGAATAAGAATAGAGAGATGGTATCAGTGACAGATAGTTATAGAGAAAGAGAGACAAAATTCGTGAAAAACAATATAAGCTCGCTGGTTTGGACCGGTGTAACTCGGTATATTAAGTTAAGGACTTGGCTAGTCATTGTTAGTAAAGTAGAAGATGTGGTATTTACAAATTTAATGAAAATTAAATTTGACTTAACAGAGTCAACGCCGGTCAACATAAAGTCCAGGTACCAAATCCTAAGTAGGACAAATGTTAGACCAAACACTAATGTTGGACAAAACATAAGTACCAAAAACCAAATAACCCGAGAATTAGTATGTAGTTCACACTACAAATACATATGGTTTTCGGATCATTATGTAAGGGGAAGTGGTTTCAATGTGAGATGGAGTATTAACTAAGGGGGAGTGAAGTATCACCATAGTATTGTTGTTAAAGTTATGATATAATTGGACTTTGACGCTGTGTAATGATACTATGACATTGTATAACAATGATTGAGAACTCTTGTTTTCTCGTTGTTATAGCTATGGATTTTCAACAACGATAATGCTAAACTTACAACCTTTGGGATCATTGGATTACTTGGAAGTGACGAAGATTTCAAGTATTGTTGAAGATTAGACGACATATGGAATAGGAGCTACAAAGTTTATTTATATATTTTTGTATTCCATATGTATTAATATTTTTGCCTCTAAAATTGACAAAGGGGGAGATTGTTAGAGCATTTCTCGGCCGAACTCACATGCGTTGCTATCTCAAGCATGTTTGTCAATATTAGCGATCAAAACTATAAGGGATAATTAGTGTTTAGTACTTAGGTTTGGACCAACACTAGGCTTTGGTCTAACATTTGTCCAACGTTAGGGCTTAGTACCTGGACTGGACGTTGACATACGTTGACCGTTCCTGACCACACTTTAATAAAACCTTATAAATTTAATAAAATAAAAATACTATGTTTACAATCGTACCCCTAATGTGAATCTAAAATCTGACGGCTTTAATAACATCATTAAGCCTATGTCATTACTCCAGCGTACAAAACTTGGTTCTCTTCTCCTGTCTATTCATCTTTAGTCCACTTCTTATTCTTCTTCTCTGGTGCTTTATCATGAGCTTCTCCTGTGTAACTCGGGGATTCTTTAAGCCAATTTTTAGGGTTTATTTAATCAAGAATTAACCTGCCTTAGACTGATCTAAAAGAAGAATTAATACCTTATTTTCCTCCTCCTTCTCATAAATTTAGAACCTTACTATGAAGAACACAGAAAATCTGCTACTACTGTTGGCAAGTGAGATAAAGCAGTCGATAAAGAATAAGAATCTGTTGATGGGATTTGTGCAGAAATTGATTTGGAGAAGTGATGCAAAAGTGGGTGTTTTTTGATTTGTAATTTCCTCTCTGTCTCTTTGATTCTAATTTTTTTATATAGGTTGTTTCTGGGTTTGATTAGGTGTTGAATTCGCTAAATTTGGTAGGGATTTGATTTTGGGATCTCTGGTTTTCTGTTTGAGCATCAATCTCATTTTTAGAGTAAGAAATTTGTGGGTTTTATTTATTGTTGAAATTGAATATAGATTTCTAATTGGGTATTGCAATTGGTGAAATCGTATTTGAGTTGTCCAAAATTTTGTATTGCGACTTTCATCATTTGATAGGAAGAAGACGAAAGGAATTTAGGGTTCTTCCGAGTTAGGTCAAAATTGGTGAAAATTAGGGGTTTTATGTCATAAATCAGCACAGAATTATAGAAATTTGGTAGAATTGGTTGGAGGAAGATAGTACTGGTGGTACATGTTAGGTGAATCAAATGGTGGTAGGAATCGGTGGTGAAGATGAATAAGAACATGGCGTGGGTGTGAATCTGGAACAAGATATTGAAGCTGAGAAGTCAGGTTGTAGAAGAGATCTCATGGATTTGGGGGTACAATATCAGATTTTCAGAAGACATCAATTCCATTGGGTTTAAATTCTATTTTCATTGGGGTGGATTTTTTGTGGTTATATGAATTTTAGAAATTTTGCTGTGTTCATTGGATCGAAGGAAATTTTGATGTTTCCGGTCATGGGAATGGGTATTGAGGTGTAGGAAGAAGGTTATAATAGTAAATTTGTCGTTTAATTTAATTTAATTTAATTTTTAATTTTTGTTTTTAATTTATTTAATAATTTCTAAATAGAAATCAATATTTAACCTAGTCAACGAAGGTCAACGTCTAGTCCAGGTACCAAACCCTAACGTTGGACAAATGTTAGACCAAAGCCTAGTGTTGGTCAAAACCTTAGTACTAAACACCAATTATCCCAAACTATAAAGTCTTTGATTTCTAGTCTACTATATCTAAGGTCTCGGAGTAGGATAGAAAGTGTAGTTGAGCTCAAGAACTCCATGGCGATCATCATACAAGACGAAGGACTACTCAAGGAACCAGTGGATCTTCATCGACTAAAAGGTATGTGGAGACTTGAACTTATCTATCACTCAAAAGTATATCTACTATATCTCCTATCTTGAGACAAAAGTCGTTTTGCTATATAGACTTAGATTATACAAATGTGGATATTTCGAGCTGAGTATATCTCGCATATCTATTTCTCAAAATATGTGTTGGTAAAGCTTTCGCTTTAATCAAGTTCATCTTTACCTAGTGACGAAAGTCATGTTATGTTTCAATCATTTTGCATGTTGCTTTGACGAAAAATAGTTTGTGAATAACATCTATATAATGCCCTCTGAGAATGTTTCAATGATTGAAATGAGAGTTTAGACAATATAACCATTGGAGGATATAAGCATTGTTGTGGTAACACATATATGTATAATTCCTTATTGCTTGAACCGAAGTTTGGGAAATTTGTTGATCAAGTGAAACCGGAGTAGTATGTGAGCTCAGTCCGCGAACTCATCATAGAAACTCAGTCCGCGAACCCAGTCCACGAACTGATAAAGTTCTCGAACCCGAGAATTTATGCTGGAGTTTGTGAACTACGTATGGGAACTTAAGTCCGCGAACTTGAGTAGGTTATGTCTAAAACCTATGTTTGTGAACTTATCTTAATAAACTAAGAAATGCAATTGCAAACCGTGGCTTTATAGTTCATGAATCGATTCGAGTGAATCACATTGTTTTTGCTTCAATTGTGTCTTGTGTAGTACATGAGATTTCTTTGCAATTGAACAACTCTCTAACTAGTTCATTTGAGTCATTTGGACTAGTTATGGTGAAAAAGAATATGGTTGATATGAAAGTTATCATATGGCTAACCATTTGGTTAACTATTGTTGAACCAACTAATGTACAAGTTTGGGTACGGTTACACAAACCTAAAAACATCAAGTACATGTGTGTATAACAAGCTATGTTTTCGATCTAACAGTTGATAAATATTAGCTTGAATCTAATCAGGTGTTCATCTAACGGTGAATATTGAATGCTTTGTTAGTAAGCTAACATTGATTGCAAACCCTGATTTAAAAACTATATAAGGGAGAACTCTAGCAACTGGGAAATATGATTCCCACATATTCCGTGTGATACTAGTTTTTCTAAGCTAGAGTCGATGCTCCTTTAACCTGTGTTTTTCTTCTTCTAAAACCAGGTTAATGACTTAAAGACTTCATTGGGATTATGAAGCCAGACCGATACTACTTTTCTTATAGTTGTGTGATATGATCTTGCTTCTTCTATCGTACGAGTACAATTGGAATAATTGGCTTGAAATTTCTATCTCCGATAGGTAAGATATAAAAGAAGTCACAAACACTTCGTCTCATCGTTTGTGATTCCTCAATAATCTTCTTCGCTGCGTCGATTAAGTTTATTATGCGGTGATTGATAAAGCTGAGATGTTCTTCGGGAATATAAGTCTGGTTTTATCAATTGGTTCATGTTCACCTTGATTTATCAAAAGACGGAACAAAACTCATAGGTAAATTCGTGGAAGACAGATTTGTCTATTAATGTAGAATTTTCTGTGTGATACATATTTGCTTATTAAAGTCTTCGACTTTGGGTCATAGCAACTCTTGGTTGTGGGTGAGATCAGCTAAGGGAATCAAGTACATAGCATCCTGTTGGGATCAAAGATGTAGGAGCATAACTGTACCTTGGATCAGTGTGAGATTGGTTGGGGTTCAACTACATCATATGTTTAATCTGGACTAGGTCCCGGGGTTTTTCTGCATTTGCAGTTTTCTCGTTAAAAAAATTCTGGTGTCTGTGTTATTTCTTTTCCGCATTATATTTTGTTATATAATTGAAATAATACAGGTTGTGCGTTGTTTAATCAATTAGAATATCCGACCTTTTGGTTGTCGATTTAAATTGATTGAAACTTGGATATTGGTCTTTGATGCCATCCAAGTTATCTCTCTTTGATAAAGACTCGCAGATTCTATTTGCATGAATATAGATCAAATTGAGAGATTGAGTTGATAACTCCTTGAGATATTGTTGTAGATAGGATCATCTAAGGGAATCAAGTACGTAGTATCTGCTGGGATCAGAGGCGTAGGAGCATAATTGTACCTTGGATCAGTGTGAGATTGATTGGGGTTCAACTACAGTCCAGACCGAAGTTAATTTGGAGTAGGCTAGTGTCTGTAGCGGCTTAATACAGTGTATGTTTAATCTGGACTAGGTCCCGGGTTTTTCTGCATTTGCGGTTTCCTCGTTAACAAAATTCTGGTGTCTGTGTTATTTCTTTTCCGCATTATATTTTGTTATATAATTGAAATAATACAGGTTGTGCGTTGTTCAATCAATTAGAATATCGACCTTTTGGTTGTTGATTTAAATTGATTGACACTTGGATATTGGTCTTTGGTACCATCAAGTTATCTCTCTTTGATTAAGACTCGTGATTCTATTTGCTTGAGTATATATCAATTTGAGAGATAAAGATAATAACTCCTTGAGATATTTTTATCTAGATTGAGTCTAACTGTCTAGTTGATTCTTTAGTAAAGTAACTTGGAGTTTGTCCATAGCAGTCAAACACGGGTGTGGTTGTTAGACCCCCGATTTTTCAATTGGTATCAGAGTAGGCAAATAGGTTTAAGACCTTACAAGTCTGTATTTGTAGCGATCCCACTTTATGACTTATAAAAGTCTCTATAACGTTCACCAGGATTAAGCAACCAATCGTAGAAGTTCTGATAACCCGATATTCTCCAGTACGATGAACAAATACGACTTCAACTATGATCTTGTTGCAGAAATTGCAATTCTTAAGGATTTGAAACCATTCATAAATCCTTTGAAGGATATGAGACATCCCAAATAGGTTTTCCCTAAAGAAAAGGTCACACATCACCGAGCAACAATGATTAAATGTCAGGAAAACCCATATGACTCTAACTATTCTAAAACTAAAGATGTTGGTCCATGCTTGTTTTGTGATTCCTATAATCATAACATAAATGCGTCTTTTCAAAAGAAATTAAGAGTTGCAAGTGATCTTTATAAGAAAACTAAACAACTCTTAATGTCCTAAAAGACATACAGAACTATTAGGAAATTCCAAACAGAATAGTACTAATAGTATGGGAGCATTTGCTTTAAAATCAACATCACCCTTTCAATGGTTTCTTGATAGTGGATGTAGTAGACATATGACAGGTGATCTTACTTGGTTTGTTTCTTCAGATGACTATGAAGGTGGACCAGTCACGTTCGGAGATGGAAGATGTTGCTACATAAGTAAGAAGGAACGATCAAATTACTTAGCGTACGTGAAATTCATGATGTATTCTATGTAAAGGTATGATTGCAAATCTTCTTCACGTTAGTCAAATTTGTGACAAAGGCCATCGAGTTGTCTTCAATGCAAATGGATGTGACATTGTAGACAAAGCTGGGAAAGTAATTTTCAAGGAACTCGTGGTAAAAATAATCATTATCTTCTTGATACCAGATTCAACAATTGTTGCAATTTGACTAGGTGGAATCTACACATCTCTTTGGCGCGGAACTTTTTGGTCACATCAATTATCAGTCTTCTTAACTAAGATCATTAACAAAGAACTTGTTGAGAGGCGTTCCAAAATAAATGTGATCAAGGTGTATTAACAGTGCATCAAAAGGGTAAAACGAACAAAGTTCATCATAAATCATCCTAGATATTCTCATGAATCTCCACTTGATTTAATCATATGGATCTCTTCATACCAATTCCAACAACCACGGCCAGTTTAACGTAAAGTATACTTTGGTTATGGTAGATAATTACACCACGCATTCACTGTGTTCATTGCTATCTCATAATGAAACTCTTGGAGAAATCAAGATTATTGTTAATAGGATCCAGTAACGAACAAGGTCATAAACTAAAGAAAATTAGAAGTGACCGTGGAACCTAATTCAAGGACACTAAGTTGTTTAATTTTGTGATTTAACTCATGAATTATTTAACAATATTCTCCTATTATCCTTAAGTTAGTGGAGTGCATTAGAGAAAGAACGTGAAGGTCTGAAATTTCCGGGTGATACTGCTCAAGTGGGTATTTGATCAACCGTCACTTGTCAGGTAAAAACCCAACATGCACTACAATAGAAACTCTATAAATTAATGCTGTCGGGACTACCAAAAATTATTAATTAAGCGATATATTAGTTAACCAATAAATTAATAAGTATTAATTTATATATTAATTAATATCTTATTAACATGTTAAGTTTGTTTATATATAAACAAATACAATACACACTACATATCTCATATATAATCACAATATCAATATCAAATTATATTCTTATAAACACAATATCAAATCATCCCTATATAAACACACTATCAGTTCTATAAAGCAAAACCACAAATTCTTACAATAATATGAAAAATTAGGGAGATGAGATTTGGATATTGATTTTAAAAACAATATAATCAATCATTTAAAAGATCTCTGATATCATTACCGCATTTAATATATATAATGATACTTATATTTTACATGGGGTCTAGACGATAATTATTAATTTGGCACGCTTGTCCCTAATTTAACTTTACTAAAACTATTATTTAAGAGAGTTTATTAAATAATCGAGTATTAATTAAAGAAGTTTCCACCAGATCTTATCTTTTCTAAAGATTGAGAACAGAAGGGAAATTTGACACCAAAAGCGTGGTATCTTCCTCGTTATAGATAGTCATGGTTTCCGAGTATTCAATCACAAGACTAGTCATGATGGAATCTGCTAATGTTATCATTGATGATATTAGTAATTTTCATCATGACAATTATCCTCACAATGCCTCATTAGAGATAATAGAGAAACTCAAAGAAATACCTGAATCAGTTGAAGTTATCCCAACTGTTATTGATCCTGATATTTCTAGTGATGAGGAGGAGAACTTTTCTCAAGCCGCTCCTGAAGAACAAGAATGTGTCCCTCCACGACACCTCTGGGTTCAAAGGAATCATGATCCAAACAGTATTATTGGAGGAAGAGATTCTACAGCTAAAACAAGAGGACAACTTCAAAATATTTGTAATTTTGGTTGTTATCTGTCTCTTGTAGAACCAAGAAATATTGATGAAGCTCTTAGCGATCCCGCATGGGTGAATGCAATGCATGAAGAGTTAAATCAATTTCAAAGACAAGACATATGGGAACTCATACCTTGTCCCTCCAATGTTAATATTGTTGGTACCAAATGGATATTTAAGAACAAGTCTGATGAATTTGGCACAATTGTCAGAAATAAATCCAGACTTGTCGCTCAAGGATATTCACAAATTGAAGGTATCTATTTTGATGAAACCTTTGCACATCTGGCACGCCTTGAGTCCATTAGACTCTTATTAGCTCATGCTTGTTTCCTCAAGGTTAAGCTTTTCCAAATGGATGTTAAATCCGTGTTCCTAAACGGAATCTTAAATAAAAGTCTATGTTTTCAACCAAAAGGGTTTGAAAACCAGATTTTCCGCATCATGTTCTCAAACTCAAAAGGCTTTATATTTGTTAAAGAAGTACCGAGAGCCTGGTTTGAAAAATCACTACTTTCATTAGAAAGGTTTTTCAAGTGGAGTCGATAAAACCTTGTTTACCAAACGGAGTGGGAAAAATGCTGTCATTGTCAAGTCTATGTAGATGATATCATCTATGGATCAACTTCAGAAGTTAGCCAAGGATTTTCTCAAGTTTCACTTGCTAGAAATTCTGAAATGAGCAATAAGTTGGTGAATTAAAATTCTTTTCTAGTTGCAATTCAAAGTAACATAAGGATGGGAATTTACTTATCCCAAGAAAAGTATGCAAGGTATCTTGTGATAATATTCGCTTGGAAAAGTCTTCCAAAGTTGGCACCTATGCCTACTACTGGTAAACTCAGAGAGATGAGAAAGGAGTAAAAGTAGATCAAAAGTTGTATTGATCTATTATTAGAAGCCTTTTATATCTAACAACTACTAGACCTGATATTTCTTTTAGTGTTGGTTGTTGTGGAATATTTTAGGTTGATCCAAAGGAATCTCATCTTGCAGCTGCAAAAAGGATCATACGATATGTCAATCACACTATCAGGTATGGTCTATCCTACACTTTTGATACTAACACTGACCTTTTCGCTTATTCTGATGCTGATTGGGCAGGATGTGTAGAAGACAGAAAAAGTACATCAGGGGTTTCTACTATGTAGGACTGAATCTTGTTGGTTGGCATAGCAAAAAATAAAATTCACAATCCCTATCTACATGCGAAGCAGAGTACATTGTTGTTGGGTCATGTTGTACTCAACTTCTATGGATGAAACAAATGTTGGCTGACTATGGAGTTGATACTGGAATAATGAAGATCTTTTGTGATAACTCTAGTGTGATTCAAATCACTGAGAATCCTGTTGAGCACTCAAGAACGAAGCACATTGACATAAGGTACCATTTTATTCGAGATCTTTATGAGAATGGTATCATAAATATGGAATTTGTACCTTCTGAACAACAATTGGTTGACATTCTCACCAAACCATTAGACACTGCCACTTTTCAGCACTTACGGCAGTCTATTGGTGTTTTCAGTTCATTAATTAGCTATTTTCGTAACTCTTTGCCCCTGTGCTTATCTCGATCTTTTGGGCAATTGAGTTGGAACTCCGATAAGTTTATCGCCATGTTTGTGTTTGATTCACATAGGTTGATTTTATGTAGTGTGTTTTGTTCAAAATCCTTTTTTTCTTTTGAAATTAAGGTCGCTCTTGTTGTTCCCTTGGGAATGACATTTTATGGGGGAGAGTTCTTTTTGAACTTGTGCTTAATTGCCAAATCTTTGTGGGAGTGCGGTGTGGAATATTATAGGGGTTATCTTGTATCTTTATAAACTCCTTGATGAATGCATTTAGCTTCGGCTTTATGATTGCATCTAAACAAGATGATATACATTTACCTTTGGTCATGAAATGTCTCTTACGGAAATTTCATTAGGATCCCGTTCTTGTACCTTTGCCAATTTTATTGACAAAAAGGGGAGAATTAATATGTAGTTCACACTACAAATACATATGGTTTTCGGATCATTATGTAAGGGGAGTGGTTTCCATGTGAGATGGAGTATTGACTAAGGGGAGTGAAGTATCACCATAGTATTGTTGTTGAAGTTGTGATGCAATTGGACTTTGACGTTGTGTAATGATACTATGACATTGTATAACAATGATTGAGAACTCTTGTTTTCTCATTGTTATAGCTATGGATTTTCAACAACGATGATGCTAAACTTACAACCTTTGGGATCATTGGACTACTTGGAAGTGACGAAGATTTCGAGTATTGTTGAAGATTAGACACATGTGGAATAGGAGCTACAAAGTTTATTTATATATTTTTGTATTCCATATGTATTAATAGTTTTGCCACTAAAATTGACAAAGGGGAGATTGTTAGAGCATTGCTCGGTCGAACTCGCATGCGTTGCTATCTCAAGCATGTTTGTCAATGTTAGTGATCAAAACTATAAAGTCTTGATTTCTAGTCTACTATAGCTAAGGTCTCGGACTAGGATAGAAAGTGTAGTTGAGCTCAAAAACTCCATGGCGATCATCATACAAGACGAAGGACTACTCAAGGAAATAGTGGATCTTCATCGACTAAAAGGTATGTGGAGACTTGAACTTATCTATCACTCAAAAGTCTATCTACTCTATCTCCTATCTTGAGACAAAAGTCGTTTTACTATATAGACTAAGATTATACACATGTGATATTTCGAGTGAGTATATCTCGCTTATCTATTTCTCGAAATATGTGTTGGTAAAGCTTTCGCTTTAGCCAAGTTCATCTTTACCTAGTGACGAAAGTCATGTTATGTTTCAATCATTTTGGAAATTGCTCTGACGAAAAATAGTTTGTGAATAACAACTATATAACGCCCTCTGAGAATGTTTCAATGATTGAAATGAGAGTTTAGACAATATAACCATTGGAGGATATAAGCATTGTTGTGGTAACACATATATGTATAAGTCCTTATTGCTTGAACCGAAGTTTGCGAACTTTGTTGATCAAGTGAAACCGGAGTAGTCGTGAGCTCAGTCACGAACTTCGACATACAAACTCGATCCGTGAGCTGACGAAGTTCTCGAACCGAGAATTTCTGCTGGAGTTTGTGAACTCCATCCGAGAACTTAAGTCATGAACCAGTCGCGAACTTGAGTAGGTTATGTCTAAAAACGATGTTTGTGAACTTATCTTAATAAACTAAGGAATGCTATTGCAAACCGTGGCTTTATAGTTCATGAATCGATTCGAGTGAATCACATCGTTTTTGCTTCAATTGTGTCTTGTGTAGTACATGAGATCTCATAGCAATTGAACAACTCTCTAACTAGTTCATTTGAGTCATTTGGACTAGTTATGGTGAAGAAGAATATGGTTGATATGAAAGTTATCATATGGCTAACCATTTGGTTAACTATTGTTGAACCAACTAATGTACAAGTTTGGGTACGGTTACACAAACCTAAAACGTCAAGTACATGTGTGTATAACAAGCTATGTTTTCGATCTAACGGTTGATAAATATTAGCTTGAATCTAATCAGGTTTTCATCTAACGGTGAATATTGAATGCTTTGTTACTAAGCTAACATTGATTGCAAACCCGATTTGAAAGACTATATAAGGGAGAACTCTAGCAACTGGAAATCTAATCCCCACACATTCTGTGTGATACTAGTTTGCTAAGCTAGAGTCGATTCTCCTTTAACCTTTGGTTTTCTTCTTCTAAAACCAGGTTAACGACTTAAAGACTTCATTGGGATTGTGAAGCCAGACCGATACTACTTTTCTTGTAGTTGTGTGATCTGATCTTGCTATTTCTATCGTACGAGTACAATTGTAATAATTGGCTTGAGATTTCTATCTCCGATAGGCAAGATATAAAAGTAGTCACAAACATCTTCGTCTCATCGTTTGTGATTCCTCAATAATCTTCTTCGTTGCGTCGATTAAGTTTATTGTGAGGTGATTGATAAAGCTGAGTTGTTCTTCGGGAATATAAGTCTGGTTTTATCAATTGGTTCATGTTCACCTTGATTTATCAAAAGACGGAACAAAACTCATAGGTTTATTCGTGGGAGACGAATTTATCTATCTTGTAGACTTTTCGTGTGAGACAGATTTGTTTATTAAAGTCTTCGACTTTGGGTCGTAGCAACTCTTGGTTGTGGGTGAGATCAGCTAAGGGAATCAAGTGCGTAGTATCCTGCTGGGATCAGAGGCGTAGGAGCATAACTGTACCTTGGATCAGTGTGAGATTGATTGGGGTTCAACTACAGTCCAGACCGAAGTTAATTTGGAGTAGGCTAGTGTCTGTAGCGGCTTAATACAATGTATGTTTAATCTGGACTAGGTCCCGGGTTTTTCTGCATTTGCGGTTTCCTCGTTAACAAAATTCTGGTGTCTGTGTTATTTCTTTTCCGCATTATATTTTGTTATATAATTGAAATAATACAGGTTGTGCGTTGTTCAATCAATTAGAATATCCGACCTTATTGGTTGTTGATTTAAATTGATTGACACTTGGATATTGGTCTTTGGTACCATCCAAGTTATCTCTCTTTGATTAAGACTCATGATTCTATTTGCTTGAGTAAATCAAATTGAGAGATTGAGATAACAACTCCTTGAGATATTTTCTATTGATTGAGTCTGTCTAGTTGATTCTCTAGAAAGTAACTCGGAGGTTGTCCATACAGATTGCTAATCGAAATATTGGGTGTGGTTGTTAGACCCTCGCTTTTTCAAAAGTTGCAAGAGGAGATCCACCCACAAATCATCTACTCTTTGTAGATGATTGTCTCATCTTCACTCATGCCAATTTAACCAGTGTGAATAATCTCCTTCAAGTTTTGAATGATTTTAGTTCTCAATCTGGTCAAGTCATCAATTTTGATAAGTCCTCAGTCTACTTCAGTGATAATATTAATCCTATCTCTTGTGAAACTTTAGGACTGATTCTGGGAGTTAATGGATAAAAATGTAAAATACTTAGGTTCACCTCTCATTATTGGTAAATCTAAAGTTAGAGCTTTTGAAGACATCCAACTCGCTTTTGATAGAAGATTAGGTACTTGGCAAGGTACCACCATGCACCAAGATGGTAGAAATACTATGGTCAAGGCAGTACTCAACTCAATTCCTACTTATCAGATGAGCACATTTAAGATGCCAAAAAATCTTCTGCAAAAATTAGATACTACTCAAAGGAAGTTCTGGTGGGGCTTTAAATCTAACAAGGTACAAATCTTATAGCCTGGCAGATATGTGCATCTCTAAAGATCTTGGAGGCTTAACATTCAGAGATCTTGAAATGCTAAATCATGCTCTTCTCACCAAGTTAGCTTGGAGAATTCACCATCAAGAAGACCATATGTTGAGTAAAGTTCCCAAAGATAAATATTACAAGCATGATAACTTTTTACATATTAGTTCTCAGAAAAAGAATTCTTCTTGGGTTTGGAAAGGAATTGAACAAGGTCTTTCTATTGTGAAACAGTACTGCTTTATGGAGGTTAATAATGGGAATAAAACTATGATTTGGAAAGATAGATGGATTTTGGTTCTCAATAATTTGGTTGTTCCTAAGGATATTTCTCATTACCAATACACATATGTCAGTCAACTCATTATTACTGATACCAATATCGGGAATGTTCCCCTGCTAAATACTCTCTTCTCTCAAGAAGTTGTGAGAAATTTTTTGCTAATGCATATCTCTGAATCTGAAGAAGATATTCTCAGATGGTCTCCTACTAAGAATGGAGTCTTTTCTGTCAAGAGTGCTTATAATAAGCTCACAGAGAGAAGGGTTTAGTATCAAATCACTATAAGTACAGAACCCAAGATTGTTTGGAAGAGCTTGTGGAAGATGAAGCTA